>CM056499.1:43230993-43574219 GCA_029783415.1 Anisodus acutangulus | reverse complement strand
TCCGGTGGGGGAAATTTGGAAAAGTCGGGCCGATCGGATGTCTTCATTCAAGCGACAGAACAGAAGAAGAACGAAACGAAGTGAGAGGCCGGGGGCAGGGAAAAGAGTCATTAGCGCATCTTCCTTTCTCTTTGTTGAATAGTGGGAACCACATTCGCGGTCTGGAAGAGAGGAAGGCATTATGTCCTCCAGGAACGAAGGGAACTAACTGCGCGGGTCGTCCACATAGCTTCGGATTCCCAGAGAGAGTAGAATAGAAGAGTCCGTCGGCTCTTTTGAGTGATCTAGCCTTGCGATTGGGGCCGTCGAGCCCAACAAAAGAGGCTCTCGAAAGAGAACTTTCGACCTTTCTTTCTTCCTTTAGAAATAGGGAATTTAGAAGGGATGTATTGGAAGGGACAATAAGGAAACTCGACTTGAACAACGCGTCCCCAGAAAAGCTTTTTTTTGGGCTAACCGATTTAAAGTATTAGAAACGTACTTTTAGGTGTTGAAGTTGAGATTTTTTAAATAAATAATTATGTGTTTGATTGAATTGTTGAAATTGATAATAAGTTGTTGATGATTTTAGTGTTGATAATCACATTTTCCATTAAAATGGTTGTAATATCGTTAAAACTATTATTTTTTAGGTGAGACTCGAACACATGACTTCTGTAGATGTTTGTTATCAGGTTAAAGTGTGTGCCCATCTCATATAAAAGTTTAAGTTGTTTGAGAAAACATAATTTTGTTTACTTCATTGTCTTTTCAACAATATCAATATTTTGTATCGAAAAATATCGTGTTCAGTTAAACCCTTTAGCCAAATGTTGCATTTGTTTCCCCAACTCTAATAGAGAAAATATATTTCACAATAGATTATATAAATTAAGGATGATCACAACCTCAAGATGCATTGCAAACATTTAAGTTCTCTAATAGAGTAAATAGAGAAAATATATTTCACAATAGATTATATAAAGGATGATCACAACCTCGAGATACACTGCAAACATTTAAGTTGTAATCGATTATAGTAGTTTCCCAAAAGGAAAACATGGTTACATATTTATTTCTTACACAAACTCGATCGGACGAGTACTAGAAAGCACACCATTATTTAAAATGCTTGATATATGTCAAGCATTTAAATAGTTCATTGCATGCAATAATAATCTATATTTTGTTGTACTTAGCACGAAGAATAGTTCCAAAATAACCTTCTCCAGTAACAGTGAGCTTGTCACATTGAGATCTCCACCCAGCAAACGCCGATGGAACACAATTGTAACAGACCCAACCATCACTGCAATCACTTTCGACATTGCAATATTTCAAACAAGTTACAATGTCACCTAATGGAAGTAATTTTTCTTTCATCGCTGCAACATCATCGGGTAAGTCTCGTAATGCCATCACTTGAGAGAGATTCACTGCACATTGTAAACATAATAAGTATTAGACTAATAATTTTATTTTAAAATAATTATTGTGGCTAAAAGTTAATATTGCTACAGTAACTTTAAAAGTGTCGCAAAAACTTATAAATTATGCAATGGAGTTGTATTGCAATAAGTTTGTAGCTGTTTTGATAGCTAGTGCCACGACACTTGGCAACTATAGAAACAACGAGGATTTAATTAGATCCTCCCGTTCAATTTTTGTGGTTAAGAATTTTTACAAAATTACCACAAGTTGTAATTTTTGTGACTATGATCAAGTATTAGCCACTAACTTTATGTTCATAGCTAGGAATTCATAATTACATCCAGTCAAACTTTTCTATAACGGTGTTGTTTGTCTGAATATTTCTTGACTATTATAGCAAAATACTACTGGGAACATATAACATAAAATAAAAATCATTCCACAAAAAGTTTGACTGTTACAGTGAAATGTTGTAGAGATAGATATCTTTATATGTATAATTATTACTATGAAAGGAGAGGAGTGGTAATGTTTTAAACCTGAAATTGCAACAAAGAGAGCAGTCAAGAGAAAAAACTTGCTTAAAGGAGGCCATCTTAATTTGGCTAAAAGATAGATGTAAAATAGAAGAATGTGTAAATATTGATGCTTTCCTTCCTTCATGGAAGACTGTATTTATAGGCCTAAATTAGTATGTGCTCACACTTGTTGATAACTTTGTGAGTGGCTGGCTCTTCCCCATTCTATTGAATGTAGTGGGACATAAAAACAATTAGAAGTTATGCCATCCAATTAGATGGTAATATATAATTGAATTTAACTGATCATCGGGACAGCTCTAATTAAATTGCACGTGGATGAGAACAATGGAACTTTATTCAAAATTCGTTTACCATATTATGTAACTAGTGAATTTAATCACGCTTCGTGTAATTATAAATAATTTTAATATAATTAAATTTTTATTAATTAAATATTTTTTTCATATTTAATTTAATTTGAATAAGAAAATTTAATAGAAAAATGTATGCAAGAAATAGTTAAAATAGAAAATGAGAGAGTACACAAATCCATTGCAACAATCGAAAATGTCACTTTGAAATAAATTACAACGATGCCTTCCGTAATCTAAAATGCATGTTTGCCTTTTTGACCATTGAGATTTTTTTACACAAATTTATTATCGAAATAATCGTCTAATTATAAAAAAACTATTATTATATTCTGAGAAATCTGCTCCTCAACTATTTTACATTACTGTTTCAAGTAAGAGTAATTATTGAAGAGAAGATCGGTGTAATCGTCTTATCACTAATAAATTGTGTATGAAAAGTACTTGCACAACGTGATTCCTTATTTTTGTAATGATTGGAAATTGCAAACTGTAAATTTGTTATCCATGTTTAGGGATGGCAATTGGGCGAGGCGGGTGCGGGCCCGCACCCATATTCGCCAGAAAATTTTATTCAGTCACATACTCGCCATCCGTGGCGGATACATTTTCAACATTCATACTCGTCTAGGTGGATATATTTCTAAATTCACACACGTTTCACCACGTAAGTGGATATCCTCAAAATTCATTATTATTGGGCTTATGGGCTGCTAAAATTATGTGTGCCAAATTATTTGGGCTTTAGATAAATATAAAGTTGTACAAATAAAATTATAGTTGGTGGATATAAGGCGGGTAGGTGGATTTGGGGCGGGCGGTTGGATTTGGGGCGGGGCAGGCGGGTATAACTACAAATCCACCACCTACCCATACCCGCCTACTACCCGTCAAAGTTATACCCATACCCGCCACAATTGGGGCGGGTGTGGTGCGAAATCCGCACAATTGTACCCACCTGCCATCCCTAGTAGCACATGTTTATTATACGTATGGTAATAGTAATGTTTTTTGTATCTCTTTTGGGGGTTATACACCTGATATGAGTAATATTGGGCAATCCTCACAGTTCGGTGCAATTGATTATTATCGGTCCATATACTTTTTAATAATTAATTAATATAAGTATTTTGATATTTAGTATTTACAATACTTGAACTGTCTTTGTAGTGAAAATTATTCACAAAACTCGCCATTGGTATCAAACGTTGATTTCGGTGCAGTTGATCTTTCTTCAAACCCTGACAATATTGATCATTATCGGTAGGTTCATCACTTTGATATTAAGTAATTCATATATATTTTAATATTGATATTTAAAATATGTTACCTATTTTTCTTGTAGAAAGATGCCTTTACTAGATGGTGATGATTATCCAAATCATATAGAAACATCATCGAGTGATAGCGATGATATACCGAATGCAGATGTATCCGATGATGATGACATAAATATATTAGACAATGAGGTTGATATTCATCCTTATAGGTAGGAACAACAGTTAGTAGAAATGATGCAAAGTCGGCCACACCAGCAAGAACCGTTGGCAGGAAGCCTAATTCACCAGCACGAACCGATGACAGAAAGCTTAATTCAGTGGCATTCTGACATGATTCCATATATTGACAATCTTCAAGGTCGTACTGATGCCTTTGTCTTCACCAGAGACGATGATCCAATTCGCCAAAAAATGTGGAAAGAACCGGACGGTCTTGTAAATGATGAAGTTCACCTTGCAAAATGCATGATGTTCTGTTCCAAAAAGGCAATTCAAAGGGCCGTCAAAATTTATAGCATCAAAGAAATGAGGGAGTTTAGGGTTGATGATTCAACCCGAAAGTTGTGGAGATTGGTTTTGCAGACGAGAGCAACAAGATTGCCAATGGATGCTTCGGGGTATTGTTACTAATGATAGTATGTGGACTATCATAAAAGTCCACTCACATCACACTTGTGATATGAAAGAGAATCAAGCAGATCATTTTAATTTAGATACAAATATGATTGCTCAAGTGTTACTTTCTGATGTTGTCGAAACCCCAAGGTACCATATTCGATCAAGTTCATTATAATTTTGACATTAATTAAATTATCATTGCTAAATGTTGTTTGTTTAAACTTGTCCAGATTCTCCATCAAAGATTGCATTAGAAATATTGAGAGAGTATATCGTAAAATGATAAGCAAGAGAAATGAATATCTCTAGCGTATGCACGCTTTTAAGATGATTTATGGTACCTGAGAGGGCTCTTTCCAACAATTGTCGAGGTATATGGCAGCTCTATAAAAATCCAATCCTAGTACTGTTGTAGAGTGAAATCTCAACACCCAACCAGGTGTGGATGGTGATATTTTTAATTTTGTATTTTGGACATTCAAATCATGCATTGATGGTTTTTCTCATTGCCGGCCAGTCATATCCATAGATGGCATTTATGTGTACGGGATATACGACATCAAGCTACTGATTGCAGTAGGAATGAATGTCAATGGGTCGATATTCCCTCTTGCTTTCGCCATTACCGTTAATGAGAGCAATCCGACATGGGGATAATTTTGACACATTTTAGGTGATATGTTATTAAGGATCGTATGAGCGTATGCGTGCTATTTGATGGAAATTATGGCATATTGAATAATATGTTTCGTTTGGAGGGGTGACAACCTCCCTTTGCTTACCATCGCTTTTGTTTAAGGCACATAAATGTAAACTTTCAAACGACCTTTAGAAACAACACACTAAACAAATTGATATGGGCGATTGCAATAGAGCATCAATGAAAATAGTTTTTTGTGTGGATGGATATGATCAAGGCAGTGAAGCCAGAAACATTTGATTGATTGAAGGCAATCGACATTGACAAATAGACATTACATGCGGATGAAGGCAGTAGATGAGGGATGGTAATAACAAACAACTCGGAGTCATTCAATGGCTTGCTAAAATCTGCACGGGGGCTGCCAGTTACTGCAATGGTGAGAATGACTTACAAGCAAGTTGTGAAGCGGTTTGTGGCTAGAACAAAACAGGCCAAAGCCATATTAGCAGATGGTGGAAAATGGATGTCAAATCCTGCAAAAATGTTCGAGCATCATAGGAAAAAATGTGAGCTACACAAGTTGAATAGTATAACCATGTTGAACATGTGTTTGAATTCAAGACAGATTCTTACCAAGATCGGGGAGACAACATTCATACCATTTATAAGATGACGAGAATGTGTAGTTGTGGTAAGTGGCAATCATACCACATGTCGTGTTCTCATGTCATCAAGTGTTTCGAGGTAATTGAAAAAATGATATCAAATTTTGTGGCATCAGAATACAACATCAAAAGTTATCTTAAACAGTATGTCGGTCGTTTCTACCCACTTGGTGATCAGGCTTACTGGCCAAACGAGCCATTTTCAATGACTGCTAACAAGGAGTATATCCATAAATTGCTTGTTAACGCACGAACTCGAATTTCCAATCAAACGGATGTTCCGGATAGGACATACTCTCGAAGGTGCTCGACGTGTAAGGAGTTTGAACGTGATAAGCGTTTGTGTAACCTACGGGGCCGTGGTGGTGCAAGTACCTCTGTTGGTGGAAGAACCTCTCATAGTGGAAGAGTGTATCATGGTTGAAGAACCTCATGATTTTATGAATATATTTTAAATCTTCTTGATGTATTCGAATTGTCTTGAATTATGAATCTGAAGTATTTTTCTTCTTGTAATGAATGATGTATTTTTTTAATGAAGCATCTTGAATTAGACTTTTTATTATCAAGAAAATGCTATTGAAAAATTTCATAAATATAAAAATTAAAAAGTAATTTAATCTTCGTCGCTTTCTAGAACCACCTCGTCGTCGTCATCTTCATTTTCATCATTCTTCTTACTTGCATTCTCTTCTTCATCTTCTTTCCCTTCATTTCTTTCTCCGTCATCCTTGTTTTAGTCTAGATTCCAACTATCATCATTAGGAGCACTCACTTGGTTAACACAATAATATGGCACTCCACAATCTAATGTTTGTGGTAAATTTTGGAAGACCTATCCATTCTTGAATTATTGGATAAATTGGATAAGAAGAGTCTCGATGAAGATTTTTATTTTCTAACAGTTTTCAATGATCTTCTTCATCCGCTTCTCGAAAATTAAGTCTCGATAAATCGGAGGTCTGATATGTAGCAGACAATGCTTGTGGCCCAACTAAACTATGCAGTGACATAATACCTCATAATCACACATTTTTTAATATAATTGAACCCATTGAAGCTTTTCACCCAAAATTACAGCTCCTTCGGATTTTGAGGAGAGTGCGTCACCCTTAATTATGTGTCCAACAACTTTTAAATCAGCATTGATACAAATTGATTGATTTTTAAAGGGACGAAGAACACCATATCATTTTTCATCAGATAAATCAGTGTAACATCCTAATATCTCTTTTTTAAAATATGATTCAATTATGTTTGTGTTTGTTTCTACCCTACCATGAGGCCTTCTTGAGCTAACCTCACCTTTTTGTCTATTTTTGAACCAACTATTGAATGTAAGTTTTCTAGGCATTTTTAAAATGTGATTTTTCTACCGAATGAGTTATATAAAAGTTCTTAACCAAACAAGTTATATAAAAGTTTCTTTATATAAGTGTGTCATATTTTGCGCATGTGAAATTGCGCAACATAAGTGTGTCATATAATGCCGTTAAAAGCGAGCTTAGTGTTGTCAAATCAAGGATGTCATTCCAAAAACTCATATTTTGTGCATGTAAAAGTTGCACAATATAAAGGTGTCGTATAAAGCGGTAAAAAGTGAGCATAGTATTGTAAATCAAGGATATCATTCCAAAAACTCATATTTTACGCATGTACAAGTTGCGCAATATAAGTGTGTCATATAAATCGGTCAAAAGCGAGCATAGTATTGTCAAATCAAGGATGTCATTCCAAAAACTCATATTTTGCGCATGTAAAAGTTGCGCAATATAAGTGTGTCATATAAAGCGAGCATAGTATTTTCAAATCAAGGATGTCATTCCGAAAACTCATATTTTGCGCATGTAAAAGTTGCGCAATATAAATGTGTCATATAAAGAGGTCAAAAGCGAGCATAGTGTTGTCAAATCAAGAATGTTATTTCGAAAACTCATATTTTGCGCATGTAAAATTTGTACAATATAAGTGTCATATAAAGTGGTCAAAAGCGTTGTCAAATCAAGGATGTCATTCCGAAAACTCATATTTTGCGTATGTAAAAGTTGCGCAATATAGTGTGTCATATAAAGCAGTCAAAAGCGAGCATAGTATTGTCAAATGAAGGAGTAGTATATTACACGAATGACGAACAACTAGCATTCACATTAAAATGAGTTATTATATCAATTTGGAATCAATTTTCTTATATTGGTTCTATTACATTTTTACCCCTGCAGACATATTCGAAGAAATGGGTAGGACATAGAAACTAGATGAGGATGATTTTAAATACTCAAATAACACGAACCACAGATACAATAAAAAATACAATAATACAACTAGAGTTGAGTGAAATTGACGTGTTAGAGAGGCTGAAATGCTAGAACAAAACTTGAGGGCACTCTGACTCAAACGTCCAAAAACTCATGCGACATCAATGCCTCGTGGTACACCACAAGAGTTCAATTGTGCTCTTAACCGTTTTCGCGAAGAGAACAATCAGATGAAAATATGTTGCCTCACGGTAGAATATGGTCAACATGGTTACGTCAGATTCAGATCCAATTGGAATTCAGACTATGAGATATCCGATGAAGATGATTTCGCGTGATCCTATTAATATTTTTTATAATAAAGTAGGTAGGTAGGGTCATAATGACAACCATAGGGTACTTGGGAGTTCGCAACTATATAAGTAGCCTTTCATTTGTTATTAAACTACAACATATCAATGTCAAGTAATAGAAATATAGATTGGTCGGTATTCATTCCAAATGATTCAAATAGCAGTGGTGATGATAGCTCAAATCACAGCAGTTATTCCGGTGATTCGAGTTATCTTGATAACAATGAATTCCAGATAGACGATTTGAAATCCACCTTCTTATAGAGAATAATGATGATGTTTACAATGTGAAATATTCAGTTTCACGAGAATATTATTGCGGGTTTACAACACACTCAATGCGGAATTTAGCAGACACTCACACATATATGTTACATATGATGTGTACGCGAAAACCCCTTATTCAAACATTACATGGAATCAAGGAAATAAATAAAAATAGCCAGTACGTTACACTCCAAATTAAAGCTCTGTCATAATTATGTCATAGTCCTCGCGATCCATGAGAACCCACTTTCCATCTTCTTGTTGAACCATTCCTTTGTTCTTCTCGACCCACCAATTAGCTGGCACAAGATACTGATCTTTCAATGCACTTGAAGATTTGTTGACAAGTGCAAGATCACGATCCACCTCTAATTTAAAATCTACTAAAAGTCCTAGACCTTGAGTTCCAGCAACTCCGTGCATGTAACACTCCAAATTATGCCAAGTGAGGATATCTCCTGGGAGCTTCAAATAGGGTGATTTTGTGTTGTCAATTATTATTTCCTGCCCAACGTCGAAATAGCCAATGGGTGGGTATTTCGGAACAATATCCAGTAAATTATGAATTCTCAAGATGTGAAGGTGTTTTAGTTTGTTAAATGCGTTAACAAAATTGAGATCCCCAACTTTAGGACTTGCGAATACAAAAGCTGTCACTGGGAATTCTTTGCCAGTGCTTGACTTGTTGATTCCATTGAAAGCTATGTCAACTGCATTTAGTGTTGCAAGTGATGCACCTAAGCTGTGGCCACTCACAGTTATGCTGACCTCTTCATCCTTATATTCCTCAACTAATCTTTTCACTTCTCCAAGGACCTGTAGAAACAAGGGGGAAAAACAAGATTAGAATGTACTTTTTAGTTTTTCATAATTCTATATATTTTTGTCTATATAATCTTTTTAAAAAATTGATTAAATACTTGTCAGTCCAGCGTAAAAAAAAAAATAAGAGACTACGGACCGGACCAACTTTTCAAAAGTTGGTGGTTCAACAATCCAATAATTAAAAGTAAAATAGTACGTATTATCATCTAAATTGTTACCGAAAAAGAAAGAGTTGAACTTCTTTAGGGATAGTATGAAATAATTTTTACACTAATTGCTTACCGGAAAGATAATTATAAGTAATGGTACACAATAAGTACTGATTAGTTATCCGAAAAAATAGGACAAAGTTACATGTAACTAATATATAGTAATACCATTTCAAGGGTGAATCAAAATATACCTGATCTCTGGCACTAGTTTGATTAAACTTTGATCGTGAACTTTCTGATGTATAAACGTTGTAGAAGCCATGATGCACCAATGGATGGAACAAAGGAATTAAACCCCCATTACCAAACACTTTTGGTCCTGGGATAAGTAAAAATTCAAGGTCATTTATCCACTCCAGTGTCTGAATTGTTCCTCTCCAAGCAACCACAATATCCCTCCTTCCTAGTGAAACTTTGCCCTCATCAGTAGCCACAGCAATATATCCCATAAAATTTGATTCCTTACTCCATGCTTCCCTTGACGCTGATTTTAGGATGAAAGCAGCAGGAAGTGGCATGGAAGAGGTAGCATAGAAGTATTTGGTTACTTTATACTTCGATGGGTCAAGTCCGGCTCTAGCAAAAAGGTTTTCCATCGAGTATCTACTAGCTCCTGCATATTTGGATGCACTGTCCGAAATGAAGGTGTCATAAGTTACTTCAGCTTTTTCTCCGTATTGAATGATATATTTACGAAGATCAACATCCAATGGATTTAATAGCCCATTCCAATTGTTTTTTCCACTAAGTTCCTCCCATTTCTCAGCCATGCTACCCATTCTTTTTCTTCTTTTATGTTTTTTTTTTCACTCTTTATTTTTCCTTGGTATTTGAACAACATTAAGTCCATGAATTTATAGTGAAGAAACTTCGTTGATCTCTAAGGTTTTTCATGCGTGAAACACGTTTAAAATTTTAGGTTTTCCTTTGTTAACAAGGTCACTATGTCAGAGCACAATAATAATTTAAATGTCCAAGCAATAGTGCTCATAATAATTATTTCCATATTGAATTTCTGAACTACCACGCACCATCTGTCCCGAATACAGAAGTACCCATGCTAGAGTTATCACGTATCTATTCATGCTTACTCGATCACATTCACATTGACCGTTTGGCCATATGAATAACATTTGGAATATTAATTATTTGAAATAATATTTGAAGATTATTTCAAATATGTGTTTGTTTATTAAATAAACCCATTGGTTCACCTTGAAATATAGAATTTGAAATGTGAAATGCAGGTTTTAATTAAGCAGATTTTCAAATTTTCTTAAATTTTAACTCACAAAACTTCAACTCTGTCTGTTTTCATGTGCAAATTACACTAATTCAACTTTCAAATAATCTTTTTTTACCTAACAAAATCATGTCCAAACGCCTTAATTACTTGATAACGGCAGGTACCTACTTTTAGCGTTTGCCCTAATATAATGCATATTTTTAGAAAAGATAACCAAGACTCCAAGAGTAACTGATATAGACTCATGGCAATTATGGATGTAGTATTCCTAAGAAAACCCTTGTATTTTCATTATCCTCGTCCGACCCCTTCAAATAAATATTGACTATTTATATCTCCCTCCTCCTTAATTTACGTTTCTCATGATTTGTTCTAATACAAAACTTAAAGTAAATGGTGGAGCTTTAATAATTAAATACGTCACTTATTGAATAGTTTGAATTTGTAGGGAAAAAAAGGTAAGTGTATACGGTGAAAACCGACACGACGTGTGGTAAGGTTTGAACGTGGAGTTCGAGATACGTCTGGGTTACGAACCAGATACAAGTGACTCCGAGATGGGGCAGTATTTGGAAAGAGTCCGGATGCTACCGAGTCAGTTGACACTGGATGGAGTACCGATGGCATCCTGCGCATATCGGTTCCGGATATGGTGACAACCGTTACTCCTTGCTCATTAAGAGACCTTAATTGGCATTTATTGCATTTAATTTGAGAGGAAATCTCGGTCATTAACACTTTATTTCATAGCTATAAAAGGAGGTCATCTTTTATGTTGGAAGGGCATCCAATTCGCATTATTCACATTTTTATGATCAGTTCTATTAACAACATACCCTCTAGCTCTCATTTTTTGCTCAAAATCGAAGCAGTTTAGCTAAGGCTCGGACTAGTCTGCCTGAGAAGTTTCAATCAAGTTCACAGAATCTCAGGCTAACTTTCTTACTTATTGTTTACTTTTTATTACTTATTGCTAATTGTTTGTCATCTTATATTGCAAATTAATCCGCGTATCCTTAAAACCACTTACAAATTTAAATATACCTTTTTTTGGAGTAAACAGTTTGGCGCCCACCGTGGGGCTAAAGATAATTGTTGGAGATTTGTTCAAACTCAAATTTCACTTGCTTCTTTTGAGATTTTGTGAACAGGTTAAAAATCATACTTTGACAAAATGAGTCAGGTTGGTGTTATCAATAGCAACAATGACAACAACGACCCAACATCAACAACAACAACGACAATGTCCCACTCATTGACCCATTAAATGATAATGGTAAGCCTCAGAATCATCCCGTGATCTCACTCCGAGAGTCCAGAAGAAGAGGTGAGAAAACACCAAATGATAATGACAAAACAGATGACAGAGCGCGAATACCTGGCTCAAATTTAGCTCGAACCCTGAGCATGCTAGAGGAACAGTAGAAGGCAATTACTCAGCTGCAGAAGAAGAGTAGGGGAGAAAGTGCGGCGGCTAAAGCTCGTCCCGTTTGCAACGAAGATCTAGGCTGCATGGAAGACCGAGTTGGTAAAAATGGCAATAAATCGGGACTAATGAGTCTTTAGAGGTCTTGAGACTACTTCCGACTTTGACCAAGCGTGTGGATACTAATGAAAAGAAGGTTGACAAAAAAAATTCATGAGTAGATCAGATCTTGAGAGCGCCTCTGATCTTTAAGGGACCGGACTCGAAGAGATACATTTAGTTGCCATTCCCACCAAGTGCGGCTCTGAAACTGATACCAAAAAGGTTCAAAATGTCAGATCTACCATAGTATGATAAAACCACGAATCTGCATGAGCATGTGACATCGTACACCTGTGCGATAAAGGGAAACGACATGCATTCGGATGAGATAAAATCAGTTTTGCTGAAGAAATTTGACGGAACATTGTCCAAGGGGACAATGACCTAATATTCTCTACTACCCGAACATTCTATTAACTCATTTGAGATGCTTGCAGATGCTTTTATAAAGGCACACGCCGGAGCACGAAAAGTTCAAATAAGGAAAGCGAACATATTCAAAATTACTCAGAAGGATATGGAGTTGATGCGAGAGTTCGTGACAAGGTTCCAAAAGGAGCGAATGTTTCTTTCTACGGTACCAGATGAATGGGCCGCTGAAGCTTTTACTAAGGGGTTGAATCCTAAGAGTTCCAGTATGTCATTAAAATTAAAGGAGAACTTAATGGAATTTTCGGCAATAACATGGGCAAAAGTACATAATAGGTACGAGTCTAAGATCCGGGCAGAAGATGATCAGTACAAACTTCTAACAGGGTCAACAGGACGGAACAAAATTTTGATAAATCGAAGAGGATAGCTGAGTCGGAGTTAAAATCTCTTAAGGATAGGTACCAACCCTACAGACAACCCAAAAGATCAAATTTTAGGTCAGATCCGGGGCGCAATAATCGTAACTTCTTATTGGATAGAGGAGGTAGTGATAGGCTCAATGATCGAGGGTCTACCGGTAGGGGCTTGCAATTCAAAAATGACATCGGCGCTATATCCTCTAATATTATGGAAAGCCCAAGGCTCTCTGAATATAACTTAAACGTTGATGCAGCCAGACTTATGTCATCCATAGGGCACATCAAGGAGACAAGATGGCCAAGGCCACTCCGGACTGATCCAGCTCAGAGAGATTCAAACTTACTATGTGATTATTATGGAACTCATGGTCACTGGATGGAGAATTGTCAACAATTGAGAGACGACGTGGCTCGATTGCTGAAAAATGGCCATCTGCGAATTTTTTTGAGCTATCGAGTGAAGGAAAGCTTCAGAAATAGAGAAGCAAATAAGCAAACAGATCTGATTGAACCCCAACATATCATAAACATGGTTATTAGAGGGACGAATGTTCCAAAGGGATCCGTCATGACTGCAAAAAAGACGAAAGTCTCAATAACTCTAGAAAATAGATCTACTGACTTCTTGCCAGAGGAAGAAATATCTTTCAATGATGAAGACGTATATGGCATCATTCAACCTCACAATGATGCGATGGTAATCTGTGTCTTTATTAATAAATTTCAGATTAAGCAAATTTTAATTGATCTAGGTAGCTCGGACAACATCATCCGATGGAACATGGTAGAGCAATTGGGGTCGCTGGATCAAATTGTTCCAGTGGCCGATTCAATATGGCAAGTGGAACTACAAAAGGGAAAATCACTCTTCTCGTCAACGCAGCTGGGACAATTCGGCAAATGAAGTTCTATGTTATCGAAGGGGAAATGAGGCACAACGCATTGTTTAGTAAGGAGAATGTTTGTGGTAGAAAAGGCAGAGCAAACACCAAGAGAAGTGAAGGATGAAAAGAAGGGTAAAAAAGTTAAATAGCAATTACAGTAGTCGGGCGCATCAAGTCCGGAAAAAGAAGAAGTAGAGAAGGAAAATTACAAGGAAGATGAGGATTACTATCGTGTCCCGAGGTCATTTGTGCTGCCGGATGATTCAGACGCCATAAAGTCAACTATAAAATAATTGGAGCAAGTTATATTATTCGTGCACCTGCTGGAGATAAAGGTATACTTGGACACCAGGTTATCCTCGGAGCTCAGACTTAAATTGATTGAATTTCTTAAAGCTAACGCCGATTATTTTTTCTGGTCCCATTTAGACATGATAGGTATCCCATCGGAGATTACGACTCACAAGTAGAGTTTAGATTTAAGTTTCACTCTAGTAAAGCATAAAAGGAGGTCTATGATCGACTACAAGCATAGGTTTCTCAAGGAGGAGGTAACAAAGCTATTAAATATATGTTTAATCTGAGAAGTAGAATATCCATATGGGCTAGAAAATGTAGTTGTCATACCTAAAAAGGTAAAAAATTAAGAATGTGCGTAGATTATAAAAATTTAAACAAAGCTTATCCAAAAGACTATTTTCCCCTACCACATATTGATCGGATGATCGATGCTACGACAAAGCACGAGATGCTGAGTTTTCTTGACATTTACTCCGGATACAATCAAATCTGGATGAATCCGGAAGATCAAGAGAAAACTTCCTTTATAAATAGATATGGGACTTATTGTTATAACGTGATGTCATTTAGTTTAAAAAATGCCATAGCAATATATCAACATCTAGTTAATCGCATGTTTGAAAAACAAAGAGGTAATGCAATGGAAGTTTAACTAATGATATGTTAGTTAAATATCTACAAACGGAGGACCATTTAAAGAATTTGCAAGAGACATTCGACGTACTTCAGAAGTACAATATAAAGTTGAACCCGAAAAAGTGTGCTTTTGGAGTTGGCTTGGTTATCTTAGGTTTCTTGGTTTCTAACTAGGGAATATAGATCAATCTAGATAAAATCAAGGCTATTGAATGAATTTCGGAGGTACTTGTATAACACCCCCAACCTTGGGGGGAGGTATGACCGGCACCCGATGCATAGATGGCCCGAGCGAACTACCTGAATATCATCATGCGAATGTATAACTGTCTGGGCCGACAAGGCCTCAGATTGCTAACCGTAATAAAACATGGCATCAAATTCTGCAAATAGAAAAACCCAACATATGCATATATACTTACTAAGACCGACAAGGCCAATATAATCATTAACTAATATTGAAGCCTACAAGGTCGTACTGAATAAACTGTACAACACAGAACATGTCTACAAAGCCTATAAAAAGGAACATTAATATAATATATAAGTCTAGACAGGGTACCCAACATACCCACAATACCAAAAAGGATATCAACATGACCCTGACTTGGCAATACTCTAGGAGGAAATGAAGCTTATCAACAAAAACTAATAACTAGAGGCGGTCTACAATAATAGATCATGCCCTTGCCTACATGAACATGCATGGCATGAAACACAATGTTCCTAAGAAAAGGGACGTCAATATGAATAATGTATTGAATATATAAGGCGAAAATGAAACAAAATAATAAGTAATCATAAAAGAGAGGGGTACGAATCAACCTGAACCTCTGAAGTGTCGCTGAGGTACACAACATAAGTAATGATCATTCTTATCTTATAGCCTTATTATATGCCATTATATCAATGTCATCAATCTATATGCCTGACTGCCTAACGGATCAGTGATAACTACCCAACTGGCCATAGCTCGGTGATAAATATGTGTCTGCCCAACCAGTGATAATTGTCCGATCGATCGTAGCATGGTGGTAAATACGTATCTTCCCAACCGGTGGTAAATAATGATACATAACTGCCTAACCAATGGTAACTGCCTGACCAGCCGTAGCTCGGTGGTAAATACATAACTGTCCGACCGACCGTAGCTTAGTGATAAAGTAGGAATACCATATCCATGCCCTTATAGATATTGTATATACGCATATAACACCATGACTCGTTTACATATATACATACAATGCATGAAGAGCCTTCTAGGATTATTAGAAAATCTTTTGGAGTGACCTATAGTCGTTCCCCATCCAATTACGTTATGAATATTAACATCTTTATCAGATGCCTCAATTGGGATTTAGGAACATATTTAGACATGTTTTGAAATACATTTCATAGGAATGAATAACATGAACATTTTAAACTACTAAGAGTAGAATCATTTATGGAATAACATTACGTTTACGTTTCGTTACTTGGATCATGCCAAAAGAAGGAAGGATATCCTTAACATAAATTTGTCATTTACTTAACGACTCAACATACTCTGCATGCAGTCCTTCAATCTTATATGTCAAGAACTACTCTCTTTTTCTATCTTTACTTCACTTCGAAGAAAGTCCGAATTCAACAACGCAATAAAAGCGAAACAATGAGATCGAAGTAGTGAGAAAATCCTCAAAATCGATCCTGTATTTTGCTGCTTCAACGTGGAACTTAGCACCTAGTCTTGAGAAGAATATATGCTGTCTCCTAAAAATAGAAATACATTGCTGCCTACATATCTTAAGAGAGAAGTTCTCTAAGGGGAAACAAATGGTCATATGGTAAGACAATAATAATCTAAAGCTCCTTTACATGCATCCACGTGGGTATATATACATATATCTAGATATAAAGACTTATCCAAATTAACTACTTTAATTAATCTCTTTAATAACCAATTATAAAATTTCTATTTAAATAAATCATAAGTACTTTATAAATAAAACATATACTAATATTTCATAAAAATTAAGACATGGATAAAAATTATATCTTACCAAATTTCAATTTTCCCAACATAATATCAAGAGTACAAATATTAATTCTCAAAACGGTAAAAAGATAACTTTCTTTTTTTATGAGAAAATAATTTCTATCTTTTTAATAAAGATAATCTCATTTATAAACGTCCTCATACCATGTGTATAATTTAAAACATATGAAAGTAGTAATAATAGTAACTATCCAAAATCATACTTATCAAATATAAATACTTGTTTACCACCAAAAATGCCATCTCCACCCCTTTACATGCATAGTCACCACATTTCATTTCTCCTTGGCCCATATGGAAGTAACTATGTATATATCTTGCATTTATCCACCTAACTTGAAAATAAATACTTGTCTCCAACCATAAGTAATTATAAATCTCAAATTGCTTACATATAAAATAATATATTTAACACACTTCATATACTCATTATCACATTCATGTGATCTAGCACTAATATGTAACTTCTTTCGTCGACACACTTAATATTATATCTAATCATCGTCGACACACTTTTAAGTCTTAAATTATTTTTGGGCTTCATCCTTTTATACACCGAGCTCTTTATATACACAATTAAATATGACTGAAATTACCCGTTGCTCAGGTATACTTACATACGTCGAGCAGTTTAAACCATAGCATAAAAGTACGGGGTGTAACACATTCCCGAGCTTACATCAGCTAACTTATGATGAAACTTAATGTATGAAAATATGGAATGTAATGGCTTGACGATGTGCAGGCGGTTCAAAGACCTACCGGAAGATTGGCCACCCTGAGTAGATTCATCTCTCGGTCTTTGGAGAAAAGTCATGGATTCTTCTCTTTGTTAAAAAAGAAGAACGACTTCGAGTGGATTCCGAAATGTCAGTAAGCGTTGAGGGATTTGAAGAAGTTTGTCAAGTCCGCCACTATTGCATAAATCAAAGGTGGATGAACAGTTGTTCTTGTATCTCGCAGTATCTGAAGTAGTTGTAAGTGCAGTTTTGGTTCGAGAAGAGAAAGGTACATAATTTCCTATTTACTATGTAAATAGAACATTAGCTAGTGCAGAAACCAGATATCCTTACTTAGAAAAATTGACATTAGCTTTGATAACGGCTGCTAGAAAATTAAGACCGTACTTTCAATGTTATCTTATATGTGTAGTAACAACTTATCCGCTAAAGAATGTGATGCATAAACCTGACCTGTCCGGTAGGTTAGCCAAATGGGCAGTAGAAATTAGTGGATATGACATAGAGTATAAACCAAGAACGACTATAGAATTTCAGATTTTAGCGGACCTTGTAGTGACTTTACACCCAGAATGATTTCTGAGGTGGAAAGAGAACTTATAATCACCTCGAGAACAACTTTGGGGGTCTGGACCTTTTATACCAATAGAGCTTCGAACGTAAAAGGGTGTAGACTTGGTGTGTTTCTTAAGGCGTCTACGAGAGATGGTATTAGACAATCAATAAGAACTATGAAATTGACTAACAATGAAGCCGAGTATGAGACTATGATTGCAGGTTTAGAATTGGAAAAGAGTTTGGGAGCAGAAGTCATCGAGGTGAAATGTGACTCCATTCTAATTGTAAATCAAGTGAACATCGTGTTCGAAGTAAAGAAAGAAAGGAGCAGAAATACTTAGAAAAAATTCAAGTATTGTTGCATCGGTTCAAAGAATGAACCATGGAACATGTGTCACGTGAGCAAAACAACGAGGCAGATGCTTTGACAAACTTGGGATCCTCCATGAAAGCTGAGGAATTTAAATCTGGTAAGTGGTGCAGATGTTGAGCTCCGCAATTGATGGTGGTCATGCCGAGGTGAATACCATGAGTTTAACTTGGGACTGGTGGAATAAATACATTGATTACCTTTGAGATAAAAAGTTGCCTAGTGATCCGAAGGAGTCAATGCCCTATGTATGAAAGCAACTAGGCTTTGCATGGTTGATGACCAGTTGTATCGAATGTGCTTTTACGGTCCTTTAGTAAGGTGTGTAGGTCCCGGAGAAACGGATTATGTGATGTGCGAGGTTCACGAGGGAACTTGTGGCAATCACTCAAGAGCAGAGTTGTTGGTTCGAAAACTGATTAGGGTCGGGTACTATTGGTCTTAGATGGAGGAAGATGGCAAGAACTTTGTTCAGAAATGTGATGAATGCAAAATGCACGCACCCATGATTCACCAATCGGTTGAATTGATGCATCTAATTTTATCGCAGTGACCGTTCATGATATTGTGAATGGACATTGTAGGTCCGCTTTTGTGGGCACCCTGAAAGGTACGATTTATTTTATTTATGACTGACTATTTTTCTAAGTGGGTTGAAGCAAAAGCTCTCAAAAAGGTATAGAAAATAAAGTTATCGATTTCATTTGAGATCACATCATATGTCAGTTTAGGATACCGAAGAAAATTACTTGCGATAATGGCCGCTAGTTCGTTGGAAAAAAGGTGACGAATTTTCTTAACGAATTAAAAATTAAGAAAATATTGTCTACTCCATATCATCCGAGTGCAAATGGCAAGCAGAGTCACAAACAAAATAATCATTTAGAACTTAAGGAAAAAACAAAATGAGTCAAAAGGCGAGTGGAGAGAAACTATATATGAGGTGTTATGAGCGTACAGAATGACACCAAAATCTAGCACCGGGGGAACGCCTTTCTCTTTGGTTTACCATGTGAAAGCTTTGATTCCGGTGGAAGTTGGGGAACCGAGCTTAAGGTACATCCTTGAAACTAAAGTGTCAAACAACAAAGCTATGGTGGCTAAGCTTGAATTTACTACGACTAGTGGCTCATAAGCAAATGATGGGAAGATATTACAATTGGCTGACAAATCTGAGGCACTTTCAAGTAGGGGACTTAGTTCTACGAAAGGTAACCCCAACACTAAAAATTCCAATGAATAGAAGTTGAATTAGAACTGGGAGGGACCCTACAAAATATCAGGGATAACCGGGAAAGGCTCGTACCAGTTGGAAGCCGAAGACGGATAAATGTTGCCGAATAATTGGAACATAAGCCATCTGAAGTGGTACTATTGCTGAGGTATGTATTTGATGTTTACTTAAGTTACATTTGTTTCAAATTTACTAACTTTTGTAGGAAGAAACTGGAGTTGCAAGGCGATATTCGGAGGACTAGAATTAGGTTTGAAAATATGTGTTGCACTCTTTTTCCTTTAGCCTGGTTTTTATCCCGAAAAAGATTTTTTGACAAGGTTTTTAACGAGGCAGCAATGTTTAGCATGTTACTTAATGGATGAGAATCGGACAGAAGCACTGGGACTGGGGGCTGTCCTACATTTGAATACTAAAATAGTGTTTGAGTTATCATACTTCAAACACAAACACTAGGGGGTGCCATACCCTCGGATGCTCAGATCGAAACAATCAAGGCAAGGAATTCGAAGTTTTTTTGTATTTTTTATTTCAACATTTTTGTAAGGCTTAAAGATCGAATGAATCTTACCCAAGTAGTGTTAATGTTTACGAGAAATTCATATAATGACAAAAAGATTGAATGAATCTTGGCAGGTGTTCGTTCGAAGCAAAGCATAAATAAAATTTCACTTTGTCTAAAGTTTGCCTCGAAAGTTTATCTTCATGTTTCTTCTTTACCGGTATTTCTCCGGACAATTGATAAAGTCGTTAAGCTTACGAGATAGAAATGATTAAGTCCTTAGCTATGGACCATCGTCAATAGAAGCATCTGAAACTGGAATAAAATGAATAATGTTTTAAAACATGCTTCTAAGGCACCAGATCAAATGAGTCTAGCCTATTTTAAAGACACTTGCATTGTTTAAAAAGTTGAGAATAAATGAAATTCCAACATTCATGTCCAAAATGAATAAGAGATGTCTTATTATAAGCATAAAAGTAAGGTCCTTATACTTAGTCATCAAATGACCCAAAACCGGAAGGATTTTTGCTCGGTATGAAACAAACTAAAGTAAAGGTTTGTATTCAAAATTGATTATGTTATTTTTAAGACCGGAAGAACTTTTATCCCGATCAAGTGCGACTTTGAAGTCGAAGGCAATTAGCCTGGGTTGGATTAAGTTTGTTTTGTTAAGTTATTGAGAAAACAAGAAAGTAATAACATATATATGAAAAGTTAGGGAAATTATAATTATAACAAAAGGAAGTTTGATATATATATTCATAAGTGGAGCGGGGAACGATCAGAGCAAAAGATACAAGAAAAATAAAAGGAAAGAAAAAATACAAAGGCATGTAAGACTATAGATTAGTCCGATTCAGGGTCAGAGTCTTTGGAACTATCACTATTCAACTGGTGGAAGGCCTCGACCTCTAGAGTCTTAGCTTCGGCAATCTTGGCGTCTAAGTTTGGGATCCTTTCACGAGCTAGTTCCAAGGTGAACCTTCGAACATTTCAAGTAATATGCTCAGTCTTCAGCATTGTCCGATCTTCACCGACTGCTAGATCAGTAAGAGCTTGATCTCTTTCGGCAAAGGTTTGATCCAGTTGAGTAGTAATTTCAGCATTTCTCCGGGAAGTAGCCTCGAGCTCAGCTTTTAGTTCTTCAATACTTTGAGCTTGCTGGCGGATTTGATCTTGGGATATTTCCAAGTCTCACTCAAAGTTATGCTTGTTAGCAGCTTGTTCAGCAATTCTCTCCACATCAATTGCGGCGAGCTCGGTGTTAAGACGGTCGATCTCGGCAATGAGGTAATCTTCCTTTTGCGCTTGGTAGTATCAGACCTCTTTTTGCTCTTTGAGTTCTTAGGTGAGGGCCTGGACATATCATAGATGTCATCATTCTCCTTGTTAAAGGATTTGTTTTTCTCTTGGATGAGTTCGAGGTCATTCATGGCCCGAATATAGTCACCTCTAACCCGATCCAGTTCAGCTTTAACAACGGGCAAGTCACTGACTTGCTGCAGTTGAATATCTTTTTGTTGAAGGATTTCTTTGAGATGATAAATCTCTTTTTTTAGTATCATATGAAAAGATTTTGAGTAAGTAAGATGGATGAATTTGGAAGCAAGTGAAAGAACTAGTTGCATAGATATAGATATAGAGAAAGTCATTTTTTTTGGAGTCCATTTGGCCCTTAAGGTCTTCATTTTCCTCGAGACAGCGGAGGAAACCTTCTCCAACTAGAACGGAGGACTGTAAAAATGTATGTTGAGTTCAAATTAGAGTATACTAAAAAGAAAAGGGATAGTGTAGATAGAAGCAAAAAAAGACTTAGTAAATATACCCGGTTAGACGTATGCATGCCTTTGTTCAAGAGGCATTGCCACAAGATATTCTTCATTTTCTCCTTATCGGACTCCGATATCAGAGGCCTAAAAAAACTCACAACCCCGACTGGCCGGGATAAGATGTTCGTGTCTTTCAAAAAGGAGAGGGTTGCAGTCCTCATCCATTTCAGATTCACGTTTGGGGCCGAGAATACTTCTACGAGCTTAGATTGAGAGGTGGAATGATTCTTTGGAGGGCAAGATAATTTGGAAAGCCTATGAGGAATTGGTAGGTATGCGAATCCGAAGTTGTTCACTGGCGGCATCGAATTTGCAGAGGTTCTATCCTCGCCTAAGAGGAAATCGAAATCCTCTTGCCTGAAGTTGGGGGGCGGTTATGATTATTGTTCTGAATGAGGAGTTGAAGTCCTTTGCTTCTTTGCCAACGGCTCCTCATCCGTTGCTTCATCGTTATATTCAGTAATGACAGGCATTTATCGGCAGGTGGCGGTATAGTGGCAGAAGTTAACACGACACTGGAGGGAGGTACGACAGCTTCCATAATAGCGGTTTCTTTGACTTCAAAAGAACCACCTTCTTTCGGAGTGGTGGTGGAGCTCTTCACCCCGGAAGAGGCACTCACTTCCGTGAGTTTTTTTTCCTCTTTGAAGAGGTAGCCAACACCCGGTGCTTGGATGGCCTGAGCAAACCACCTGAATATCATCACACTAACGTATAATTGTCTGGGCTGACAAGGCCTCATAAAGATAATTGTGAGACAACACGACATAAAATCTAGTAAACAGAAGAACCCAACCTATGCATATATATACATACTAAGGACGACAAGGCCAATATAATCTTTATCCAACATTCAGGCCTACAAGGTCATACTGAACAAATTGTACAACATAGGACATGTCTAGAAAGACTCTAAAAGGAAACGTCGACATAATATATAAGTTGGGATAGGGCCCCCGACATACCCAAAAGGACATAAACCTGACCCTAACTCGACAATATCCCAGGAGAAAGTGGAGCTCGCTAACAAAAGCTAATCTTTGGAGGTGATTTACAATGGTGGGTCCTCTACTCGCCTTCTTGAACCTGTGCGGTATGAAACACAACACCCTAGAAGGGCAAGTCGGCATGAATAATATATTGAATATGTAAGGCGGAAAATCAAACACAACAATCAGTAATCATAAAAGAGAGAGATACGAATCACACTGAACCCCTGAAATTCCACTGTGGACCACAACATACATAATTATCATTCTTACCTTATAACCTTATTCTTTTCTGCTATGTCATCATCGTAAATCTAACTGCTCGACTGCCCAACTGATCAGTGGTAACTGCCCGATCAACCGTAGTTTGGTGGTAAATACATGTCTGCCCAATCAGTGGTAAATACGATATACAATTATCCAACTGGTGGTAATTGCCCGATCGGTTATAGCCCAGTTATAAATACTTGCATGCCCAACGGGTGGTAAATACGATATACAACTGTCCAACCGGTGGTAAATGCATATAGAATAACTGCCTGACCGATATTCATTTGGTGGTGTTCATACTCTACTGTAATAGTAATAAAACCTTTGGCTTCTCTAGCTAGTAAGACTCTTCTCTTTCTTTAGAATGACACCTAGTCGACTTCCCGAATAATTCTTTTCAACACGCTCCTTCTATGAGGTACATAAGAAATAAGAAAATCAGATAACTAGCTTAAAAACCAACCTATACAGGACACGATATCAAGACAGAAAAGTACTCCCAACAAGGGATAAACAAGATTCATTAATATTTTCATAGAATGAAAAACATTAGCACTTCTAGCTTAACAAGAATATGATTATATTGGCGGGACGTTCGTTTACGTTTCGATTCCGTTGGACTCATGCCAAAAGAAGGAAAAGGGACAACCTTAACATACCTAGGGTCAAATATTGGTAAGAGTCCGGAAGCTACTGAGTCAGTTGACACCGGGTGGAGTACCGATGGCATTATGCGCATATCCGTTTCGGATATGATGTCAACCATTACTCCTTGCTCTTTAAGAGACCTTAATTGACATTTATTTAATTTAATTTGAGAGGGAATCTCGGTCGTTAACATTTTATTTCATAGCATAGCTATAAAAAGAGTCCATCCTTCATGTTGGAAGGACATCCAATTCACATTTGTACGATCATCTCTATTACTAATATATCCTCTAGCTCTCTTTTTTGGCTCAAAATCGAAGCAGTTTAGCTAAGGCTCGGACCAGTCTGTCACAAAATCTCAGGCTAACTTTCTTACTTATTATTTACTTTTAATTACTTATTATTAATTGTTTGTCATCTTATATTAAAAATTAATTAACGTATCCTTAAAGCCACTTACAAATTCAACTGTAACTTTTTTGGGGGTAAACAATAATTTCTGAAATACCTACTACTATTTGTCAGTAGAATAACGAAAATCACAGTATAAGTGGAGTTCATTGTATTGGTACAGAGAGGCCAACCAACTTGCTAATGTTTAATATATAGTAATAATTTTTTTGTCCACTAACATAACATACTTCACAAATTTCGTTTTTAACTTGTGTGTATTTAATCAAGTCATATCAGGTAGGTTGATAAGCCGGTTTATATGAGAAAAACGATGTAAATTTAAAACACCTTAAGTAGTATAGTGGATATGTATGGTAAATTATTTTATTTTTTGTCCTTTTGGAATGACGCTGGGTGAAATAAAATTTATTTAGCGCACTTAACGATTGATAGTGGCTACTACGATCTAAATATTTTTATTACATCAGCGGAGGGGGAGTCAGGAAAGGGGAAGGCATATTATGCTATTGATAGAGTTTTGTACCCCTCCAACTATGGAAGGCAAGAAGCTCATCCTCAGGTGAGCTTCCCTCAACCTCGTGGCCACTGCGGTCTGCAGTTAGCTGCACACTAAAAAAATTTAAAACGTCAATCAGAAAAATATTTTGCTGTATTTAAGTGAGTGAAATATATATATATATATATATATATAGACTAATAATAATGTTGGCAAATCATAAGATGTTTTGAAGAATTTTTTTAGTACAATCAAACATCTCTATGACAACCTCGTTTAGTTTATCTCGACTTTATTATCTATTATAGTGATTTGTTGTTACACGTAAATAAAGTGTAACTTTTATACATTCATGTGATGTGTGGACCTAATTCTTTTTCGTGGGACAAGATAATAGGTGATGGTGAAATTTGAACCTAAGAAGGTCGTCTGCTAGATTCGAATCATGTTGAAGTATGCGTGACCATCTCATTTAATAGTTTAAATTGTTAGATCAAACATCACTACAAAAAAATTAGCTACTGAATACATAGCTAAGCTATCGCTAAATAGCTCGTGACTAAAATATATTTATACTCTACCGCTAATCTATAGTTAAATAGGATTAACTACGATATTTGTTATTTAGCAGTAGAAGTTGTCTGTCATTAATTTATGATCTTTCGTAGTAAATAATAGTAACATACTTTTATTTACTTAATTCTACCTTCACAAGATCATAAGAGTAAGGCTATGTACATATCACTATCTTTAAACGGTGAGATTACACTGAGTATATTATTATTGTATATCTTTAACATATATTAAATTCTACAAATATGATAGCTAATTCAAAACGCGTACAACAAGAAGATTATTTTTCTCATAAACAAAGATGTTAATCAAAATATCAAGAAACTGTTGGTGATAGTGACCAAAATAACGTGCATCATGAAAAACGAATTAATTAGGCGTATCTATCTATCTACTACTAAAAACGAAATAACATATAGGAGTCGAGAAAATAATTGTCGTTGTCTCCTTTATACCATTGTCACTCAAATTTTAATTATTCTGCTTCATTCGTTGGTATTCTAAGACCAAAAGGTCAATTGGGGGAAACATCTCTTCTATATGTAGAGATTAAGATTAAAAACAAAAAAAAATCACAATTTTTCTCACACGTTCACTAGGGTCCTTCTCGACAAATCTTACGACTGTTTTAATTTTTTTTTTATCGTTTTGGAATAATGTTCATTTGCTTCGAGTATGTTATTGCGGGAAGTTTGTTGTGCACTGAAGATTTTACTCCCTCCGTCCATTTTTACTTGTCACATTTTGATTTGACACGCCTATTAAAGAGTCAAAATAGAATGATAATTTTACTATATTATCCTTAATTATTTCTAAGTAACCTAATGATTGAAATAAATAAAACATACTTTAAAATTTGTGCAACCACTAAAATTTCATTGAACTTGTCAACCCAATAATAAATGATAAGGATAAAATAGGTATGAAGTGATAAATTATCTCTTGATTTTCTAAAATTAGACAACTATTTTTAGTATAATTGACAAGTAAAACTGGACGGAGGAAGTAACTTATACCAATAATTAGTTAAGAGTCCAAATTGAATATTAGGCCAAACAATTCAAACCAAATATTCAATTGGTGAAGCAAGGAGGGTTTTGTTAACTTTGTGTCTTAAATTCGGAGGGATACATCATACAAGTTACCACCCGAAAGGCCCATAAGAAGTTTGCACGCATAAAGATAGCGGAAAAACGCATGAGGCTAAGTTTGCACGATACATGAAAAGTCTAAAAATTTTATGAGACTTTCTTGATGTTTCTGGTTATGTTTTCTTATTATTATAGTTTTTCACAAATCTAACAAACAACACTTGTAAATTACAATAACTAAAGAAGGTAAACAGTGTTCACTTTTGAAAATTTAAGGACCAAAATCGCATATATAGGAGAATATTTATGGGGCTTTTTTAAACCTACCCAATTATAAGGAATCATTTTTATTATTTCCTTTCATTTCTTCATATGATAATCAGGTAAGTTTATGATCTACTTTTCATCTTGGAATCCTATATGCCGCGGTTACTTTCACCATGTTAGTAATGAATAAATTGAAAAATATTCTTTTGACAGAAGAAGAAAAAAAAAAGTACATCAGCTCTTTGATTCTTGATAAAAGTCATGGACCGATATGCATTAAAAAAAAAGAATAACAAATTTATATTTGATTAAATATAAGAGATTTGAAAAGATTATTTTTTAAATTTAATTTATAAGTGGCCATAAGAGATCATTTCCTCTAAAAACGGAACATGTGCCCATGAGATAGCAATAATATCCGAATATTAGTTGAGTAATAAATGAAATTCAATTAATGGGCTCAAAGAGCATGTGAGGAGGGCAGAAAGTGACGGTGACTTAAGAGGGGTTTCTAATGGACTTTTGAAAAAGGAAAAGCAAAGCTTTTAATTTCTTGGTCGTTATTTAAAAGTAACTTTGCAGTAATCAATTTTTTCCAACGTGTTTTCGTACTTATTGAGCTTTTTATCCAGAAAGTATTGTTTTGCTTTTTAGGAAGTAATTTATGAGTCTTGTTGGTACTTAGCTCACAAAAGTCTCTTTTTATTTTCTTGAATGCAAATACAACTAATTAATTATGTTTCAGACATCACCTGTTAGTCCATCTTGTAATTCAGTTTACCCCGCCTATCTTCTCATGAGAGATCTCCTTTTTAGTTTGCTTTAATATTATGGGAAATGTGTTCTTAGTATGGAAGAGAATCAGAAATGAAACAGTAGTAGAAGATGGAGAAGAGAGTAGGAAGAAGATGAGCTTTGGATTTTATTCATTAAGCCTTGATCTTCAACAATGAGTATACATCTCTATGTATAGAGTAAGTAATTAGCTACTTCATCAAGTTTAACTAACTATACTTGACTTAACTAACTAACCGATAATATGAAATGATGAACAAAGACAGTTTTACCTTTACTAATAACTAACTAAGCTTAGTCATTAATCAGTCCATTTAGGCTATTTTATCGACACTCCCCCTAACTCCTACCTTGGAACTCAAATAATGATGTTGAACCTTATTGAGGCCTTTGGTGAGTAAGTCTGTAGGCTGATATCCGGTGGAAATGTACTTGGTTGCTACCAATCCTTGGCTTATGTTCTCCATTATGAAGTGGAAATTGATCTCAATATGTTTGGTCCTTTCATGATAAACAGAATTGGCTGCAATTTGTATTGCAGCTTTACTATCAGTGAAGATGTTGACTGGTTGTTGTACCTCAAACTTCAGTTCTTTAAGCAAACCTAATAGCCTGATCAATTCAGCAACTGTGGAGGCAATACTTCTGTATTCTGCCTCTGCTGAGCTTCTTGATACTGTGGATTGCTTCTTTGATTTCCAACTCACTAATGAATCTCCAATCTTAACTAGATATCCAGTCACAGACTTTCTAGTATGAGGGTAAGAGGCCCAATCTGAATCACAATAAGCTGACACTATATTATTTGAATTACTGGATAATAGGAAGCCTTGACCAACCTGTTTTTTCAAAAATCTGACTATCCTCATAACAATTTCTCTGTGTGATTTTTTTGGTGTTTTTAGAAACTAACTTAATGTCTGAACTCCAAAGGCAATATCTGGCCTTGTCATGATTAGATAAAGCAGTTTCCCAATTAACCTTTGATAAGCTACTTGATTAGTCAATAGATCTTTGTGTGATATTTCTTCTGAGTTGTTTGCCTTGACACTATCATCATACTTCTTGGTTGTCAATTTTATGTTTGTGTCTAAGGGTGATACTGCTGGTTTGGCACTACTGAGTCCTACCTTAGAAATAAGCTTTAAGGAGTACTTATTTTGATGCATCAATATACCTTTCTTAGATCTAGAAAATTCAATCCCCAAGAAATATCTCAATTCTCCAAGATTCTTCATTTTAAATATTTGTTTCAGTTTTTCTTTGGTTTCTTCCACAACTTTGATACTGTCTCCTGTGATCAACATGTCATCCACATAGATCAAGACTATAGCAGTTCCTTCATGTGTCCTAATAAACAGAGTGATCATACTCACTTTGTTTGAACTTGAGCTGCAGTAGTGATTCACAATGTTTGGCATTTCATTGTCTTGGTGCTTTCTTTAGCCCATAGAGAGATTTAATGAGTCTACATACTAGATTCTTCTTCGTATGACTCTTAAATTCCGTAGGTAACTTCATGTAAATCTCATCAAATAAGTCACCTTGAAGAAATGTATTGAATACCTCAATTTGATGTATGTGTCAGTTTCTTTGTGCTGCAAGCCTAAGACTGTTCTAACAGTTTTCATTTTAACCACAGAGGAAAAAGTCTTTTGATAATCAATTCCTTTTTGTTGACTATACCCCTTTGCTACTAGTCTAGCCTTAAAGATCCACTTACACTCATTTATGAGGCTCGATGGATAGTTAGAGTATGCGCCAATCACTTCACACCCTAGAATAGGAGCGAGACAATGGTCAACTCTGCCATTATTAATTATACACTTGCATTAACTATTTAAAACTAATGACTTGTAAGTTTATAGTCCTTAGTCTATATTTTAATATGAACGTTCGTTGCTATTAACATCAAAATTTTATAGGTTTAATGGCCTTTAGGCTAATGGGAACTCTCATGTTAATCTATATACTACATACTATATAATACTAAGTTAATGTGTATTTTCTTTTGTACTAATTTATGGTACTACATACTTTGTACAATTTGAGAGTCAGCACTAATAATTTACACTCTACTACTATTAATTTACAGAAATTAGCCTAATATAAGAGAGATCCATTATCCATAAGTATATCATTTTAACTTTCTTGAAACGCATGCACAGTATTATGATTGGTAGTTTGTACTTTGTTAGTATTCAATAAATTAAAGATAGTTGTAATAGCGCCGTCATTGATGCTTTAGCTACTTTTATGATGAGAACATAAGTGAGTTGTTATAACTCTCATTACCATGACTATTAAATTAAGGTCAAGCTTTCACATAATGAGACAACCAAGCAATCTCTATCATCAAATACAGCTAATTAATCATTGATTGAAAATACTATTATTAACCAAACCCGGAACTAAAATCCTCTCTTCTCATGCTCTCGGCATAGAATAGTTTTCCGCGCGCTGACGTGTCAATCAGCATGGGAAAGGGCGAGGAGCTGGCGGCGGAGCTCGGGGCCGCCCTCGGAAGCAACTTATTGAACGATATGAAAATTCTATAAGTGGCAGCAAAGAAGGAAATGTAACCTGGAACAACCAATCGGTAGTACCAACGACGGCCACCACCCCAAGGAATCAACAACGTAGAAGCAGTGATACTGGAAGTGGACAAAAGTGCAGGCGGCGAGTGGGAATCTTAAAGGGAAAGGGAAGGTTGATGATGTGAAGACAAGTGCCAAAACCCCTAGCTCAGCTTCAATAGAACAGGGGCAATTTCTGGGTCGCCCAAAACAGCGGGACATAGCCAATTGAGCGTGTAGTTGGGGACTCAGAAGACGACAGTGGTGAACCCTATCCAAACTATTGGAACGGAAAGAGAATAATCCTGGTTCATTTCATTAATATAATTAGCTTATATACATTATATATAATAGTCAATCTAGATTATAATTACGGAAATTTAATATTCACATAACTAATACAAAATATTACTATAATAATTACATCTATACAGAAATTATGATGCATATCATTAAAAAAATAGGATAAAATATAAATCATAAAAAGGAGTAAACATTAAGAGTGCAAAGTGCAATTAATCCAAAATCAGGTATTAAATTTACGCTTCTTTAATATTTTAAACCGGTTTAAATGAATATAAGATATGAGTTGGTTGGTTAAATGAATTTGGGTTGAGTTAAATAAATTTATTATTTAAAAATAAAATTTTATGTGACATGACATGTCAATTAGGATTGAAGCAATATTTTGTGTGTTTAGTATATTATGAGAAAAATAGTAAAAGTTGGGTTATATCCTAATCCTAAAAAAATAAAAGTGATATTTATAAGCAATTCTAAATACTTTAGGAAATTTACTCTATTCAAAACCAATGTACAAATTCTGACAATTTTAGATTTTCTCTACCAAGTCTGTAATGCTCATCTAGTGAAGTGGGTGGTAGCTTGTATCGTATTGTGCATCAATAAATTAAGATCTATCATTTATCTCTCAAAATAATAAAAAACATAACTTAAATTGGCATATAAATGAAAACATGTTGACAAATATAGCAAATAGATTGACAATAAGCTCTATCGCCCCAGGGCCAAAAATCAAAGCACAACTTTCCTTCCAGCTTTAGGCGTACAGAGTTTCGGCACACTTATTTTCCATATCCTCTGACCTCTATTATTAGAGGAACCATAATATATATATAAGCTCACCGAAAATCCTTTATTAAACATTACATGGAATTAAGGAAATAAGTAAATTAAAATAGCGAGTACTTTAAACTCCAAACTAAAGCTCTGTCATAATTATGTCATAGTCCTCGCGATCCATGAGAAGCCATTTTCCATCTTGTTGTTGAACCATTCCTTTGTTCTTCTCGACCCACCAAGCCCCAGGTACAAGATATTCATCTTTTAGAATGTCCCATATCCTGTTAACAAGTGCGAGATCGCGATTCACCTCTAGTTTAAAACCTGCTAAAACTCCTATTCCTTGAGTACCATCAATTCCATGCAAGTAACCTTCCAAATTATGCCTAGTGTGTGGGTCTCCAGGATTAAGCTTCAAATACGGTGATTTTGTGGTGTCAATTACTATTTCCTGACCAACATCGAAATAACCAATGGGTGGGTATTTTGGCACAATATCCAATAAGTTATGGATTCTCAAGATGTGAAGGTGTTTCAGTTTGGAGAATGCCTTTTGAAAATTGAGATCTCCAACTTTAGGGCTTGCGAATACGAAAGCTGACACTGGGAACTCCTTGCCTTCGCTTGTCTTGTTGATGCCATTGAAAGCTATATCAACCGCATTTAGTGTTGCAAGTGATGCACCTAGGCTGTGGCCAGCCACTGTTATACTTACCTCTTCGTCCTTGTATTCCTCAACCAATCTTTTCACTTCTGCAAGGACCTGGAAACATGAATTTTAATGACTATCCTTAAATTTTAAAAGTAATTTTTCTAAAGAAATAGAGGAACGACATATACAGAGTGAAGAGAAAGTTAGTGGATCTGTTATTCTTAGTTCGAAAAAATATATTTCCTCCGTCCCAATTTATATGACACACTTTCTTTTTTAGTCAATCCACACATTTTCTGATTTGGTAACAATGATCTATAACCACACAAATATCTTTGAGTTTTTTAGACCACAAGATTCAAAAGTCTTCTTTTATTTTTTAAACTTCGTGTCTAATCAAACATCATATAAATTGGGACGGAGGGAGTAGGAGGATAAACTAATAAAAAAATTGGTCAAAAAGTGCTTATAAGTTAAAAAATCATACATTGGAGAGATGACAAAATTATGACTTTTTGCTGATTTTTACTTATAAGCAACACTTTTGATGTTTACCGAACCGTATATAAGCTAAAAAATTATTACCAGTCACTTTAACCAGCTTATAAGTTTAACCAAACAACCTCTAAATTTTAAATGAGACGGTCACCACGCACTCCAACAATCAAAATTTAAAAATAACAACTACCGGAAGAAAAACATGGAAATATTAATACTCCTTTATACCTGGTCTCTGGCACTAGTTTGATTAAACTTTGATCGTGAACTTTCTGATGTATAAACGTTGTAGAAGCCATGATGCACCAATGGTTGGAATAATGGAATTAAACCCCCATTACCAAACACTTTTGGTCCTGGGATAAGTAAAAATTCAAGGTCATTTACCCACTCCAGTGTCTGAATTGTTCCTCTCCAAGCAACCACAATATCCCTCCTTCCTAGTGAAACTTTGCCCTCATCAGTAGCCACAGCAATATACCCCATAAAATTTGATTCCTTACTCCATGCTTCCCTTGACGCTGATTTTAGGATGAAAGCAGCAGGAAGTGGCATGGAAGAGGTAGCATAGAAGTATTTGGTTACTTTATACTTCGATGAGTCAAGTCCGGCTCTAGCAAAAAGGTTTTCCATCGAGTATCTACTAGCTCCTGCATATTTGGATGCTTTATCGTCGATGAAGGTGTCATAAGTTACATGAGCCAACTCTCCATATTGAATGATGTATCTACGAAGATCAACATCCAATGGATCTAATAGCCCATCCCAATTGTTTTTCCCACTAAGTTCCTCCCATTTCTCAGCCATGCTACCCATTCTTTTTTTTCTCTCTGTGTTTTTCCTTGGTATGTTCATATCATTCTAGTCCATGTATTTATAGTGAAGCTAATTCCTTTCTCTCTAAGGTTTTCTAATGCATGAAACATGTTTTGATTTTTATATTTCTTCTTTGTTAACTAGGTCACTATCTCTCACTCTCAGTGCCCAATAATTGAACTGACCGAGCAATGGTGGTAATCTTTAATCGTCTGGATATTTCTAACTGCCACAGTACCCTGTGTCCCCATCCTGTTTCCATCGGCCCATGTTGGAAGACTTTTAATTACTTGGTGACGGTGGGTAGGGGGTGTTCACTTAAATCGAAAATTGAAAATCGAAAACTAAATTAAACCTAAAGAAAAAAAATGATATTTTCTAAATTTAATTTAGCTTTGATTTTTAATTTTAAAAATTAATAAATTTCGTTTGCTTTTGATTTAAGCAAAAACTAGTCGAAAAAATTGAACCAAATTGACTATATAAATACTTATTTAAAAATAATAATTGCACATATACAATTTATATTTTTATATAATTTTTTCATTAATAAAATACGACAGCTATTAATATTGTCCTCTTGGTTTGTAGACCTAGGTGGGAATAGTGACACGAAGAGAAGGGGAAGCACCAGGATAGAAGAATTGATCGACGTCTAGTTCTTTAATTTGGTCTTTGCATTCTAATTTGATTCGTAGTCTTTATTTTGATATGTTAAAAAATCTATTTCATGCTAAAAATAACTTGTCTTTAATTGAGTTCTTGAATTATTCATCAATATTTATTCAATTATTATCAAGATATCTATATTATATTAAAAGGATGGTAGTCTAGCATGAGGTTAAGCCAAGTGGCGTAATATGAACAAGCCACTTGGCAACAACTTCTATTTGTATTAGTTTTAAAAAGAAATTATTAATTATAGCTCAAATATTACCAATTAAGGAATAATATCATATAATTAAAAATATTCATATAATATTATTCCTTATATGGACATTAGAATATTTAATGTTCAAATGTTACCATATAAGAAATAATATTATAAGACAAAAATACTCATACAATATTATTCCTTATAAGGAAGTCATTCAAATATTAGCATATAAATAATTCCAAGATATTATTATATAAGAAACACTATAATAATAATAATAATAATAATAATAATAATAATAATAATAATAATAATAATAATCTATATATCTATATATTATATTAAAGGGAGTGTAGTGTAGCATGAGGTTAAGCCAAGTGGTGTAATATGAACAAGCCACTTGGCAACAATTTCTATTTGTATTAATTTTAAAAAAAATTATTAATTATAGCTCAAATATTACCAATTAAGGAATAATATCATATAATTAAAAAATATTCATCTAATATTATTCCTTATATGGACATTAGAATATTTAATGTTCAAATGTTACCATATAAGAAATAATATTATAAGACAAAAATACTCATACAATATTATTCCTTATAAGAAAATCATTCAAATATTAGCATATAAATAATTCCAATATATTATCATATAAGAAACACTATAATAATAATATATAAGGAAGGTAATTGCATCAAGGTTAAACCAAGTGGTAAGCTATTGAATAGACCATGAAATTTATAAAACTATTAATAAAGTTATACCTAGGCTATTACAATTAATTAAAAAGTTATAGAAAGAAAAATAAAATTATAAAAAGACGTAGACTGAGATAATTTATGACTATTTATACTCTTGGGATAAATTAAAATATAAAATAAAAGAAAAAAATTTACTTCAGAACAACCACTTGGCACTTTTAGGGCAAAATTAGTTGGATTCTATTTGTACTTATTTTTAAAATTTTAATTAATTATTAATTGACATTATTTAAAGATAATAGGCACTTTCCTATTTTGGTGGATATTGATCGAAGAAATATATGAAATTGATGTGAGATAAAAATAAAAAAATTGAAAATTCAAACTAATATACACTAACCTATTTTAGTGGGATATTAATTAGTCTTGAAACAAGATCTCATGCTCAAAAGGGAGTAATTGTAGGTCTTTAACATAGTTTATATTTTTAAAAAAAGGTTTAGTGATATACGGAAGTTAAAATTATTTTCACATTTATATTAAAATTATAATTATTACCTCATTAATTATAGTAAATTATGTCCACGTTTTAACAAAAAATAAAAAATAAAGCATCATGTGAATAAGACTGTGACTGGTATCATAGAAGATAGATTCATATATAAAAGAAAGAATGAAAAATTTTCCAGCAAAAATTAAATAAAATATAGTAATCTCGCTCGTAGAAAACATAAATAAATGAAGCAAAAACCTATCCTTTTTTATGTTGAAAGTAAAAATTACAATATAGAAAGAAAAAAAAAAGAAGAGAAAAACACGTAAGGAAAATCTAAAAAGGCAAGGAGAAGAAATGGTAACAAAATCTCCTTCTTTTTGGTATAAAAAAATTGAATTGATCTCATAAAATATCTCTAACCAATTGATATAATATTTAAATTTGTTCTTTTTTATTGGAATGAGATTCCAACTTCTTAACCTCTTATATATATACCCCTTCAATAATACATAATGTTAGATGTTTTCCTCTTTTGATATTAATCATTGCTTTGTGAATTTATATTTATTACATTCTTCATCTTTCAAAATTTCTTCATTTTTAACATTTTCATTTTCTATGCACAGATAGTTTCTTCTCCATCAACATTTTCTTCATTTTGTGCTTTTGATCTCATCCTCAGCTCTACAATTTTATGCTTTTGATCTCCTCGTCCATTCTACAACGAACAAACTAAAAAAGAAGATCAACAATAAAAAAATTTAACGTGTGTGTATTTAATCAAGTTATATCAGGTATGTTGATAGGCCGGTTTATATGAGAAAAACAATGTAAATGTGCATCATTCAATTATTTAAGCCAAAATAGTATGAAACTCGATGACAGTGACCAGAAAAATGTGCATCATGAGTTGGTTCTTCATTAATAATGATAATATGTTTTATTGTGATCTGCCATATTTGTATTTCAATAATGAACCTGTTGGCTAGGGATTAATAATGGGCAACCTAATTTTATTCAATTATTTAAGCCAAAATGCTATGAAATTCGATGACAGTGACCAGAAAAACGTGCATCATGCGAAACGACATAGGTAAATCTATTGACTATAGTAAACGAAATAAAATATGCTAGTACTAGTCGAAAAGCGAATATTAACTATTAATCAATTTTCTGCGACATTTTTTTCGTATTCTAAGACCAAAGGTCAGTTGTGTCATGTGTGGAAAAAATCACCCCTTTTCTCACATGTTCATTAGGGTCATCAATCTCGACAAATACTTGCCACTTTAGAAATCAAAGAATGTAATGCGCTTTGCACTTTTTTCTTCTTTTAATTTTACCCTTATTATTCTAAAAGTCATATAATCGATAGTTAGTCATTTAAGGAAGAGAAAATGATAATTTGTTGCTTGAAATTCTTTAAGTGTCCGGTGCTTTTAGCTTGGACACTCTCCTTAAGAATTCAATCACTCCTAGAAAGTAAGATGTATTTTTACTATATTATTTTTAATTAAATAGTATTTAATATAATTTCTTGATTATGTCAGAAACTCACTTATTCAAATAAGGGTAAATTTGACTTCTTAAGTATGTAAAAAAATGTGTATTTATTTTGAACTAAATGTGACTAAAATACCACATAATATGGATCGATAGCATGGATTCAATACGTTATCCTATTTCTGAAACAAACTGAAAACAGACCGTTTATATGAACACTAAACTTGAATTACAAAGTAATTACAAATGATAGTAAGTAAATCCAATAGAACCTAAGAAGAAAGGGAGATGAGAATTAGACTGATATAGAATTGGGATGAGGAAATCAGAGATAGAGCAGAGATGAGGAAGAGAACACTAAACATCATTTTTCGCATAAAACTGTTCTTTCTAATCCATTGCTCCTTTTAAATCAGTTGCTAATTGGGTCTGAATTCCAAATAAAAATCTCCAAACATTTTACTTGGCTCATTAATACCAACTAAATCAGTTTCTAGCCCATTGGCACTTACGGAGTCAGCTTGGTTCACAACTATTTCATTGGTAGATTGCAAATAATTTACCAGTACTTGCTAACATTGTTGACATGTCACGCTTTAAAGCTGCTTTTTATGTGACAACTTAAAAGAGTTGGTTCATCATTAATAATGAATTATGTTTTTATTCTGGTTTGCATTGAATTCGAATAATGAACTAGTTGGCACTTGGCAATACTCTCCCTGCATCTCCATTTATCCAAAATACCAAGAAACACTATGACAGTGACCAGAAAAATGTGCATCATGACTCATGAGAAACGAAATAATTAACCTATTGACTATTGTAAGCGAAATAAAAATCTAGGAGTCCAAAAGTGAAACGTCTCCTCTATAATCGCTGTCATTCAAATTTTAACTATTAGTACTTATTTATTAATCATTTAAGGAAGAGAAAAATGATAATTTAATCAAATACCTTAATGATTACGTAATACTTATACTATCAAATGATTTTCTTAATTGGTGTGCAGAAATATTAAGGGTATGTTTGGAAAGTAGGCTTGTTGGATGTGGGTGTTATTGAGTGTGCAGAAATATTAAGGGTATGTTTGGAAAGTAGGCTTGTTATGGGATGTGGGTGTTATTGAGTTTAATTACGTCGATTGACATGTATTTTTAGTTAAATAATTATTTGGTCAGTATGAAAAAATAAGTATAAGTGAGAGGGATCAATAACACGGGGTGGGGGTGGGGGTGGGGGTGGGGGTGGGGGGGAGGTGGACGCAAAGAATTGGTGATGTAACGACTTTTCAAATTCCTTTTTAATATTTCGTATATACACATAATATATGTCAAACATTAAATTACATGTGTTTATCTAAAAGAAGATCAAACTATGTAAAATAAAAGAAGATCCAAATTGTGTTCTTGATAAAAGTTACAGATGTCGATGTGCAAAAATAAATAAGTACAATCAATTCAAATTTCCTCTAAAAATATAAAAAAATAGATTTGATTACTTCCTTAAGTTAATAAACTTAGAAGTTGTACTGTTTGATAAAAAAAAATTACTTTCATTTTCCACACTTCTCAATCCAAAGTAGTATAACTTCCGGTCTTTCTTGATAGAATACCGTGTATTATGGTAATGTTGTATAATTACCATAATTGTAGAATTTTTGTACAAGTTATATATACAAGTTACAATCTTCAAATAAGAAAAATCATATTCCTACTATACTTCTAATATTCTAATTCTATTTGTACAAGAATTCTACAATTATGGTAATTATACAACATTACCATAATACACAATACAATGTATTCTATCACACCCCCCACAGTCATAGCGGGCGGTTGTCGTACGCTGAGACTGTCTCTAAAATCTTCAAATAGAACTGAGGGAAGACCCTTCGTAAAGATGTCAGCAACTTGGTATCTGGAGGGCACATGTAAAACGCATACTTGTCCACGAGCTACCTTTTCGCGAACAAAGTGAATATCCATCTCGATATGTTTAGTGTGATGATGTTGGATCGGATTGCCAGAAAGATAGAATGCACTAACATTATCACAATAGACTAAGGTAGCTTTCTGAATAGGAAAGTGTAATTCTAATAGAAGATTACGCAACCAACATGATTCAGATACCACATTAGCCACACCTCGATACTCAGCCTCTGCACTGGATCACGATAATGTAGCCTTGCGTTTCGCAGACCACGAGACCAAGTTATCACCAAGAAATATACAATAACCAGATGTCGAGCGTCTGGTATCAGGACAGCCACCCCAATCAGCATATGTATATGACACAAGAGTAGAGACGGAAGAAGGATATAAATGCAATCCATAATCAAGTGTGCCATGGATGTACCGTATAATGTGTTTGAGCGCATGCATGTGCTCAATCCGTGGGTAATGCATGAATAAACACACATGTTGAACTACATAAGTAATATCAGGTCTCGTGAAAGTAAGATATTGAAGTGCCCCTACAAGACTGTGATAGTGGGTGGGATCCTCGTATGGTGTGCCGGACGTAGTACTCAGCTTCGATTTTGTATCAACTGGAGTGGAAGTAGACTTACAAGATGACATACCAGCTCTCTCAATAATCTCTGCAGCATACTTCCTTTGAGATAAAAATAGACCACCTGAATTACGCGTGACAACAATGCAAGAAATAACTCAAGAGCCCCAAGTTTTTCATAGCAAATTCGAAACTTAGAAGCGACATGATAGACTTGCGCAGATCATTAGAAGAAGCAGTCAATATAATATAATCTACATACAATAAAATGTATGTTAGAGAAGTCCCACGATGATATATAAACAGAGAGTGATCAGACCGGCAGTGAGAAAACCCAATAGTAGATACATAATATGTAAACCTCTTATACCAAGCCCGCGGGACCTGCTTAAGCTCATACAAGAACTTCTTCAGCAAATAGACATGATGAGGATGATTGGAATCTCGAAAACCCAAGGGCTGATGCATATAGACTGTCTTCTTAAGATTACCATGTAAGAAAGCATTCTTTACATCCAACTGATGAATATGTCATTCTTTTGAGAGAGCCAAACTCATAATAATGCGAATGGTAGCCGGTTTGATCACCGGACTAAATGTCTCACCACAATCCACGCCAACATGTTGAGTTTTACCTTCACCTATAAGACGAGCCTTGTGCCTCTCAAAAAAACCATCAGAATTTTCTTTATGAGTAAAATCCACATAGACCGAATAATATTAACACTAGATGGATGAGGTACTAACTCCCACGTCTTATTTTCAATAAGAGCAGTATATTCGTCGACCATATCTAATTTCCAATTCGGGTCATGTAGTGCAGACACAGAGTTATGTGGTAGTAGGGATTTAGAAATATTAGAATTGAGATTAAAATGTTGTTTTGGTTTAAAAATACCCACTTGACTACGAGTAACATGCCCTTGACTCGAGGTAGAGTTGGGTGGATTTGGGGAAATGTGCGGGACGGTGACGGACTGGCCAGCAGGCATTGGACATGCTGACCCAATAACTAAAACAGGAGCGGAAGCCAATACTGGAGTGGGCTGGAATACTGGAACAATACCGAGATTAGTGCTGGCGTGTTTACGCCCACTGATGTAATTAGCGTAACGAGCAGTGGTAACAGGGTGTGGGCGTGAGCGATGGGCCCTCTTGGCGTATTTTGGTCACGGGACAAGTCCGATAAATGGTGGATAATATATGGTGAGACATCGTCATCTAAAAAATTATACGAACTAGGCACAGGACTACTCACTTTAGCAAATGGAAATTGGGTTTCATAAAAAAGAACATGACGACTAATTATGATTTTATTAGACGATAAATCAAAATATTTGTAACCACAATGATTAGATGGATAACCCAAAAACATACAAGCGGTAGAACGGGCTTGAAGTTTGTTAATTGTAGTTGACCGAAAAAGTGGATAGCATAAACACCCAAAGACCCTAAGATGTGAATACGAAGGATTCTTATTATAATGAATTTTAAGGGGAGATTCATATGCTAATCCTTTGGTAGGAAGTAAGTTAAGGAGGTAAGTAGCCATTTGTAGTGCATGATGCCAAAAGGGATGGGGTAAGGAAGCATGTGCTAATAAAGTTCGGACAATATTATTAATGGTATGAATTTTCCGTTCGGCTTTTCTATTTTGTGAGGACGTATGAGGACAAGAAAAATGAAAAATTATGCAATTAGCATCACAAAATTCCCGAAACAACCCATTATCGTATTCCTTTCCATTATCACATTGAATATTTTTAATTTCCGTTCGAATTAGTACGGATGAATGCTCTAAATTTTAAGAAAGTGGAAAAACTTGAGACTTTTTGGATAACGGAAAGGTCCACAAAAAATTAGAATAATCATCCAAAAATAAGACATAATAACGATGACCCAAAGAACTTAAAACGGGAGATGTCCATAAATCACTATGAATAACGTCAAAAGACATCAAAGTACGAGAAGTAGAGGCTACAAATGGTAATCGAACATGTTTCCCTAACGGACAAGAAGAACAAAGTGGAGTACTACGCGGACTCTTACAAGAAATAAAATTATTTTTATGCAAACAAGAAATAATAAACTATCCGGATGACCCAAACGTGCATGCCACAAGGAAGGAGCAATGGCGGCAAAAGTAGATGGCATGGCTTGACTCATGAAAATGATGCTAGTTGTGATTGGATAAAGCTCTCCCCTACTATTGCATCTCATTAGAGGTATCCCCATTTTGAAATCCTTCACAGAAAATCCAAAGGGATCAAAATTAACATAAACCCAATTATCAGTGGTGAATTTTCGGACAGACACCAAATTTTTAATTAATTTAGGGGCATGAAGGGTATTGCTCAAAACTAGAGGTGGATGTGGGGGAGACAAAGTTGTTTGTCCATAACCGCGAATTGAAATTGAGTTGTTATTACCAACAATTATACCACGATTTTTGCTCAAATTTGAATAAGAAGAGAGAGTACCGTGATCAGACGTCATATGAGAAGTGGCTCCGGTGTCCATATACCAATTCGCATCCGGGGGATTTAAGTCAAGTGTATGCATTGCAGCTTCAATATTTGTAGGTGTCGGAATCGGATTTGGGCCCGCAACATGGAAGGCATGCGGGGGCCGAGAAACTAGGCATGGAATTTTGCTGGAACTGAGCCCAGTTTCCCGGATAAGGAGCAGGCGGATAATAAGGGTTGTTGGGCCAATGGCCACTGGCCCATCCCCACTACCATGGGGCCCACTGCTGTTGCTGTCACTATTCCGTCCTCCCCCACCACCGTCGTTACCACCGTGATTGTCACCGCGGTTTTTACCATTATTTTTATGATTTTGACCCTTTTTGCCGTCACCGTGGTTACGGTTTTGGCCCGAATTTTCGGAGAATGAGTGAGGGTCGTCTGATTTTATAGTAAAGAAGCCTATTTGTTGACATACAAGCATAAAATGCAGCCTGTTAGAGTACAATTTTGAAAAGTTGAACCTGCTCATGCAATGGAACCACCTGAAATGATCAAAACAGTTGGAAGATCCAAAGTGAAGAGAAATGGAATAGCATATGAAGCAATAAAGAGGAATGGTGAATGGAGTGCATCAAGGAAGGGATCTATAATGACATGCGGTAAATGTGGAGAAGAAAATCATAATGCAAGGACTTGTCACAAGGTAAATATTTAAATAAAGTTTTTTAATATGCAGGTATATTATTTTACCAGAAGTTTGTATTATACAATTATGATTTTATTTAATCTAACTGGAAATATTGTTATTTGCTTATGTTGGTAAATGTTTGCTGGAATAAATTTCCTAAATGTTTTCTAAATTTCCTAAATCATTATGATTTTATTTAATCTAGATGTTTGCATGACTTGCATCAAATTTCCTTGTTACATTTACAGACTTTGAGTTACATGCTTGAAAAGTATATGAAACTAAGTGTGTCTGACAGACTTATTTTGCAGACTTTGAATTACACTGTGCCTCTGAAATAAACATTTAAATAAGATTCAAGCTAATCCACTTTGAGTTGTTATGTGTGATTGGTATGCCACTGTTGTATCATGTTTGGTGATTGAGACTCGGTTGATTACCTTTTAGTTTCTAACATTTAATTTCTAATATTGACAGACAAAGAGGGATGGACAGATTCCAAACAAGGGCAAGGGCAAGAAAAAAGTGGCCAGACCTCTACCGGAACTCAACAATCTGGTCACATCTCAAGAAGCAACTGTCATGAACTTGAATTTGGTACACAACAATCTCAACAATCGGGCTTTAAAACTCAAATTGGTACTCAACAGTCAACAGCTTATGGACCTGATATTGGTGATGATGAAGACCCAACATTGAGGCCAAAAGTTATATCTGAAGTTGATACATTGCTAGTTATGAGGAAGAAAAGAATGAGGCCACTAATTGATAGTAAAAGGATTCAATTCACTAGAGATGTAAACAGAGTGTCAACTCCAACCAACTTGCCTTATTCATCGACAAAGATGACTTGGAGGGGAAGTGAAGCTGTTACGTCCATACAGTTACAAGATGAAGTCAGAAAAAAGTGTATCAAGATGAAGGCAAAAAAGGGGCAAGGAGAACCAGCCCCTGATGATTGTGACATTTGAATGTTGTTTATTTTGTGATGCCTAAACATTTCAAACATCCTAGCATCTAGACGTTAAAGTGATTAACAGTTTGGTTTTTGTTATTACGATTAGTTTAACCTTTAAAGTTAGCATTCAGATGTTAAATATGTTCTTAGTAAACTCAAGTATTTTGTGAATGGCATCGAATTATGTTAAGTATGTTGTTAATGAAGCCTTGTGTCATGGAATTAATGCTTCAGTCTTTTCTTCAGTCCTTGGGTGCTTCAGAAATAGAACTAAATGGTACTGAACAAATTTTGGTGAATCAAGCACCTCTGAAATTAATGTTCTTAGACGTCTTTTGCAGCATGAAGCATTATATGCAGAAAACATATTACAAGACTATGAAAACAATTGTATAGTCTTCTGATGAGTGTCCTACTTGACTTAATATATTCACATTAGGTTATAATGGGTTCAGTAAAACGTAGTGAAAATAGTTCTACACATTTCTTTTAACTCAATTTAGTTGACATAAAAGAGTGGCTTCAGTTTAGGATGTTGAGAGCTTTGGCTTACTGGCAGAATTACTCATTTTTGCTTTGGATTTCACACCATGATCAGATATATATTTAAAAGTTAAGATTTTTTTTAATGAAGATGCTTATAAGTTAAGATTTAACAGTAAACTTAAGATAACCAAGCCATTAAATAGCGTTAAAACTAGTTGCATCTGCTCAGTACATGTTGCAGCAAAACTAGATTTAGCAATTCGCATTCAAAGAGGGAATCATTCAAATGGATAATTATTTCTTAAACTTACAAAATAAATAAACTCCGGGGTAATTCAACAATCTTGCCATTGAAATCTTACATTACAACATTACAACATTACAAATTAAAGTTGCGTTACAAGAAAGTTAAAGTTCATTCCTAACAACATATTGTTGGTTTGCTATTGTATAAAGCAGTACGGGAAGTAAATAACTATTACAAGTGTTCGAAAGGATAAATAAATTGTCAATCTTCAAAACTACCGCAAGCTTGTTGTGTCTTGAATCTTGATAACCTAAAATCAAGAAACAACTAAATCTGGATAGTTACAACGTTGTGTGTTGAGTCGAGTGATTGCACTATGTCCTTAAGACAGGATTGCCCCGTATATATGCTTTTACGTTAGCGGGCAATAGTCTCCCAAGATAAAAACAACACTTTAATCTCAACACTACAAAGCCAATAGGTCGAGTCTGACGAAGAAAACAAATATAAATCGACTTGCTGAAGATATGGAAAAGAAGGAAGAGTATGTTTTCTCTTCTGTTTTGTCTCTGTGTACATAGTGTGTCTCTATTGTGTATATGTGTGTGTTTGCTCACTGTTTTTCGTCACTGTTTTGTGCTGCTATTTTCGTGTACGTCTCTTTAACACAATTGAGCCAAAAGACATCAATATATGGCATGGAGGAGGGACTCCTCAACTACCACAAACATGGCTGTAAATAGTCATTAGGAGGGCTGCTAATGGCCATTAGGGAGGCTGAAAATGGCAGGTTTAATGCCATGAAGGAGGGCTGATTATGGTCATTGAAGGAGGATGTTTATGGAGGAGTTAACAACCAAGTTAATGCTCCAGAAAACAGCCCAAACGGTAGGCAGAAAGTTTCTGCATTCTGTCACTCCCAAAATCAACTTTTCAGAAACTCTAGGGACCAAACTGTAAATATTAAGCAATTTGGGGTCCAAAAAGATAATATCAGAAAGTTCCCACAGCCCAAAGTCCGTGGTCCAACGGGCGGTGGCGGCGCGCGTGTGGGCTTAGCCTTGAACCCAAACACATCTAGGTCCTCCCTCCTTTAAACACATGAGATACCCCTTGGGGTCCCAAACCCTTTACCACTTTAGAAACTTATAAAGAGAGCAATTCTTCATTTTCCCACCGATGTGGTAGATTTGTCCCACACCATATTTCCATGCCTCAAACACCTTACTTCGTGGACCAATATCTCTTTCATTTCTCAACGAAATTTGACGATTCTTGGCCCTACGATCATCTACTCACTTAGTAGACTATGCATGTGAGAAGAGACAAAGCCTCCAACATGCGAAACACTAGTATTTAATTCATTAAATATGGGTGGACGCTCCTCCCCGCCAAAGGCAAATTTCCAACACATGCCATTAGAGCAACGAGCCATGTCGCACCAATTTTTTCCTCAACTAATCTATTGTTACAACATCCGTAACAGCAAAAGATTCAAATTCAGCCACCTTCACTGTCAACATATTCCTCTCAACCTCAAGAGTATCCAATTTTTATCTCAACTCGGTTATGGTTACAGCATCATTAGCAGCAGAAGCTTCAAAATCAGCTATCTTCTTCATCAAATTATTCCTTTAAATATCACAAGCATCTAATTTTTGTTTTTGATTGCTGATGATCTCTATAGCTCTTGGGGGGAATTTATCATCATCCCAATCCCAAAATTTACATCATTGTTTCTTCCCAAAATACCACAATATAATCAGCAAGATAATACCTAATTCAATTAAAATGGAACTCAAACATAAACTTACCTTGGGCATTGGGCACTTGACAAATGGTCTACCAGCGTTGTTTGACGTCCACGCCATGAAACGATTTACTTCAAGTCCAGAATGACACTTCCTCTTAGAACCAACTGAGCCACTCGACCCATCAGACATTCTTAGAAAGGGATTTGGGTCTGAACGACTGAAGAAGATGTGAAAGCAAGAACTAAGATTGGGGTTAGGGATTGGGTTGAGTTGGTTGGAAAGTCTCATTTGTTTGCTTGAGATCGCTGAAAAAAGAAGAGGAGAGGAGATGAGTGGGCGGTGCTCATCACTGCTCACAATGTGACTGAATCACCAGATTTGATAACAGAACAACTGATATTAATTACAAGGTCTATCCAAAAGAGAGCAAATTACTCCTATCGGGTTCGAATACACACTGCAGACCTCAAGCTATATTTTAAGTTCCCTCATTTGGCATCCAGCTATGCCCGGGAACTGAGATTAGAGCTCTTTTTGATCGTATAATGAACGAGGGGAATGGATATAAAAATAGGATCTGGGTGTGTCGAGTTGTGTGGGTCTGGGTCGTTATTTAATTAATTTAAGATTTAAGCTATTTTCATTAAATGACGCAGACCTCTAATTAGAGGTCACATGTTCTATCTGGTATTGCCAAACCAGTCGTTAGTGAAAAATGATATAGATGAGTCTTTTAGGTAACAACGATGGCATATTTGAGCCAAATTATCCACGAGTGACATAAATGAGTCATTTCTAATAGTTCGATGACATATTTGAGCCTTTTCCGTTTTAACTTTCTTGAAATGCATGTGCGTACGTAATATTTTTGATTTTGTGTTTTAGTAGTCTTCGATAATTTAAAAATAACTCATAGCGAGAGCTTATGCACCGGGCTGCCCTTCTTTTTAGTCTTCGATAATTTAAAAATACTTATACTAGTGTTGTCATTGATATATAGAAGCTAAAGTATGAGAGTAGTCGTAAACATTTGTATTTCTTCAGTGGTTGCTAGGGATGGCAATTGGGCGGGGCGGGTGTGGGTATACTCCCTCCCCCGCATCCGTACCCGTCAGAAAATTTTATACCTGTCACCTACCCTTCACCCGTGGCGGGTACATTTTCAACATCCATACCCGCCTAAGTGGGTATATTCTTAAATCCACACCCGCTCCACCACCCAAGTGGATATCCGCCATCCGTCAATACCCGCCTACTACCCCAGTTGGGGCGGGTATGGGTATAATTTTAGCGGGTATAAGACAGGCGGGTGGATTTTGGGTAGGCGGTTGGATGCAGGGCGGGGCAGGCAGATATAACTGCAAATCCACCACCTACCCATACCCGCATACTACCCGCCAAAGTTATACTCATACACGCCTACTACTCGCTAAAGTTATACTCATAACCACCTACTACCCGCCAAAGTTATATCCATACCCGCCTACTACCCGTCAAAGTTATATCCATACCCGCCTCAACTGGGACGGATGCGGTGCGGAATTCGCAAAATTGTACCCACCTACCATCCCTAGTGATTGCAACTAATCCGAAAATTATTCTGTACTAAATCAATATTCTTTTTTATTTTCAATCAAGTTTAACTTAAAGCAACTAATTCGAGGAAAAATCAGCTAGTTGTAACTCTCATTAACATGACTATTACAATAATTAAGGTCAAGCTTTCACATTTAGTGCTACAAACCCAGTAATCTTTATCATCAAATACAATTAATTAATCATTGATTGAAAATACTGTTCGTTAGTCATTAACATAAAATACTTTTCTTCCCGACTAACATAACATAGTCTAGAGGTTTCATTTTTAGCGTGTGTGTATATTCAATCAAGTTATACCATGTAGATTGGTAGCAACAGTCGATAAGGCGGATTTGGGATTTAAACGTGATGAGTTCAATTTTTAAGTTTTTTAGCATTAAATTCATCGTACTTTTAAAATTATGAGTTCAACCTTGGTTCTTTATAAAACCAATCAGTTTGCATTTTTGTTGTTTAACATATTTTAGCCACTGTTTCCTTGTGTTTATTGAGATATCGCAAAATCTCTTTTGCTGCAGAAAATTGAAGTTGATTTGGTTCTTTCATGAGCCATAAACAACACTTAGCTAGAGTGAGAGAAATCAAGCTTTGTGTGTGTAGTGAACAAATTAACCAATCATGAATCTTATTTATGAGCAATCTTCTTTACTCTGTCATTTACAGTGCCATTAGAGTTGCAAACTTACAATCAATTATTTGAAAACATATCTTAAATATGTTTATCTAGCGAAAGAAAGATCACGTCCCTATATTGATTGACTTATTTTTATTTGAAAATATATTTCATAAAACCGAGACCGGTCATGGCAACATCGCGTCATTTCTTGTATTTCTTCACCATACTCAGGTTACTAGTACTGGAGTAAATCAAGCCATCAACATGTAAAGAAATGAAATACATGAAGTTATGTACATATATGTGGCGGACTGTTTGTAAATATTCAATTCCTAAGGAAACTTACTTACCTATACCTATACCTATAATTATCATTTGAGTAATTTGATGTAATATAAATATTTCTTTACACTAACAATATATTAACTTAAAGCCATTAATATGTTTTGTTTCCTTTTAATTATGACATACCTTGCAGAGTTGCAGCTGCTCTACATATATATTGCTCCTTCCAACTCACAGTTTAAGAAGGCTGACTTCATATCAAGTTGATACACCTCTACTTCTAACTGGGCTACAATTGGAAGGACAATTTGATCGACTTCATTCCATGTATTGGTACAAGGGAAACTACATTAGTTAAACTTGGCCCAAATTTATGTGACCCAATTTTGACCCTACAACCCATGAAAGTCGCCCAGACTAGCCCAATTTCGCCGCCCAAATCAACCCGTGATGAATAAGTTATGATAGATGAGGATATGGGCTTCTTTCTTTCATTTTGGAGGATAATTTGTGCTTGCAAGTTGCGACTCCAAGTTTCCTATTTACATCAATGAGCAATACTAGCCTCAGCATAACGAACATGAAGCAAATAAAATAAATTGTAATTCTATTTCATCAACTTCTTTTACTTTTTGTTTAAATAAGATAAATCTATTGAAGTTTTGTAATCTTTTACGTATTACAGTGCAGCAAACTATTGCTTATTTAATTTGTCTACTACGTTTGTAATAAAAGATAAATGTTTCAATGAAATTATTTACTGATAATTAATTTTCTTAAGATTAATAGGCGTTTTGTTCTCTCTTTTTCTTTTTGATTTAAGATTAACCAAAGAAGAAAAAAGAGAAAACATAAAACTATTTATATTGGAGGGTTGGGCATTGACGACCTATTGCATAACTTGACCCAATTAATTTAAGCTCAAATAAATTTTGTACGGGTTAGTGACTTGTTCATCTAATAGTTTAATTCATTTTGATTTGTTCAAATTCAGCCCGACTTGCTATCACCTCTAATTATTACGAATTGAGAGAGGAGAGAGGCTTTAAAGCTTTAATTCAAACTAGAAATCTAGCTGAAAAAATAGTTTTATAGTTTTATGTAAGTGGCAACAACACACAGCCGACTAGACCCTAAAGCAAGTGAAGTCACTTGACTGGTTGGAGAGGAGAGCATGGAAATTTGACTTTGATGGCTCAAGAGTATGCAGATTTGATTAGTGGGAGAAAGAGATGAAGGCAGAGTTGGTCCCACCGAACGTGCCAAAAATTTGTTCATGATAAATTTGGAATATAGAAAATAAACAACTGCAATTACAAAATAAATATTTCTCCCCACGTCAATCTATTTTATTGTTTAGGGGGTTACTTATTTTTTAGTACAAGTAGCTATTGGGTTTGATATGACTTTGCAAGCCCCAAGAATTTGGGGGGCCCAAAATAATTACTCCACTATTTATTTATGTATAGCATACAATTTATATAATTATATATTTCCCGTCCAAAAATACTTGGTGTTCTTACTAAAAATATTTATCTCAAAATACTTATCATTTTATTTAACTAAAATAAAATTAAGTAGTTTTTTTTCATTTTACCCTTATATTAATTAGCAACATTTAAGAGGTTCTCATCTTTGATGGAGTAAATATTTATTTGAGGAGACATAATATGATAGAATGTGTTAAAAGGGTAAAATACTCAAAATGTTGCCCTTATAAATGCTTTCTTAAGGGATGTGTAAATGAAAAAATGCGACAAATATTTTGAGATAGATGGAGCATTTCTTATCATTGATAAATTTATTTCTCTATTTTTATATTACTTTTTAATTAAAAAAATCTCACTAAATAGTATAACCTAATTAATATTTTTATCAATTTTATTTTATCTGAATACTCTTTCGCTATTCACTAATTACTCCCTTAACTCTATCTAATAATCTAGCTTATCATTTATTTTCCTCACATAAATTTAAAATTTCCTTGCTTCTAGCTCTTATTTAGGTGTGATGCAATCAAGCATGCAAGTTTCGCAACAAATAAAGTTTGCAAGCGTTTAATTCATTCAATTATTTTGTAATATATGAAATCAAATTCTCATTTTTTGATTCCTCATATTCACTTGTCTAATATCAAATCAAAGATGCTCATAAATGAATTATATACATGTATAAGGCCTCTTATAAATATTTTGCTTTAGGCCTAGCCGCCCCTGACAACACAAATGCTAGGTTTTAGAACCACATGAAAAATCATCAACCAAGAAAATGATTTTTATATTAATGACAAAAAGCAAACCTAATTCCTTTTTACGAAAAAAAAAACTAGTGCCTTTCTTGAAAAGATAATTAGTGTTTTTAATATTTCACGGGAGGGAAAATGCCAAAAATATTAATGGAAAGAGAATTAGGTCTAACCTCATCAAGTGCACTTATGTTATTTCTGAAGTTAAATTGAAGATTGAGGAAATCGGCCACTAGTGCATGAAAACTTAACCTAAACGTAGAAAATTCTTATTGATATTGTTAAATCATAAGTTTTATGGTGTAAACCTAACTCTTGTTACAAGTAATTCCCTTTTTAGCATTATATTAGTTAAATTTGATGCATGCTATAATACAAGGCAAAAAGTACAAATGTCTTCCATGAAAAAAATGTACTAAAGGAAAGGAAAGGAAAAGAAAAGAAAAGAAAAGGTTATCCATCTGTTTTCAATAATTTTTTTGTTATCCATCTGTTTTCAATAATTTTTTTCTTTTTAAATAAATAAATGTTCTTTCGACGACATAAATTGATGGTGTTTTTTTTTTCCAATAGTTAGCTTTGGCTTGGCTTAAAGGACCGACTGGGTAGCTGTGAGTTCCCTATTTTTCTCTACACACACTATCAATTTCTCATTATCCATACACTTTCTCCTCAAAATCATGTTATTTTAAGGAAATATTATGTTATCTTTTTCTTTTGTCTTGTACTTCATATGAATAAAAAAAAAAGGAAATAATTTTTCAGTTTAGCTCTAGGGTTTCTGATTTTGGGATATTTTACAGCTTTGATTTTATTCTTTTTTTGGTGGGTCTATATGAACTTTTAGTTTAATACCGAAATACCCTTCATCTGGGACTTGTGTTTTCCTGGAGAATCTGTTGATTTTTTTCTAGGATAGCTGGGGGTTTGCCTTCTGCGTCGCAGAGGTTATCTCTCCGGGCGGGGTTTGCCTTCTGCGTCGCAGAGGTTATCTCTCCGGGCGGGGTTTACCTGTGCGCAACCGAAGGGTAGCGCTGCGGGTTCCCTGGTCATAAAAAAAACTGTTGATTTTTTTTCTTTTTGTCATGTTGGGGATTTGTTTGACTTTTCATAGTTGGTTGTGTTCCCCAAATATCCTTATTTACTGGTCTATGCTTATTTAAGGGAGAGAGTTCTGAAGTTTCATGTTGTTTAGGGTCTAATGTACTTTTATGATGACTGGGATTCAAATTACTGAAGCAAGTTTTAGCTTAAAATTTGATGCTATATTTTGTGATCTTGCATACCTAATGAATTATTTGAGGGGATATTTATTGCTTAGGAAGCTTATACACATTTATTTGATGCGTCATCACTTGGCTGTTACTGAATCTTTAGTTAGATAAGAAGTTTCAGGGAATGCAAGTACCGCCTTACCTTATTTTCCAACACGTGGACAGAAGGATGAAGGTTGTAAAGGCTGTGCAATTAATTCCCTTGAATAAGATAGGGTACCTTCTTTTGGAACTGAAATATGTGTGTGCGCACGCTCGTGAGAGTGGGAGTGAGTGTGTGTATGGGTGCAAATGTGTTTCATAATTCTTCATTTCTTATGGTTTGAATATCTCACCATTTTTTGTGTGCAAAATACTCAATGCTATGTAAGATCAGCATAGCCGTTGCTAGCATCTTCTCTGTTGCTATCTTGGTGCAATGAACTAAAGTAACTCAAATATAGATGGTTATTATTCACGAAATGGAACCATTTAATACAGGGCATAGAAGAGCTATTACTGTCACACTTCCCATTAATAATTCGTTTTGCTGATTTGCATATTAAAATTTGTGTCTTAAGAGTTACTTGAGCTATGGGGAAGCGAAAGTCGAAATCAAAGCCGCCTCCAAAGAAGAGGATGGATAAACTTGACACTGTCTTCAGCTGTCCTTTCTGTAGTCATGGCACCAGTGTTGAATGTCGCATGTAAGTTACTTACATTAGTGTTTCTATGTCCAAGTTATTTTTCTGCATATCCGTGGACTATATTGGGTTGTTCCCTTCTCACCTGTGCACCATTTTAGACATTTCCTCTGTGGGTAAAGATAGAAGGATATTTAATTGTTACTCAATACCATATGTGTTTATCTTTAGATACTTTTAACTTTTAGATACCTCTTGGAAATGGCGCATTCGTTGGAGGTATACCTTTAAATGTGGATGATAGCTCCTAAGTCAGGCCAATAACGATGGGCTATAGTCCCTGCAGAAGGTGCTTGATAATTATAATCCCCCCACCCCACCCACACACACACAAGAACCAAAAACATAAAACTTATCCTTACCCCAGCCAAGATAGCAGAGGAGTAAGCTGTGTCTTCCTCTGTAATTCAGATGAATAAGTTCTGTAACCCAGCTAAAGTGATGTATGTGTTCCCAACTTGTCATGTGTTAAAAGATTTTACTCATGAAGAAAAGATTGTACTTCTATTCATTTTTGGTTGGCCATTTTCTTGACCTGTCAATGCTCAAGTTTGCACTTTACTGGTTTCAGTGATATGAAGAACTTGATTGGGGAGGCAAATTGCAGGATTTGTCAAGAGAGCTTCAGCACCACTGTTACGGGTATATCTAGTGGTTTCTCATTTATTTAATCACTGCATCTCTTTCATTTTGAAAAAGACGGTCCAATTGTTTTGACAACGTAAGATATGGGAGGACTACCTAAAAGAGGTGGAAAAAGAAAATAGAGATGTTTCCTTTTATGTTCTACCTCATTGTTTTTTATGAATCAAATCAATTATTATGTTTAATGGTAGTTCTGTAGATAATCTGCCTTCTGTAAGATAAAGAGTACAAGATGTGGTCCTAGGCCTTGTGTAAGATAAAAAATACAAGATGTGCTCCAAGGGCTTTGGTGTTAGGTGTACAGCACGGGTTCGAATATTTCCAAAGACAAAATCCTGGTATTTTAATGGAGAAAGGTAGTGGGGTTTCCCCATTAACTTCCGAATCTCGAGCCGTGCGCTATTGGCCGTCTGGATTTTCTGGTTATCAAAAATAAACAAGCTGCATTCAATTGTTTCAAGTTTTTTTAGCACATTATTTTGTCCTTAGCCTGTATACTGGAGCAGATAGAGCCTAGGGGCGTGTTACAAATCTAAAACAAATGACAAAAGTGTCCCTCTCTCTCACGACATAAGCTTTTAGATGAGCCTTACTTACTTCAAAGGATAGCTTCTTAAGAATCGGACATTTGAACAATTATGAATCTCTTGAAATGGATTTTATTGTTTGGCTAACAGTTCTTACTTTTTTTATCCTGCAGCACTGACAGAGCCCATTGATATGTAAGTTCATCTAGCATTGCTGTGTGCCTTTCTTTCCTTCCTTCATACCCCTACGCTTCTTATACTCTTTGTTGGAAACTCGCAGATACAGTGAATGGATTGACGAGTGCGAACGTGTGAACACCCTCGAAGATGATGATGGTTCTTAGGTTCTAATGACAGTCTGCTTCAGTTGTGCAGACAGTAGCCTCAGATGATCTAAAGCTGCCTTAAGCTTGATATCAGTTCTGGTGATACTTCTATGTTTCACTGCTTCAGTTGTACCTAAACTTACTAAAGCCTCTTGGGTTCGATAAATAAGCTCCATGTGACAGGCTTTCTATGTTCAAATAGTTTGAAATAGATGTAGCAGTTATCGTGTATTATATTCTGAATGTGCTATTATAGGTTGTGTGAGATCGACTTTAACTCCATATGATCAAAGTGGTTTCAACCTTGGGAACTAATATCCAAAGCATACAGATAATCAACAACTTATTTATGCTATAAATGCTGTATACAGAGTGAGTTTTATGGCCTGTTTGGAAACCCCGTCTAGTAACAAAGCTGTGCTATTGTGAGGGTGGTTTTTATACAATGTAGTAACTAAAATGACCTCTTTGTTTGTCACAACTTAGCGATTTTCAGTGTCTTGTTTGATTTCACAAGTGTGATTATGTAGTTTGATATTCCTTTGTTATAGGTAGAAGCTAATTATAAAAAGCAGTCTTTTTTTTTCTCAAGATGAACATGTAAAGTTTTAATGACAAATATGTGTGTAGAATATTAAAAATAAAAAAAGATGGAATTTGAGAAGTTATCTGCAATTACACCATATAATTAACATCAATTTTTTTCTCCAGAATTTGTGAGTGTAACTGCCCTCCTCGCTGAAAGTTCAGCAGCATCTTGCAGTAGTATATCAACGGGAAGCTCGAAAATTTTTGGTGGAATTTGAAAGTGACAGCTTATCATCTTATGTTGCAACTCAAAGATGCATTGGCCTGAATTGACTGGAGTTCTAACTAAAAAGAATTTTACCAATACAAAGCGCTTGAGGTTGGCTATCATGTACTATAGTTTACCTTGAAAGGAGAAATGAATTTTACATAAACTATATGAATAATAAAATTAGGAACATCTTCATTATGTAATCAACGGTATGCTTTCAAGCCTAGCATTTTAACATCAATGTGATTATCCACCAAAACATAAATATGGAAGAAACCAGAAATTATCATTTAGCATTTACCGAACTTCGTTTTAGCACTACATCCTCTATCAGTGTCATACAGTCTAAGTCAAGAATTGACTTGTTTTATGATTTTTTGTTATAACGGTTGTGTCCGATTGTCCAGCCCGGCTATAAGCGCAATTCAATTGCCTTCCACCAGGGCAAATATCAATCAACTACATCCCACATTTTATTTTATCAAATAGTATATACTGAAATCAATAGAGTTATCTATTTGCACACCGATAATGCACGTATTTGATCTCACATAACAACGTCTATCCCTTTTAAACTACTAAGTACTTATTTAGTTGATCATCTCTTATGTGTCTCATTTGTTCCTGATAATATTTACAGTTTTTACTTTAAAATTGTTAATAAAAAAGATTCTATGTTTTCATGTTTAAAAAAGTACAATGTATATTTGTTCATTTACTTATCACATCCATGGATACTTAATACTAATAAGGAGAATAATCCGACATTACCATCCAAGACTAGTAATCACTAGATGACCGTAAACCAAACTACCCCTTTCAAAAGCATGTAATCTTTTTTCACTTGCTACTGCAAAGTTCCACACCGAATAGAACTCCAAACCATGCATATGAAACTGTCATTCCTATATGTAAGTCATACCTACAATGTAAGTCTTGTGAAAACAAAGGCAGATCAGTGAAACTTCATTGCGGTCACGGAATCCAACACTAAAACCACTAAATGCATTCACTGTCATACTTGGCTCGTACGTAAAGTGAACTAACAAGTAAACTGGGATTATCCACCTCATCTTCAAGCAGTTAAAATGCCCGAGGTTAGACCGCAACACTTAGATGACAATGATCTATTGACAAATATACATATGGAAACAGGAGGAGTTCCAGTTACCTCCGCCTGAGAAGAAGGAAACAAGAACCTCCGATTAACTCCAGCCACCACCGGGAGGTTGAGTCAAGGTTGAGAGTGATGTATAATACACAGACAAAAAGCCTCTTATTTTAAAAAGCATCCAACTACTTATCCAATCTACCTTATGTAGTAGCCACCGACATTATCAATGAGATAGTCAGGAAAAGGTGCACCGGTCACATAATCAAACCCTTCAATAGCGGGAACAGTTTGATTCGAAGCAGCATGCATGTTGGCAGCAACATCCTTTGAGCTGGCCTTTGCTCTGCCTTTAACAGAGCGCTTGTTCTCCAAAGGAAATTCAGCAGTGAGTCTTCCCATTTGCTTTTGCAAATCAGCCACAGATTCATTCGTTACTTTCCCCTTTGGACTCTTCTTCCCATCAACAAGTTTCAGCTCCAATCTGTACAAGGCCCATGCATCGTACTTTTTGATCTCATATTCGTACAGATGCCATTCCAGATTTTTCATCGGCTGTGGATCCATATAGTAGGATCTCTTCAGCCCTCCATAATCATCCATCACTTGCTTCCTAGACTCATGCCAACCCCGCCCGTTATAGTCTGGCAGAGATCTCTGTTTTCTGTTTCCACTTTCAAATGCTCTTCGAGGCTTATCAAAGAAAAGCCATTCCCTCATTTTTTCACCTTCAACAACTTCAAGGTCAAAAATCTCTGCAGAAGCACAAGCAAACGAATTGATTCAGATTTTACAAGTAAAACAAAACAGGAATAAACTGTAGTGTCTTAACATACTAACCTGGTGCATTCCAAGGGGACTTTGCAGTGGCAGCACCCTCACATTCCGGAACACCAACATCTTTCCCCTGTGCTTTTGCATTTAGAGCTTGGAAAAGCAAATTATCCTTTAAGCCAATACCCATTGGTCGAACAACTGGAGGTCTACCAAGATAGCCTTCATTAGGCGAAAGAGCAGCATGATACTCACTGCAGTAGTCATGAGACTTCTGGCACCAATCTGATCCCATCGCAGGTCGAGGACAATCCCAAAGTGCACATTTAGGTCCCAGGAAAGCAGAGGGTGGAGGGATAATATGAATTGGAGGCAAATCATCCTCTAGACAAAGATTTAAAGCATCAAATCCAAACTGATCAAAGTCTTGCTGCGGATCAAAAGAATGGTAATCTAATTGTGTTGCAACCCCTAGGTTGTTAATCCCTGCATTGTTGACCACTGAAGGCATACTTTTGCATTGATCAATCAACGGGTAACCTTGCTCCTGCAGCACCGGAGTTGCATTGAAACCCTGCAGAAAACACATCGCTTAACTAGTGAGGATTCATTTATAAAATTAGTGTGTGAAACCGATAAAAGAAAAAAGATTTCAAGAAAAGCTATCTGAAAAAGGACAGTCAAGAAGCCTCTAAAAGGAGTGATATTCATTAGAGAATGAGGCTAGAAAAAGAAACGCCGGCAAATGGATGATCAAAGTGAAGCAAGAAATAAAACTTCAACAAGATGGTCAGCCATGTCACACCACAATGCTAGGAATAAATTTATTTAACCTATGCAACAGAGAGAGAACTCAGCCTATGTGAACTTTGCAAAGCACAACTGGTCCCCAGCCGGGATAAAGAAAAATATCTTGTCCAACATAAAAATAGTCTAGCTATGATGATCCTTTGAATATTCAATGATAGCACTACCCCAACTTGGTCACAGCAAGTTGGTTTGAACAAACAACAAGAAAGGATCCATACATTCAACTATGCAACAACTGTTACGTGACCGGAAAACCTAACCATAATTCAGAATCTACAAGCGTCCGGGGAGAAGTAGATCAAAGAAACTAGTAAACGCAATAGTAGAGAAAATTTTATACAGCAGATACCCAACAGAAGATTCAATTTACAAAAAGAAGACAAACATGTGTAAGATATACCAAAATTGGCGCCTACTCTACGAGATCATAAGACCTATAAATGTAATGAAATTCAACACTGTGGTCTACCAGGACAGATAGAAAAGTATACCATATATCAAGAGATCATTTTTAATTGATAAGATAAATAATTTTACTGACATTGGGAAAGTCCCCTTATACAAGAGGTATACCAAAAGGCAGAGACTCTACAATAAAATGTGATTCACTACAAAACACACCCAGTCGTCTATACAAATAGGAATTTTAAGGGTGCACAAAAAGAAATCAAAGACAGAAGGCTATTCCTCAAATGTACAAAAATAATTTTTATTCCATCAAACGCTCACCTATTTCTCTCCACACTAGCCACATAAGAGCTAGACGTGCAACCTCCCATGCCCAACGTTATCTTCTCTTACTTCTAAACCAGCCCAGCAGTATAACACATCACCCACTGCATCTCAACATAATTCAATACCACCCTCCACAAATCCGACGCATATAGTACAAGCTAACATAAGTAATATTTCTCTTCTCAGACTCACAACTGTCAAAATCGTTCCCCTTGTGAAGACTTGATTCTTGAAAAAATCGCTCCCCTTGCTGCCAACCAAGTAAAAAAACACACTTTTCAGGGCGCCCTTGGAATCCATACTGATAAATGTGGAAAGCACATCTCTCTCACCAACAATTTCTGATAAAAAGATTTAACTGCGGAATACCATCACTCTTCAAAACACACCTCCATGAATCCTGATTATGAGATACTATGAACTGCTTGTAAAGTAACTCCAACAGATTTTGGAACTCCCCCATCTCCCCGTCTTGTAGATTTCTTCTGAAACTGGGATCCCAAAGCACCTCCCCTCTCTTGCTCGAAGCTCAGAATACGTTAGCGAAGGAGACCCTCAAAGTATCCTCCTGCACCGCTTATGGTTCCAAAAGCTAACTCTTCTCCCTATCTCCAACCCTAAAAGTAATATGTCCACTACAGTCTTCCCACGCTTTCATAATACTTCTCCACAAAGAGCACCCGAACGGAGAAATAATACTACTAGTCCTCCACCACCCTTCTGGAAGTGCCATACATTTCTTCTATTTAGAAGTTTTGAACACGTGACCAGTGATCATTGAAGCTTTGAGGTGAACTAATTTCAGTAGTTATCTACGTAAAGAAGGTATTTTTTATAAGGAAAAAAAAAGAATATGGTGTACTCTTACTGATCAAGTAAACATGTTATGCTCTTTGTTTATTTGTTTCACCTGCTTGCCACTTTGGTTGGCAAAAGGAACTCCTCTTTGACCGTTATGTTTTCAATTTGTCATTTATTATATTAAATTCTTCCATTTCATGGTTAAGACATTCTCGTATAATTTTTTAATATGTACATTTCATTGTAAAAATAATTCATTCATCAATGTGTGTGAAACTAGACAAAGTTTAGACATGTTATACTTGGTCATTTGTTTGAGCTGCTTGCGACTTTAGTGTGCAAAATAAACTCCTTTTGACCATTATGTTTATGTGTTCATTTATTATTTCTAGACCTTACATTTTGATGTTAGACACATTTTTGTGTAATTTCTTGAACTATACATTCCATTAAAAAAATATTCATCAATGTGTCAACCTAGACGAAGAATAGATCACCAGCAGACCAAGACGGGTCATCCCTTGTGCTCTCTTATGGACAGAAGGAGCATACTGTAGTCACTAGAAGATTAGCTTAAAATAATAGTTGGTGTGTAGTCACTCTTTGGCTTCTTTCTGTCTTGACTAGGAAATGAACCCGATGGTCATGTTCACAAAGTTGTCCAGTTTGGATCTGTGACCATCAGCAACCAATGATTTCAGTTCAGAATTTTTGAAGTTTTTCCATTTGCACAAAAGGGTCAACTATCAAGTAAACTGGGATAATAAAAAACGGAGACTGGGTCAAATAAAATAAAGACGAGAGCCTAGCAATTCATAAACTACAACGAAATCAAATCTCCTAAGATAAATAACCAACTGGGTTCATTCTGTTAAAAATGATACCAGTCCATCACATGCACAAGATAATTTCAAGGAAAATAATTACTTCCTCCGTCCCATTTTAAGTGTCTTAGTTTGACTTGGCACGGAGTTTAAGAAATAAAGGAAGTCTTTTAGATCTTGTGGTTTTAAATTAAAGATGTGTGGGGTCCTTTAAATCTTGTGGTCTCAAACTTGCCTTGGAATTGAAAAATTTACTAAATATAGAAAGAGACACTCTTTTTTGGACAGACCAAAAAGGAAAGTAAGACACTTAAATTGGGACAGGGGAGTACCTCCTGAAAACCAGCAACATCATGTTTTTGAGCATCAGGGTCAGGCTTAGGCGCAGCTAATGCGCTGGTAGCATCATCTTCCTCCTCACCAAGCAGCAGCTTATAGAGGTCTGTTGAGATATGGCTTCCTCCCTGCACGCCATGAATTAAGATAAACACTCACGACTAATATCTTCATGTGCATTAAAAGCACATACAAAGTCTTAAACACAGAAACATACTTAAAACACTAAAGTATCCACGATTTCACACAATTACACCACAACGGACGCAATTACAATTGATTCAAATTTTCACTTGTAATAGATCCAAAACTTTTGTAAGAAATGTTCAAGATGCTTCAATCAAACATAACATTAGACATCCCAAACACACAGATAAAGACATACACAAGCCAACATGCAAATGTCAAATTTGATCACAATAATTTAAGACTGATGTTAACCGGACAGTATCTTCTTTTGAGCCGAGGGTCTTATCGGAAACAACCTCTCCACCCCACAAAGGTAGGGGTAAGGTCTGCGTACATACTACCCTCCACCCTCCACCCTCCACAGACCCCACTTGTGAAATTAAACTGGGTATGTTGTTGTTGTTGTTATTAACAAGACAAAATATCATAACATGGACATTGTGGACAGTAAAGGAAACTAAAACCACTTGCCACCAGACCGCGCTAAGGTTGGTTTCTTGCCTGCAAAGAAGAGGCAGGGGAAGGCTCATTGAGTTCAGCCTTCCACTCACGAAGCATCTGGTGAACCTGCTCTTCAAGCACCCCAACATCATAAGTTCGACTTTCTTTCCTTGCAGATTGCAAGTTACTGAACACACCCTGCAGATCGTCCACGCGGTTCTTCGCCTTGTCCTTGAAGAGCGCACTGCTCTTCGAACCTTTCCCCATTCTAATCAAACCCCTCAATTCTTTACCTGCAAAAAAACCTAAACATTCTTAGCTTAAAGTTACCATCATTATATATGTTCCATAAGCCAAAGATAACCAATAAGATCACGTTCGGAAATACATGTTAGAAAATCTATTAAACCCCACAAAAAATCAAACCTTTTTTGAGAAAATCAACAAGAATAGAAATTCCCAAATAATAAATCAAAAGTAGCCCAATTTGCATCATACCCTTTAGAACTAAAACCTAAATTCAAAAAGGCACAAATTTGCTCGATTCAACAAAAAAAAGCCCAGGAAACAAGGCGATCTTAACGGTGGAGAAACCATTTACATAACCCTAATTATGGGAATCAAAATCAACTAAATTTTTTTTGAAGGGAATATATACATATAAAGCAAGGTTAACAAAACAAACATGGAAAAAAAAGTCGGCAATTAGTCAATGGAAAAAATAAAAAATAAAAAGAGGAAATTGGTAAATTCGCAAATGGGAAGATGAAATAGGGCTCATACCGGTTATCGGCAACACTAAGTAATGGGTAGAGAAAGAGAGAGGAGAGTATATGTGTATGAGCTGCTTTTGGGTTTTGATTTCGTTTCTCTAATTTTCTCTCTATATATATTCTGATTTATGTTTGTGCAGAAAAAGAAATACGTAGAAATCTACGCGGCATTTGTGTTAATCTTGGTTCTCTTTGATTAGCGGTGCTTAACATAAACTAAATGAGTAATTAAATCCTACTGATAATTTGACTTCTATCGATTTTAAAAATACTGATGTGGGTCTGATTTGAGTCTTGGAATTAAATATTTTAAATAGACAACGTGTATACTAACCCTATTTGGCTACACTCGACGGACGTCTATCGGAATGGTCTCCCTAAACAAACTCCTTTCCCATCGAAATTTCACAACATGGGGTCTGGGAGGGTAGAGTGTTCCCAGACCTTGCCTCTACCTTGATAGTTAGAGCGGTTGTTTTCGAAAGACCCTCGGCTCAAGACACAGCATAAACACAAGCAAAGCAAGAGAAACGGTCAGACTCGGATAAGAAATTTAAAGTTGTATGACAATGATGATAACAAAAGCAGATAAGTCATGATAAAGCATTCTGAAAAAAGAATCAATAACTAATGCATGTAGATAAGATAAACAAAGTACACGAAAGAACACACAGCAACACGAATCAAACGACAGGGGACTATAAAGCAATAATGCGCTTACTAGTACGATAGGCTAAGTAGGTCTACAATAATATCACTACAACTACCAGTATGTAAGCGTAAGTAGGACTACGCTAAACTACATACTACTCTTCTATCCTAATATGTGTCCTCCACAATCCCCTATCTAAGGTCATGTCCTCAATAAGTTGCACCTGCGCCATATCCCGTCTAATCACCTCTCTCCAATACTTCTTCGGCCTACCTCTACCCCTCATGAACTCGTCCATAGCCAACCTCTCATACCTCCGCACTGGGCATTTGTGTCTCTCATCTGCACATGCTCGAACCATCTCAACCTTGCTTCTCGCATCTTATCCTCCACCGAGGCCACTCCCACTCTGTCCGGGATATCATCATTTTTAGTCATATCCCTCCTTGTATGCCCACACATCCATCTCAGCATCCTCATCTCCGCAATTTTCATCTTGGATGTGTGAAGTCTTGACTGGACAACACTCCGCCTCATACAACATAATCGATCTAACCACCACCATATAGAACTTGTCTTTAAGTTTTTGTGGCACATTTTTATCGCACAAGACTCTATAAGCAAGCCTCAATTTCATCTACCCTACACCAATACGATGTGCGACATCATCATTAATCTATCCATTCCATTAGATAATTGACCTGAGATACTTGAAACTTACTTTCTTTGGAATGACCTGAGTACCAAGCCTCACATCCACGTTTGTCTCAAGGTCACTCCCGTTACTAAACTTGCACTCCAAATATTTTGTCTTAGTCCTACTCAGCCTGAACCCTTTAGACTCCAGAGTTTGTCTCCAAACCTCCAGCTTAGCGTTCACTCCACTGCGGGTCTCATCAATCAGGACTATGTCATCTGTGAATAACATACACCATGGCACTTCCCCTTGAATTTGTCGTGTTTGTCCATCCATCACCAAAGCAAATAGGAATGGACTTAAGAGTTGATCCCTGGTGCAACCCCATCATCACTGGAAAGTGCTTCGAGTCTCCTCCTACTGTTTGTACCTTGGTATTGACTCCATCATACATATCCTTGATCGCCCTAGTGTACGCCACACCTCTAACCTCCAAACATCTCCATAGAACCTCCCTAGGGACTTTGTCGTATGCCTTCTCGAGGTCGATGAAAACCATATGTAGGTCCATCTTCCTCTCCCTATACTGCTCCACCAACCTCCTAATAAGATGAATGACTTCTGTAGTCGAATGCCCCGACATGAATTCAAACTGGTTCTCAGAAATAGACATGTCTCTTCTCACCCTCATCTCCACGACCTTTCCCAAACTTTCATAGTGTGGGTTAGCAACTTGATACCCCTATAGTTGTTGCAACTCTGGATGTCACCTTTGTTCTTGTACAAAGGAATCATCGTACTCCACTTCCATTCTTCGGGCATTCTTGCCGTCTTAAAATGACATTAAACAACTCAATCAGCCACTCCAAACCTGCCCTGCCTGCGCTCTTTCAAAATTCAACTGGGATCTCATCAGGCCCGGTTGCTCGTCCCCTGCGCATCCTGCGAATAGCACCCTTAACCTCCTCAACCTTAATACTTCTACAATATCCAAAATCCTGATACCTTCCGAATTGCTCCAGGTCTCCCAGCACAATATCTTTATCTCCTTATTTGTTCAAGAGTTTATAGAAGTAAGACTGCCACCTCCGTCTAATAAGCGTGTCCTCCACCAGTGCTTTTCCATCTTCGTCTTTGATGCACCTCACGTGATCCAAGTCACGAGTCTTCTTCTCCTTCGCCTTGGTTAGTCTGTACAACTTTTTATCCCCATCTTTTTCCTCTAATTCCACATACATGCGTTCAAAAGTCGTCGTCTTCACCGCCGTAACCACTAGCTTTTCCTCCTTCCTCGCCATCTTATATAATTCCCTATTCATCCACTTCTCTACCTCATCCTTGCTTTCTACCAATTTCGCATACGCCACTTTCTTTGCTTTCACCTTCTTTTAAACTTTACCATTCCACCACCAGTCCCCTCGATGCCCACCACGGCTACCCCGCGAGACCCCTAACACTTCTCTAGATACCTCCCTAATGTAACTGGCCATCCTATCCTACATACCGGTCGCATCCCCACTAATCCCCCAAGCCCCCTAGCCATCAACCTCTCCCCTATCTCATGTGCACTATCCAAGGTCAAACTCCCCCATTTGATTTTTTGCCTATCATCCACAACCCTCATCTTCTTCTCTATCTTGATCTCCAAATCCGTCACCAAAAGCTTATGTCAGGTTGTCAGACACTCCCTCAGAATAACCTTGCAGTCTTTATAAAGACCGTTATCAACCTTCCTAAGGAGCAAAAAGTCTATCTAAGTCTTAGCCACCGTACTACGGAAAGTCACCCAAATGCTCCTCTTTCTTCAGGAACCTCGAATTGGCTATCACCATGCCAAAAGCTTTAATGAACTCCAAAAATGATACGCCTCCCCTGTTCCTGTCCCCGAGACCAAAGCCTTCATGCACGTCGTCATAGCCTTCTACAAGTGACCTGATATGTCCATTGAAATCCCCTCCTACAAATAACTTCTCAGTAAGTGGTATACCTCCCACCACCTCGTCCAAATCCTCTCAAAGATACCTCTTCTCCTCATCGTCCAAGACCGCATGCGGCGCGTAAGCACTAATAATGTTCATAGTGACTTATCTAATTATCAACTTAATTGTCATCATCCTGTCATTGACCCTCCTCACCTCTGCCACTTGACCCCTTAGCTCGCTGTTTACTAAAATGTCTACCCCATTCCTATACCTCGACCTACTCGAGAACCATAACTTATACCCGTCCACATCCTTAGCCTTAGGTCCTACCTATTTGGTCTCCTGGACACAAGCTATATTAATCATCCTCTTCTTAAGAATCTTAACTAGCACTATGGACTTCCCCGTTAAAGTCCCAATGTTTCAAGACCCTATTCTCAGCCTAGCATCTCCCTTACCCCACCTACCCCCTAACCCTCGCCTCCATCCCCGACCGAGAACATGATCCTAGTCTACCATCATTCACCAAAGCCACCAGAGTAAAAAACTAATCAAAGGTTAATGCTAACACATGCGAGAACCAATACTAACACACAAGTTAGCAAGAATCTAGAGATAAGTCATGCTACTACAGACCGAATAGGTAAAACAAAGGACAATAATATAATGTCAAGATTTAATACAGCGAAGCAGGTAAATTTTAACTCCAAGGACAAGGACAGAGAATGAATACGGGCACCTGGAGGTACCAACTCCAGGTGAATCGAACTTGTTCGCCGCTGAAATCTATTGTTCAACAACGAAAGAAATGTTCCATGCTGGAAATATCGTTCACTGCCGGAGTTACTGTTCACCCTTTCCGAAAAACTTTAGTCATGTGCAGGCCCGACCGCCCGACCGAAAACTACTCCATGTGGTTGTAACCTGATGAGTTGCTTGAATATACGATAGATACTAACCAACAATAAATTGATGTATAGTTGATTAGCATGGAATGAAAAAGAGCTTGAAAAATTCTAAGCAAACATGCAATATGCATATACTTTTAATTAATTTATTTTTTAATGCACTGGATTTATCGCATTCTAACTTTGTATATAAAGGAATTTATAGATTATTTTGTAGTATATTTGTATATATTCAAATTTTTATGTTTTTCTATGGACATAGGATCTTTGCATCAAGTTATGACTTCTTATTGATTTTAGACATATTCACGATGCTTAACTCTAGATTTTTTTAAAAACTAGATTTGTGTTTAATAAATAAATTAAGAGTTGTCATTGAAACATTATAGGCCGAAAACGAAGTTGATGTCGTTGTACTAAGTGATTCATTTTAAATGTAATACGTTAACACGTGAAATCTGTTTATGTAAAAAAGATGGGTAAATTTAATATAATCGGTAAATTTATCTCAGGAGTAAGCTGCTCTGTTGTAGCCATTTATGTACTTGTATCGGCTCGAGCAATCGAAATATTGATACTGGGAGATTGAGAATCAGTTGAAACACTTGAAGATGCACATTTCGGGATTCGTCGATAAAGATCAAACAAGTATCTTAATTATGAAAAAAATAAAACCTAATTATTTTTTATTTGTTGGTAAATATTTGTTATTTCGTCGTAACTCTCTAGACGAGGAAACTCAGATGAGTCATTAAATCATACAACTACATATTGGATCTAAACTTATGAAGCTTTAGTCTTGTAAGTGCACGATCGCGACTCTCAGAAGGTATTTCAGATAGAAGCAATTGTAGGTGAAGCTCAATATAAGCATTTAAAAAGTCGAAAGGGGGCTATTGAGCCTAGAATACGAGGCATGAGTTTAAAAGTTATGTTCAGAAGTAATATTACTAGAGTAACGACAAAGTGAAAAGCAGTTAGGGATAATTGTAGACAGTTCAAAATCACCTGAGATTCTACGGGGTATATGATGTAATGATCTTTCAGTTTAATATGAACAAGGAAATCTTTTCTAAGTGCACTTGACGGGAAATGTTAGCCAAGAGATAAGAAAAGTGGTTTGGGTCTAAGTATAGTAATATTATTTAGATATTATAGAACAATTGTCTTATAACGTCAAGTTCTCCAGAATTTTGTATTTATCCAATAAGGGAGTAAGTTAATGACTCATCATCCATCAGGTTTGTAGACACGGAAAATTGGAATAAAGAGTAATGTTTGAGATAATATATACAAGAAGTTCTAGAATGTGTGGGAACTAAGATAAATAAGTATATGCATGTTGTAAGTGTCAAAATGGGAAAGGAAAGGAAATTGCTTATGATTAAATGACAGTGAGACGAGAAGAACTATTCGACCCATGTTTTGGAGTTAGCAACAGTAGTGCATACGTTTGAGATTTGGCGGCACTACTTATATGGCGTTCATGTTGATACCTTTATAGATCATAAGAGACTCTAATATATCTTTAAGCAGAAAGAGTTGAATTTGAGATAAAGACGATGACTTGAGCTATTGAAGGACTATGACGTTGATACCTCATATCATCCCGACAAAGTAAATGTAGTAACCAACGCTCTCAGTCACAAATATATGGGTAGCTTGACTTACTTAGGGGTCGAGAAGAGAGAGCTAGCTAAATACCTCCATTAGTTAGCAAGTTTGGGAGTTCGATTAGTAGACTCCTATAATGATAGAGTTATGGTTCGGAATGTAACAGAGTCGTCCCTTGTGACAAAAGTAAAAAAATGGCCATACGATGACCATGAGTTAGTAGAATTAAGAGATAAATTTATGTGGCAGAGGAAGACAATATTAGAGCTTAAGGAAGACAAAGTCCTCAGATACAGGGTCGGTTACGTGTCCCAGATGTAGCTGAACTACGAGGCAAGATTATGAGAATAATACCTTATTCACGCTATTCTATCCATCCCGGTTTGACGAAGATGTACCATGATATCAAAGATATGTATAGGTGGAATAATATGAAGAATGACATTGCCAAATTTATAGCATAGTGTCCCAATTGTCAACAGATAAAAATAGAACACCAGAAGCCCAGAGGGCTGGTACAAATATAGAGGTCCCGACTTGGAAGTGGGAAACAATTAACATGAATTTTATTGTGGATTTACCCCGTTCTTATCGGAAGTATGACTCTATATGGGTGATTGTTGATAGGCTTATGAAGTAAGCTCATTTCTTGTTGGTTAGAACCATTTATATGGCAAAGGATTATGCAAGGTGGTAAATCAGGGAGATTGTGCGACTTCATGGCGTTCCGGTGTCTATTATATCGTATAGAGGAACCCAGTTTACATCGGACTTCTGAAGATCTTTCCAAAAAGGTTTAGGGACACAAGAGAACCTTAGTACAACTTTTTATCTACAGACAGAAGACTCAGCTGAGCCCATAATTCAGACAATCGAGGATATGTTACGGGCATGCGTGTTAGATTTCAAAGGGAGTTGGGATAATCATTTACCCACTCATTGAGTTTGCATATAATAACAACTACCATTCTAGTATCAAAATGACTCTTTATGAAGCCTTGTACGGCGGAAGTGTAAATCTTCTATCAGATGGTTCGACTTAAGCGAATTGGAGTTACCTAGACCTAATTAGGTCTATCGGGCTGTAGAGAAGGTGAACTCATTCAGGAGTGGCTGTTGACAACTTAGAGTAGGTAGAAATCATATGCAGATGTGCGACGCCGATATTAGGATTATATATTAACGATTGGGTCCATATGAAGATGTCGTCTATGAGAGACGTGATGCGATTAAGAAAGAAGGGCAAGCTAAGCCCGAGATATCTTGGGTCGTATAGAATTATCCGAAGAATAGGCCATGTGACCTATGAATTAGAGCTGCCTCAAAAATTAGAGTTTGTGCATCCAGTCTTTCATATAGCTATATTGCGCAAGTGTATCGAAGACCCTTCTCGGGTTGTCCCAATTGATTATGTCCATATTACAGAAGACTTAACTTATAAAGAGGTTCCAATTGCCATTCTAGATTGGCAGATCAGCAAGTTGAAGACCAAGGACGTGTTTTCCGTGAAGGTATTGTGGAGGAATAAGAACGTCGAAGAGATAACGTGAGAAGTCGAGGAAGAAATGAAAACTAAGTACCACCATTTGTTTCAGACACAAGGTCCTTGATTATTGTAGACAGGTCTTCCCTAGGCATTGCCAGAACTCAGCTTGATTGGTAAGTTTCATGTCATTCAGAATTGTCAGGTCTAGAGTCTGGAGTATTTTGTTATGTATATATCTATGATGGGTAGGTCGGGGCTCTGTCCTGACAACATTACAATTGATCTTCTATAGAGGCTTGTAGATGAGTCCAGTGTATGTCTAGTATGTATAGTAGGGCCTTGTAAGCCTTGATGTTGTCTCACAGATTGTATGGAGGCCTTGTTGGCCCGTATATGTATATATGTCTTTTGACATATTTGGTTATCTTTAGATCCCTTTGAGAATAGCTTTGTCGGCTTATGATATTCTAAGTTGAGATATGATTGGTCTGGTCAGCCTAATATGTTTCTACGTATGTCGAGTTGTGAAGTGCTTACAAATGGGTATGCTCGGTCAAGAAAGGCACCGAGTGCCAGTCTCGTCTCCCTGAATTTGGGGCGTGACACTTGTGATCGAGAGGTATTGGAATTGAGATATACAAATAGTTGTTAGAATTCATTCATGAGATTCATGATAAAAAGATTTGAGTGCAAGAGATTATAGGAGTCGATGCATTCACTTCATCTGTTTTTTTTATATAAGAAAACATTCACTTCATATAATTTCAATCTTAGTCCTTTCTTGTTTCCTTTAAAATGCCTTTTGGATTATAAATCTGCTACTAATATGTATTTCTAATGGATAAAAAAGTAATAATTTTTTTAAAAAGAAAAATTAAAAGAATGGGGAAAAATGAAGGAAAAACTGACAAATTTGTGAAACAACTAGTTGAGGGAAGCTGCAATCTCACTAAATCAAAGTTAAAAGTTATTCTCATGACCACTTCCTTAAGACCCCCCAAGTGCAGAGTAGAACTCTATTTTCAATGTTGATGTGGCATAGTGAGATTGGTCCTTCTTACCCCACATTGAGAAAGAAGATAGAAGCTCTTTGTGGGCAGCATCCAGAATCCAGACCCATCAGCAAAAAGGTCCCTTTTGTGGGTGAGTAAAAAGAGAAGAAGAGAAAGGCATAAAGGGCACACCCCACTATCCACCTTCAAGATTCCCTGTTAATTCATGATGCCACCCATTCTACTGTATAAGATGGGATTGAACTATACTGAAGGACAAATATTGGTGTTTTATATGTATTACATAACTTTTGCAGGTAAGGAGCACCTGGTCATAATGTCACCTCACCAGTATTGAACATTAGAACATAGCTGGAAAAAAATCTACAGATCCAACATTTCACAATGATGCACCCTATGATGCTAAGTATACAAGTCTCTTAAGCATGTGGTGTTAGACATATGTAAAATCAGTAGTCTAGTGCCACAATTAAATGGAGGACATGGAAAAAACTCAGGCTATGAAAGTCGTGCTTCATATCCTCACAATATTGATCACATCAATGGAAATTTTCAAGATTCAACTTCATTTTCAGTAAGAGGAGCCTACACTTCTGGTTTACAGAAGGCATACGATTCTTGGCTCCAAAGAATGAGAAAAACAACTGCTCTTTTTGCTGCCACAACTTCACACAATAGATCATGCTGGTGTTGGGGACTTGCCTACTTCAACCTGAGAAGGTCTGACTTTGAACACTCCAGCTAGTCCTCGTCCCCTCGCCAACTGTTCAAGCTCTTGAATTTTGTTTTTTAGGCTCTCCATCTCTCTTGACAATGCTTCATCCCGTTCCCTCATTTGCTGAGAAAACACACAAGAACCTTAAATATAACTCAAATAAATTTCAAGGATGAATTTCAGTTTATTATAAGGACTAATAGAGGTTTTGAATTCCACTCATGATGTAATAGAACAAAAAAGGCTTGTTTTAGACAGAATTAATAAAAACTCAAAGTACTGAATTGCAACAGTTTGCTTCTGCCAAAATGAACCAGGAAATTTAGGGTGCCTTTTAGTGTTGTCAAAGGCTCATTTAAGGCGCGCTTAAGCCCTGAAGCTTAGAAAAGCCCAGGGAGGGCGCTTCGCCTTGCTTAAGCTGTGTTCGGTGTAGGCAAGGCACTAAGGTGTGTGCCTCATTGCCCATGAGTTCTATCTTGAGTCGAGTGCACTAAACAAAATATACAATCGGCAACTAAATGTATTAGTCAAGGAAGAAAACATTATGAAAGAATTTATTACTTTTTTCTCTTGAAATACATATATATTTTTATTTTTTCCCTTCATTATGCCCTTTTAAACTAAAGCCCACACTTCAATTGTGCTTTGCGCTTAAAGCCCCATGAACCTGGAGCACTTTTCAGAGTTTTTCTCATTTGACAATGGTGACTGCCTTTACAGGTTTAGTCATAGAAATTATAGCATGTAATTAGAGGGATACTTGCCGCATCCACCTATCTGCTCTAAGAGTTATGCAATGGTATCGATGGATGTGGTGCAAAATTGGTCCTTTATTGGCAATCACAGGGACTAGATCAGCAACTGGTTAACCAAGATGTGCTTGCTTTAGTGGACCATTCCATGAAATTACATTGAGAAATAAATAAATAAATAAATAAATAACCATAATCTAAAATAATAATAATAATTGTTAAGAAATGGATCTTGGCCTAACTCAACCTCATAAGTTAGCTCTTAAAAATTATACTTGTAACCATAAACTTGAAAAAGAGATGCTAAAGTAGATGTTTACAGAGATAATATCAAAGGAACAGCACATATGCTATCAGGGATGTTCAATGATTTTGATTTTGGGGTCAGATAAGAGTTTGTCAAGACCTAAGAAGTAACCGAAGAATTAAAGAGACTACCTCCAGCTCTTGCTTGCGAACCTCCTCCTTTTTAGCTTCCGATCGAGAACTTCTTTGGTATTCAAAGAAAAGTGCAGCAACTGCAACCTGTTTCAGCAATTCAAAAGTAGCCAAAGCACAAAATTAGAGAACATAAAGGTGCTAGATGCAAGATAGCAAAGCCAAGGGAAAGAATTTCAATGTTTAGGGAGTCCAAGAAGGCTAAAAAATGTACAGCTTTGATTGAGCAGTTATGTTCTTAGTCTTGAGACCTGATTCCTCCTACACCCTTCCTAGAAGGTGGTAGGGGGATTTCTTTCGTTTTGTTTTAGCTTTGCTTTTGTCTGTACTGGCATTTGGGTTGTTTGTGGTAATAATATTTACAGCTTATTGCCCAAAAAAAAAAAGTCAAGTGCCATTACATCGCTCCAAACTGACCACCAGTATCAATACATTCAACCAAGTATAATGATTCCCACCCTGCTGCATTATTCATGAATCATTACTGTGTCACTCACAAGAAATGGGCAAACAAATGGAACAGATTATTGTTGCACTAAAGTTGGATATCTGAGAAAGAGATAGAGGTTTTTCTTTTCAGATTTATCTTGCAGAAGCTATAAATTTCCTCTTTCCTTGAAATATTACATTATTCACCCTCTTTTCAGCACTTAAAGTCACATCTACACCCCTGCCTCAAAGAACAAGAAGAAAAACTAAACTTCTGTTCTTCTACAGACTTCTTTTTGCTCCCAGCCCTCCGATAACAAGACCAAAAAGAACTGCAGCAAGGCAGGGTTTAAACGGGACTTCCCAAATCCATACTATAAGGATAAGGATTATGAGAAGGACCTGAGCTTCCCAATTTTCATAGAGGACACTACACCCCAAAAACTTTTTAATTAGTTATCTTGGTTAGTTTTGGAGTCAAGACCTGCCAAAGACTCAGAAGATTGCTTTTGGGAACACAAAACCTAAGGAGACAGTGGCTCTCACAGCAATAGCTGAAGTTCTAGGATAAAAGCCACGGTTTAATGAACACATAACCATGCTGCAAATAATGTTACTGGATTTGACACATGTCAAGACTATGAGACAATGAAGAATTTAAGAAGCTCAACTCAAACAAGTTGGCTGATAGAATTGCAACTGCTTAACCCTTCCCTAGCATAAGATGCAGTTTAGTGATTGCTTTCCGGCCACCAAGTTATAGAATACAAGTGCTTGAGGAAAAATATTATAATAAGAACCGATTGCACCGTTTGCATAAACTGTAGATCTAATTCTAAAATCACTTCATCTCAATCAAAATTCAAATGGATAAAGCAACTGGGAAGCTACTCATTCTAATTCCTATCGTGTAAGATTATGAAATGCTAACGTGAAGCTTCCGGATTTGGGCAAGAATAATAGACTTCCAGTGATCGAAATCAAATGTCACGTGTATGAAGGGGAATTTTTTTAACTAAAGGGATAGAAGATCAGAGTGGTTCCTGTAAGCCTGAGACATGAAATCATAGATGTAATAAGAAAAGATGGGAGTAAGAAAAGGGTATGATTCCATGCGGTAGCTGGGGACCGTTAGTGCTCCAAAGATTTACAGAGTCAATAGAGGTGGATGATGAATGCTGCAGAAGTGTATAAAGCATATACACACTTAACAGAAGGATATATACTGTCTATTGACAGATGGCACCATTAAGAATCTTTCGCCAATAAACAGTGAAAACTGTAGGCTTACTACTAAAGACATCCCTAGTTATAATGATAACAACAACAACAACAACCAATGGTAATACACATCTAAGAATGAGAGTGCGACAACACTCCACTACCTACTAACCTCTCCAATCCTCGACCTCCATAGTTTCCTATCTAAGGTCATGTCTTCAATCAGCTGAAGTTGTGTCATATCGTGTCTAATCACCCCCTCCCCTCAATTCTTTTTCGGCGTACCTCTACCTATCCTAACTCTGGCTACCGCTAACCTCTCGCACCTCCTTACTGGAGCATCCTCAAACCTCCTCTTCACATGACCGAATCACCTCAGCCTTGCTTCCCTAATTTTGTCCGCCACTGATGCCACTCCTCTTCACTTACGCCACCGCTAACCTCTTGCAATTCATAATGATGTTTTAGGTTAATTTATCTAAAAAAGAGGTATTAGGGATGTCTTCAGTATAATGTGTGGTGCTCAGTACGATCTAGTTCAGCATTGCTCGCTCAAAAATAAGACATTAGAATAAGAAGTAAAAGGAAACGAATGATTTCTCTCTTGTTGGGATGTCACCAAAGTTGCCAGAAAATATATTTCTTGAGAAAATTGCAGTAAACTAAAGAAAAGGAAAACAAAGATCATTCTCTTGCATGTGTTTACTTGAAATAAAAGGGAGGTTTAAAGTACAAACTATTTGCTTTCAAGTTTCCTACAATTTTCTAGGACTTAACTTGAAGTTAAGTTTTCATGTGAGAGTTTTTCACCGCTTGCTGACTGAACAAACATAAAGTGCAAATGATTAATTATCAGTACTTTCTTAGCAACCAAGGATACCACAAAAAGAAACAGATAAGCACTAGAGCCCAGGGGTTCAAGTGTAACTCTTGGTACTTTCCTTTTCCTTACTTAGCAACCCAAAAGAGAAGGAGATCAGCACTAGAACGGTAGAACCCAAGAGTTCAAGTCTAACTCATGTGAGAGATTTGAAAGAACTCCACAACCAGAAAGTGCAGTCAACGTAAAATGTTGGTTAAAATTATACTTGGAATCTGTTAACTCTAATATTTCAGCAAAATAAAAGAGAAAATACAGTAGTCTTCAGGCAGTATTATTTTTGACAATCCAATAGTGTAAAATCAGAATTGTCAGGACCCAGAGGCTAGGCCTTCTAATTTTAAGTCAATGTAACGGGATCTAAAGGATACTTTTTGGACAAGCTGCTAAAAGAACAATAGTTTTGTAACATGTCAGTACTCTATCAACAGCCAAAACAGACTGATTAGAGACCCTGAACTTTGAAACTTTTCTCTTATCTTCCATCCCAACCATCATTCCACTAAACGTGTTCAACCAGCACACTACCAAGACTTCAAGGGCTATGTGGGTCATTAGAAATTGCCACTGCTAGTCTGGGTTAACAAAGATAGCACGACTACTTCCATACTGCAGTCAGAGTGCATATCATGTTTTAAATACACAAGAATTCAAACGTGGAGTAGTTAGCAAAGTGTATGTTCTTATCTAAACAATAATGATACAGAACAGTTAACAAACGGAGGAAGCTTAGATAACAATCTAGCATGTCATCACAGAGTCAAGTGGGAAAATAAGCAATACCGAGAAGACAAAAGCCTCCCCCAGAAGGTCAACAGCAGCTTGAACAGCTTTCTCCTCATCCAAAGGCCGTATTTCTACATTGGTCGCATGACCATATAACTTTCTTTGCATTGTTGTTGTCACCCGGTGGTTTGCCTGCTTCCAGCAATGGATGTGTTAAAAAATGATATTTGTAATGCTAACTGAATTCAAAAGATTAACATATAGAAGGAGAAAGTTTCTGAAAGATCAGTATTTGCATCTACAAACAAGACATAAATAGCTGAAATAATGTACTAAAACTTAAAAAGCGAAAAGCTCAGAGGAATGCAAGAGCATTTCTTGCATTATTAAGGGATTAAAAGAGCTAGACAGGAAAAGAAGCGCATGGACTTATTAAAGGTAAAAAAGCACACGGAACAATCAGCTATTTAAAGATGATAAGCACTTGCTCCTTAGTCAAACTGCAGAAAAATTCCTCAACCCGAGCACAAGCCGCTCTTAACAGGTATCGTAAGACGTAACCACTAAAATCATCCAACCACGTAAGTGAATCTTACCAGTCCCTCAATTCAGAAACTACATCTGCTAAAGAACAAAGCGTGATTCTCCAAAATGATAACCCAAAAGAAAAAATCATAACCAGTCTTCCCATGTCAAGTAAACTGGCAACTGATAATGGTTTCAACTTTCATGGCATTTTGTTTTCTGAATGTAATACCCCACTAGATTAAGATCCCATTCATAGCCGTTCAACAGGCTATGGTTGCTAACGAAACTATGTGAATGTTGAGGAATTATGCAACTGCATTATTTATGTCCTTTCAATAACTCAGAACTAATTGAACTGGACTACTACTAACTAATCAGGAAGTAAAATTGTAAAATTGTAGGTTGTTCACGTGACATAAGCTTATGCTCTTGTCAATTAAACTCTTTACTCGTAAAGTCTAAAACCAGCCACACAGCATTAGGCGTGCAATAAGCTCTTTCCCGACAGCTCTTACTGATCTACACTACAATTACTTGCTAGTTCAAATAGCCCAATTAGATTCTCTAAATGTGATAACCCAGCAACAAGAACAAACCTTATGCTGAAAAGAACTAAAAGCTCTTACCAATTCTACACAAAATATCAAGTCCTCATACACATTAAAGAAATTACTCCCTCCGCCCCAACTTATGTGGCACTTTTCGCTTCTCGTGAGTCAATTTGACTAATCTTTGAAGCTAAACTGGATTAGATAAACTCAATATTTTAAACTTAGAATTTAGATATTCCAAAAATACTATACGATACTATAAGATGCAATTCTTCTCATGTTAATATGATGAAAATATGTATTCTAAAGGCTGGTCAAAGTTCACATAATTTGAATCTCGAGAAACGAAAAGTGTCACATAAATTGGGAATCGAGCAGAAACTTTGCTAGTCACACTCCAAACCCAATCACTCTTTTCGGGATCGAGGGAGCAAAAGAAATGCACAATTTGTGCCCTCTTCATTCTAATTAACTATACCAAAAAGGAGATTAAGATCAAAAGACTTCAAATTCATATCCTATATAGTCACCAATTAAACCAAAGGACAAATAAAAGAAACGAAAACTTGTTTGATCAATAAAGACGATAACAACAAACAAACAAACAAACAACATACCCCGTGTAAGGTAGCTTGATGGGGGTAGAGAAGTTGTTTCCTAAAGATAGCTCGGCTCAATAAAGAGGATAAATAATTAAAATATCATTTCCAAGATAATTGGTGATTAATTACCTGAGCAATGCTAATGATGAAATTACGAAACTTGGGATGCAACGCAGCTTGTTGCTTGAGCCTACTGCCAATGGGTTTGCTCAATGTTTTCAATGCAAGTGTCCCTAGCTTTAATACTGGTAGTACCATTATTACCGATCTAGGTATTCTAAATAAACCAATCAACGTTAAAGAAAATTGTATGTGCAAATACGTCCCATTTGTGTATTTCTAAGCACTCATTGAAATTGTTTGCTGAAAACTTGACCAGTTGAGAAGGGTTGATTTTTGATGAATAAGCTAAAATGCGTGTGGGCTGTGGGGTTAAGGGGAAAGTTCTTTATTAATGTCTGCGTGAATCAGAATGCAATGTGGTGAAGAAATACAAATGACTATAAAATTGAATATTAGTACTACAGTGTGTGATTCGTTGACCTTCTCTTTGATTGGTGGACGGCTGAAAAGTCGCCATGGAAACTCATAAAGTAAAATGTAAAAAAATTCTTTGTATTGCTGGATGAATTTTCTGTACAGTGTTGTGTATATTTATACAAGTTTGTAAGGCGCCACCTGTCTAAGAGAAGGAAAATTATATCTGTACATCTGTCTACAAACGAATTGGGCTCAATGGCTTCTTCATTTATATGCAATCAATTCGCAGCCCACCGAAACAGAGTCGTATGAGGCCCATAATAAGACATTGAGAAGATATACATCTTCAGTTGTTCTCTTCGTAGGTTTTGGTTTGGTCTGAAACCCTAGGTTTCTTCATCATTATCTCTTCTTCATAAAACAGCCATGAACGAAACCATAGAGCTCAAACACCATAAAATCGTGCCAACACCCTCCCCTCAAGTTGGAGGGGAGGAAGAAACACCCAACTTGCCCAAAAGATTATGGTGAATCGGTCCAGTAAAGGATTTAGTGAACAAATCGGCCAGTTGAGCCGTCAATTTAACATATGAGAGAGAAATTAGGCTCCGCAGCTAATAATCTTGTTGTAGGATCCAATGGAGCAGATACAGGAGATAAGTGAATGGAATCAAACTCATGCAGCAGATCAAGAGTAAAATTCCTGTTACACTCCATAATTTCGCGTCCCGTCGTGACTTCATTGGATATCGAAGTTACTAGAAGAGATACGACCCTACAGAAGTATAATGAAGGTTTACAATTTGGTTATAAAGGTACCGGAGTGTTTGAGAGTTAAACGGGAAGTACGTTTTGACAACAATGAGAAATTGGGAAACTTGACGGAACAGATGATGGACGGTCTAATACCCAGCTTGAGCCATCAATCTTCTAGGAAGTTTGACGGATATTGGGAAACTTGACGGAACAGATGATGGACCGTCTAATACCCAGCTTGAGCCATCAATCTTCTAGGAAGTTTGATGGATCGTCGAGTGTACCGTCAAAGTACGGCCATGGAAAAAATTTGACGGGTTTATAACGGGTTAAACGATTTTGGGGATTCATTTCCTCCATGACCAGACTTCCAAATACCCCCCAAAACCCTCTCTAATATATTCCTTCATTCCAAGATCAATCCTAAGGCAAATCATGCAAGATTAATATGATAATCCCCGTGGTAATCATAGAAACCATTTTTCTCGTATCGAAGTGATTTTGGAAACCCTAGGTGTTGGGTTGGGTTGCTGTTTCACGAGAGTTTGGATGCCTAAAGGTAAGGATTTACCCTCCTCTATCTATATTGGTGATTAATTGATGATTTGGGATAAGTTGTGAAAGGATTTTCGTAACCGAAACCCGTAAACCTACAAAATCATGATATGATAAGTTGTGGGTTGTTTTGCTTGAATTATGAAATGATATGGATTAGTGAATTGATTGTTGATATTGTAAACCTAAGAAAGTATGTTTCGGAGAATCGGGGGATCGAATTACATAACTACCCTTTTGTTAACAAGACTAAGAACCTTTTTTTGTGTTAAGGTGATCGCTAAGATACCTAAGTGAAGTTCCTTATTGAATATGGATTATATGTTGATATCGACCCTTTGTTTGTTATAGATAATCGGTCTTGAAGAGTACGAGAGCTTATAGCACGACGTATAGCTTCGTGAATAAGGTATGTGAAGGCTATCATTTTCTTTGTTTTTGGCATGATTACTTATGAGCTAGTTCCGGTTCCAGCGCACAAGATGAGCTAGCCACAAGAATCGTAATTGGGTTATCATGACCCTATTCCAGTAATCTTTCCCTAATGAGAACAAACCATAGTGGCCATGTTTGGCTAAGTAATTGAAAACGATAGAAAGCATGACTAGAAGCTATAGAGAAGTAGAGTTGCCTCCAGGGCTATGTTGTTGCCTTCGAGGCTATTGACATTGCCTTCGGGGCTATGATACGGATTGTCTTCGAGGCTATACATATATGTGCATTGCCCTCGGGGTTATATAGATTGCCTTCGGGGCTATTGGCCATACAAATTGCCTTTGATACTATACAGATATGCGCACTGCCCTCGGGGCTATACAGATTGCCTTTGGGGCTAAACAAACCCGTGCTCGCCTACGGGGCTAAATAAGTACAACTTGCCTTCGGGGCTATGCATTCATATTTAAGTGTTTTATATGAGGCTAAGTAGCAGATATTAGGTTACGTAGCTAATAAACAACAGAAGCAGGTAAGTGTAGCTAGTTCTACTTTCACTAGCTCTTCAGTTTATATTCAGATTGCTTATATTTCAGTTCAGCTTCAGTCGCCTTACATACACAGCACATTATCTCGTATTGATGTTCCTTTCCCAGCAGGTTCAGACAGGTTACAGGAGAGATCACACCAGTAGGACCCACCGAGTATTAACTTGCGTGTAAGCTCCAGGTCATCCAGAGTTGCCAGGTCTAATTTTTGGTATGTTTATAGATCACTGGTAGGTCGGGGTCCTGTCCCAGTCATGATACAGTTATGAGTCGTTAGAAGCTTGCAGATATGTTTATACTTAGTAATGTCGGTATGGTGGCCTCGTTGGCCATTGTATATAGTCTGTTTTGGATTTTGATGCGTGCAGGGGCGAGGTTAGGCCTTATCAACTAGCTAGTCATGTATATGTATTTGCAGGGACAATCCCGCTTTGACAAGTTGATTCTAATTACCGATATTTCAGTCTACGGCCTTGTCATCCTAAATTAAGATTGTGTTTTTTTTGTGGGGCCTCATGGGTCCAGTCCGCCTTTAAGGCTCAAAATATGAGTTCAGTTGGTACGCTCGGACCTGACAAGGTACCGGGTGCTGACCACGCCTCACCGAGGTTGGGGTATTACAAATGGATATCAGAGCAGTTCAATCCTAGGGAGTTTAGAAGTTGTGTCTAGTAGAGTGTTGTCAATGTATGTGTTGTGCACTACATTTATAGACGGGAGGCTACATGGCATTTAGGAGTTGGTTACCCTTCTTTCTGATCTCAGATCGTGCTATAGAGTTGAGTATGAGCAAGTCAAGTCTAACCCATGTTTCTGATACATATCATTCAGAGATGACCAATACCAGGCGAGTTTCTGCTATCCAGAGAGTTGGTGCAGAGGTAGGAGAGGGCATGAGTTGGGCACCGCCTGACACTGCAAACCAACATGAGTCCCAGAGAGAGACACCTTCTCATCCACCCTTATCTCCTCTACCACTAGAGGAGCTTCCCATAGACGCGGCACCGCCAGTTCAGCCTCTAGTCCCTCCTCCTGCACCATCTAACCAGGATGTCAAGAGTACGGTACACTTGTTAGCTCAGATAGGGGCAACATAGAGACAGTCAGGAGTGCTAGCTAGCGCTGGAGTGTTAGAAGGACCCGAAAGTTCGAGGGTTAGGGAGTTTATAGCGCCGGAAGGCTAGAAGGACCCGGAATCTTCAGAGTCATGCATGTAGAAGGAAGCAGTAGAATTAGCAGCCTTCAGATTGTGAGATATTATTGTCCTCTAGTACGAGGCATGAGAGCGGTCTAGGGGGGAGGATGCCTCGCCGGTTGTTTAGGAGGAGTTTGAAAGGTCTTTCTGGACCATTATCTACCTTTAGAAATCCGAGAGGACCGAGTTGACCAGTTCTTGAGTCTTCATCAGGGAAATATAAGCGTTCGAGAGTATAGTCTTCGATTTGACTCCTTAGCAAGGTATGCCCCAACTTTTGTTGACACTATGCGCGCTCGGATTCATTGGTTCATATATTGGTGATTAATTAATGATTTGGCATAAGTTGTGAAAGGATTTTCGTAATCAAAACTCGTAAATCTACGAAATCATGATATGAAAAGTTGTGGGTTGTTTTGCTTGAATTATGAAATGATATGGATTAGTGAATTGATTGTTGGTATTGTAAATCTAAGAAAGTATGTTTCGGAGAATCAGGGGATCGAATCACATAATTACCCTTTTGTTAACAAGACTAAGAACCTTTTTTGTCTTAAGGTGATCGCTAAGATACCTACGTGAAGCTCCTTATTGAATATGGATTATATATTGATATCGACCCTTTGTTTGTTATAGATAATCGGTCGTGAAGAGTATGAGAGCTTATAACACGACGTATAGCTTTGTGAATAAGGTGTGTGAAGGTTATCCTTTTCTTTGTTTTTGGCATGATTCCTTATGAGCTAGTTTCGGTTCCTGCGCACAAGATGTGCTAACCACAAGAATCATAATTGGGTTATCATGACCCTATTCCAGTAATCTTTCCCTAATGATAACGAGTCATAGTAGCCATGTTTGGCTAAGTAATTAAAAATGATAGAAAGCATGATTAGAAGCTATAGAGAAGTAGAGTTGCCTTCAGGGCTATGTTGTTGCCTTCGGAGCTATTGACACTACCTTCGAGGCTATGATACAGATTGCCTTTGGGGATATACGGATATGCGCATTGCCCTCGGGCTATACAGATTGCCTTTAGGGCTATTGGCCATACAAATTGCCTTCGGGGCTATACAAATATGCGTATTGCCCTCGGGGCTATCCAGATTGCCTTCGGGGCTATTGGCCATACAAATTACCTTCGGGGCTATACATATATGTGCATTGCCCTCGGGGCTATACAGATTGCCTTTAGGGCTATTGGCCATACAAATTGCCTTCAAGTCTAAATAGACGTGCGCTCGCCTATGGGGCTATATAAGTACAGCTTGCCTTCGGGGTTTTGCATTCATATCTAAGTGCCCTATAAGAGGCTAAGTAGCAGATATTAGGTTACATAGCTAATAGATAACAGAAGCAGGTAAGTGTATCCAGTTCTATTTTCAGTAGCTCTTCAGTTTATACTTAGATTGCTTATATTTCAATTTAGTTTCAGTCGCCTTACATTCTCTGTACATTATCTCGTACTGATGTCCCTTTATCTGGGGACACTGTGTTTCATGCCCGCAGGTTCAGACAGGTTGCAAGAGAGATCGCACTAGTAAGACCTATCAAGTATCTGCTTTTGTGGTAAGCTCCGGGTCATTCGGGGCCATATCCCGGTCATGATACAGTAATGACTCGTTAGAAGCTTGTAGATGTGTTTGTACTTAGTAATGTTGATAAGGTGGCCTCGTCGACCATTATATATAGTCTGTTTTGGATTTTGTGCGTGCAACTACGAGGTTATGCCTTGTCGGCCACCCAGTCATGTATATGTATGTGCAAGGACAGTCTCTCTTTAGTCAAGTTGATTTCTAATTACCAATATTTCAGTCCACAGCCTTGTTGGCCTAAATTAAGATTGTGTTTTTTGTAGGGCCTCATGGGCCCAGTCTGCCTTTAAGGCTCAGAATATGAGTGTAGTTGATATGCTCGGACCTAACAAGGTATCGGGTGCTAGCCACACCTCTCCTAGGTTGGTGTGACATTTCTTCTAAGAAAGAATAAGACCATGTGGCTCTCTAAGCACTTCTATCCCTAGAAGAAAAAAATGTAAGTTACCAAGATCCTTAATCTTGAATTCTGTATCCAAAAATAATTTGAGAGACTGTAACTCATCTTCATTATTGCTTGTTAATAAAATATCATCCACATATACTGCCACAATAGATAGAATTATCTGATTTTTTGACAAATAAAGAATAGTCATTGAGAGAATGTTTGAAACCTTTGAAATTGAGAGCAGATGTGGGCTTAGGAATACCATTGTCTGGATGCTTGTTTAAGTTCATGAATTGACTTTTTCAGCAAACAGACATGGTTAGGTGAGGGAGGTGAAATTCTAGCTGAAAATTTCATATAGACTTCCTCATCAACATCCCCATGTAAAAAACATTATTAACATCTAACTGGAAGAGTCCCCGACCATTTTTAACAGCTAGAGCCAAAATACATCTAATTGTAGTCATTTTCACCAGTGATGTCTCATTGTAATCAACACCTTATTTTTGTATATCACCTCTTATAACTAGTCTGGCTTTCAGTCTTTCAATGCTACCATCTGCATGTTGCTTAACTTTGTAGACCGATTTACATGGTAGAGCCTTTTTTCGGTAGGTATAACAACCACTTCCCAGGTTTTGTTTAGTTCTAATGCTGCAATTTCCTTACTCATAGCCTCTTGACAACTAGGATGGTGTACTGCCTGAACATAGCTAACATGTTCCTGGATAGTAGAAATAGAGTTGAGCATGACTTGATAAACATAAGATAAATTACTAAAAGGAAAACATTCAGGAGTAGGACTGAGAAAACAAGCATCACTAACATATGTTTAAGTGTACTGCATTACATATATAATCTTGAAGATAAGGAGTTTTAGACTCTTGTAGATTTTCTAAGAATTGTTTCTATCATAGGTTCTTGTGATTCAGTATTACTAGGAGTGTCAAAATCATCAGAATTAGATTCAGGATTTTCATGAGAATTAGGATTGATAGAAGAATTAGGGGAAGAAAGAGTAGATGTATTAGGAGAAACATGAATAGAAACAGAAGAATCAGGACTTGGGAATGGAGAGGAAGTTTCAAGGTCCCTAGGAGCAGTTATAGTAACGTGGTGATGAAACAGTGGTATACTTGTTTGGAAATGGAAACAATCTTTGAGGAGGAGTAGAGGAAGAAAAGGGGAAATATTCTTCATGGAACACAACATTTCTGGAAACAGTGACCTTCATGGTTTGTAAATTTAAAACTTTATATCCCTTCTTATTAAAAGGATATTCAATGAATACACATGATAGAGATCTTGGATCAAATTTAGTTCTATGGGTAGGCAGTGTAGATACAAAACATAAATAACCAAAACACCTAAGATGAGAATATAAAGGTTTTGAATTAAAGAGGAGTTTGAAAATCTAGTACTTTAGAATAAAATATGTTAATGAGATAAGTGGCTGTTAAAATATATTTCCCCAATATGTGATAGGTAGATGAGATTGGTAGAGTAAAGCTCTTGAAATTTCTAGTAAATGCTTGTGTTTTCTCTTCACTACATTTTGTTGTGGAAAGGAAACACAAGTAGTTTGGTGTATGATTCCTTTGGATGATAAAAATTCTGACTGTATTTTTCCACTCCCCAACTCAAAAGCATAGTCAGATCTTATAATTTTTACCTTAGAATTGAATTGTCTTTCTTATCGTTGAAAGGAAAGATTGTAAAATTGAGAATGCATTGGCTTTGGTACTTAATAAATGAGTCCAAGTTACTCTTGTAAAATCATCCACAATTGTAAGGAAATACTTAAAACCATTATGTGTACTTGTTTTATATGGCCCCCAAGTATCTATATAAATTAGATCAAAAGCCGCTTTAGTGGTAAAAGTGCTTAAGGGAAAATAATGTTTTGATTGTCTTGCTATAGGACAAATAATGCAAGGAGTAGAAAATTTAGAACAAGAGGAAATAGGACCAATGTTTTTCATATTTCTCAATGGTATGTGGCCCCGGTAAGTGCTTTATCCCAACTCTTTTTTATTCTGAATTTGGTATTGTTTGTTGGACAATCATCGATCGGTCATAGACCATAGGCATAGTCTATAATGGCGTCAATTGCAGAATATATTATAGTAGGGGGTGATTACACGGGCGAATGGGTAGAGACCTCAAAATTATGGAATTGGATTTCTGCGAGCAAGGTGACAGTACCAATTGTTGTGCGTTGTAATGGTACGTATAATGACTTGATTACGAGCGTAATGGAAAGCGGGGACCTAAGTTGTGAGCCCACCGACTTGCGTATTAGTTATATGATTAATGACCTGCTCATGAGGGGGAAACGCATCCTTCTTTCATAACGAATGATAGGCATGTGGGATTGTACATGCTTGATGTTGCTGTTGTTGATGATTCTAGGCTTATTTTAAGAGTAAATGTTGTTGAGAGGTCTCAAGAAGCTTCTACTTGAGTTGCACCATCACCACCACCACCACCCCATCCCCACCACGACAGCCAGGCGATGACAATTCAATACAAACTAAGAGCATGTGTGATCATTTAATGGATACAGATGATGACAGTGAGGATGGAGAGTTTGATGGAGGTGATGAGCAGCCAAGTGGTACACAAAGCAGCTACAACTTCATTGATGAGACTGGTTTTTTCCTTGGGCAAACATTCAGTAAATACGAGTATTTAAAGGTTTTATTAAAGAAAGTTCTGGTAAAGATCTCGTTCTATTTGAAATCGAACAAGAGTAATAACAAATATTAATATTATAAGGTGGAATGCACATCTCCTAATTGTGGATGGATGGTGCGGGCCAAGAGGTACGAGAACTTGGATAAGTTTCGCATTTACAAGTAGGTTGCTGAACACAGTTGCGGGTTGAAAATGTTACGAGCACTCATAAGTGTATCTCGTCAGTTGTCCTTGCATTAGTGTTGATGAATGACTATATTTACAACAAAGGGCCCACGACCAAGAAAATACAGAGGACTATTTTCAAGGAGTTTTTTTATAAACCAAGCTACTATATGTGTTGGAGGGCAAGTGTATTGGCTAAGAACATGGTTAGGGAAATACTGGAGCACGAGTATGACATCTTACCGGCTTATTCTTACATGGTTAAAAATTTAAATTCGGGTTCTAGGATTTGCCTTAACCTTGATGATGAGAACAAGTTTAAATATTACTTCATAACTTACGGAGCTTACATTCAAGGATATACCCATATGTGAAAAGGTTATTGCCATTGACGACACACATTTATACGACAAGTACGAGGGTGTGTTGTTGACTGTCGTTGCACAGGATATTGAGAATCATATCTATCAAATTGCATTTTGCGTAGTGGACAAGGAGTGTAATGAATCTTAGACCTACTTCTTCGAGCAGCTGAAGTATATAATCGTCGATGAACCTGACCTATGCATCATCTCTGATAGGCACAAGAGCATAGCTAATGGTGTTTCAAGAATTTTTAAGCATGCCCATCATGGACTTTACATGAAGCATCTTGCTTAAAACCTTCAAAAGAATTATCAATGTAGAGACGCTCTTCATTGTTAATATGATGCAACAAAGGCATATGGTTATCAGGAGTTCAGTGAGCATTTTAAAAAATTAAGAGATAAATGCCCCGAAGTAGCTAATTGCCTCGAATTTGATATAGAATTCGACAAGTGGAACAGGGCACATTTTCCAGCAAACATGTAAGATGTGTTGACCACAAATATTGTTGAGTCGCAAAACTCAATGTTGAAGGATAAAAGAAAGTACCCGATGACTATCATATTCAATTCCGTTTCTAGGAGGTTTGTTGATATTTTCAAGCAGAGATGCGCATATGTGAATGCGACAATCAATTAATTTGTGCCTTAAGATAAATGAGGGTGACTCCTTGTTTGTCAATAATATAAATGGGGATGCCAACGAGTTCACCGTAGTTGGCAATGGCGCGACTACCAAAGTCAATCTATTGAACAAAACATATTTTTGCAGAGAATATGACTTGGTTAAATTACCGTGTGCTCACGCGATGACATTATTGAGGTTGAAGAACGGATACAGATATGGTACAAGCATTTACAAGTATTCTTCATCTATGTATAAAGTTTAATCTTACATTCTTGCATTTGCTGAAACTATTTATATAGTCCCTCTAGAGTCCGAATGGAATGTACCAAATGAGTGTGCTAAAATGTACATTCCCCCACCGGCTTACATGCCCAAACTGAAAGAAAGAAAATCAAGCGTATTCCTGGCATCGAGAAATCTTTCAAGTCTAGTGGAAGTACAAAAGGGAGGATAAACAAGTGTTCAATTTGCAAGAAAAATGGCCACAAGAAAACAACGTGCCAATATTTGAGAGATCACCCCACCTAATTATTTTTCATTTCAATATATTTTTGTTGAATTTTGAATTTTTATTTCTGGTAATGTATTAATTTTGAATGTCAGTTCAATATTAATAATGTCACGACCCAAACTGGAGGGCCATGACGGCACTCGGACCTTACTTGCCGAGCACCACTAATCATATATTTACCACCTAACCGTAATTAAGCATGTGCTACGAGGGCTGTCATGAGGTAACATGCTGACACGTAGAAATAGTAAACTTCAAAGGTACTACGTAAAATTCTGCAAACAGAAAATATATACATACTAAGACCGACAAGATCATACACGACTACTATACACATGACACATGTCTACAAGCCTCTAAAGAGTACGTAACATCATAAGGTCGGGATAGGGCCCTGCCATACCCATATGCATATTCAAAACCATGTACCAAGATTAGACCGCAACTCCGAAACAAGTGGAGTGCTCCAATATCAGCTGAACCAGCAACCTACTAGTGCGGACACATAAGTAATTTTAAGCAATTTTTATTATATAAGACTCGAGGTCAACCGTATCTTACGGATCCTTAATATCGGGGTGCCTAACACTTTCTCGAACTCTTATCTGAATTCTGGTTGATTTAGAATTTTCCTTTTGTTTTGAAAAATTCTTTAAAATAATGGTTTTTCTATTTTTTTCTTATTAAGTAGGTGGCGACTCTAAAAATAAAATAATTTCAAGATTGCACAAGTTATCTTGTAGTTTTTATGTTTCGTGTAAAAGTGAACCATAACAAATGTTCCCAGCGATGAAACACTTGAAGATGTCATACAGATTAGGGCGCAAAATTCTGCCATGAGTGAGCAGTTGGAGCGTCTGATGTTGTTTCAAGCGGAGTATATGTCCAAGAATGCTAGCACAGACAAACCGGTACCTCCACCAAATGCTAATGGAGAAATCGGTAATGATCAGGTAGATCAAGAAATAATGGTTCCGAAAGCGAAGTCGTCCCTAAAAATTTGTTTAAGGTAAAGGTCTTGAAATTCATGGAAGATATGACAAACAAAGTCGACACCAATGCATAGAAGGCTGAAAAAAATGCCAAGGAGTTCTCACACCGATTCAATCAAATACTGGGGGGCCTCCTGTGGTTGATGGTCCAGGCGCAAAGAGATATATTCAGTTGGCATATAAGCTAGAGGTTGCGCCCGAACTGATCCCCAAAAGGTTCAAAATGCCCTTTTGTAGTAAAATATGATGGAACTATTGATCCACATGAGCACATAATGAGCTATACTACGGCCGTAAAAGGAAATGATCTAAGGAAACACGAAATAGAATCGGTTCTGATCAAGAAGTTTACTAAAACACTTGCTAAGGGAGCTTTGACATGATATTCACAAATCCCTGAGCACTCAATTGGATCGTTCGCCCAGCTCGCCGATATGTTCATAAAAGCTCATGTGGGGGCACATAAGGTTAAGATGCGCAAGGCGGTTATCTTTCGCATTGCGCCAGAAGAAACATAACTCCTTAGGGACTTTGTTTCATGGTTTCAGAAGGATCGGATGTCGCTACCCGCAGTCCCGGACGAATGGAGTGCAGAGGCTTTCACAAAGGGTTTGAATTCTTCAAGTTCATATGCCTCCCGAAAGCTCAAGGAAAATCTCTTGGAATTCCAGGCTACTATTCTCTTAATCTTATTATCGTTTATTTATAGTATATCTCATCTAAAATTATTATCAAATCTCACTTGAGATCCACGTGTCTTTGACCACGTATACAAATTCAATTGTACTGTTGTACGGGTAAACAAATATGATTCCCAAGATCAAAATTAATCAAACTCAATTAACCCAACATTCTATATTAAAGTTACTACAAGCTTTTCCAACTATGTTTAATTTCACTCAATCATTTAGTGTAAGATTTTTTAGATCTGAGTTAAACTTCGAGTAAGATTTTTAGATTTGGGTTAAAATTCGAGCTCTGAAGCTCCTTTAATGAAGTATGAGTCTCGCCGTAAAAAAACTTCGAGCTCTAAAACTCTTTCAATGGAGTTCGAGCTCAGAAGCGTCTTTAATGGAGGTAGAGGGACAATGGGTATGTTATTGTGTGTTGAAGTTGTTGATTCTAATGTTATTTTGTTGTCGCTTTGGAAAGTAATGAAAGCTGGATGTGGTAATTTTTCATTGGGGATCACAGAAGTGTTGTATAACTAGTCACTGGAATGCTATGAGTTCTCGGTTGTGCAGATGATGAAGCACATTTTCGCCCAACAGATGTTGGGTTAAGGAATGAAAACAAGAAGTTAAATTATATATAAAGTGAGTCAAATTGGGTAAGAAGGTAAAATACGGGTCAAGTTTGGTAGCATTATTTATTGAAATGTTATAGAGTAATTAAGTCTAAAAATAATACTACAGGTTTTATCCTAATCAAATGTGGGATAAAAAAAGGACAGTCTGGTGCACTAAGCTCCCGCTATGCGCGGGATTTGGAAAAGGGCCAGACCTAAAACATGTGATAAAAAAAAGGGCAGTCCGGTGCACTAAGCTCTCGCTGTGAACGGGGTCTGGAAAAGGGCCGAACCTAAAACGTGGGATAACTTATCTCAAATTTAATTTTGAGATTAATTATTCCTCGTCTCTCATACCAAACAAGTTGTTAGTACTTCAAGAATTTTCAAGTCTTTTTAGATTTGGTCTCTCAAAATTACTATATATGGATTATTTGTGTAATAAACAATAATGTCAAAATTGTTATGTGAAAAATAACAATATGTGAATGGTTAAAGGTAGGGGTGGGCATAAAACCCGTTGAATCGAAAAAATCGAACTGTTCGGTTCGTTTTTTTTTTTTTAAAAATCAGTTCTTTAAAAAATCAAACCAAATCAGGATTAAATAAACTGGTTCGTTTCTTTAGCATTGGGGATGAACCGAACCGAACCGAAAAATCGGAGCAAATATATAATTAATCTTTTTTTTATTTTATGCTACTGATATCTCTTGAATCATAGCCATTAGAGTCAATCTATGAAGTTTTTATGGAAGTCGAATGTTGCATTAACTTAATTAACATATCACAGAAGCATTGATATAAAATGTAGGCAGAGAAAGTAGTAAATTGATGCAACTTTAAATGGTCATACCTCTGCGCTTGGATGTCCGTTTTACCGATTTTTTTTTTGCATATTTTTTTGAGACGCGGCTGGTGGCGCTGCTAATTTTTAGGAAAACTTCCGTTGTCCCAATCAATTTGTGTTTTCCCCCAAATTTGTTTCTAATTTTTCTTTTCTTTAGTAAAGATCTCACGATATACAATACATTTCAACGTCGAAATTTCGTGGTTAAGTAGGTATGAATGTCAATTTCAGTGTTGGAAATTCATTTTTTAAAAAATAATCCCCGACTCGTTTATTTTATTTCAGTGTTGGATTTTTATTTTGTGGGAATGTAAACTTTAATTTGGAGTTTTTTTTTTTACATGTTTTAAGAATATATGTGATGCAGACTTTATGTTTTTGGACTTTAAATTATCTTTTTTGGACTTTATATTTGAATTGAAAAAACCGATATAAACCGATACATTCAGAGATATATCGGTTTTTTTAAAAAAAAGTTTGATTAAAAATTAAATTTTATTCGGTTCATATTTTTTTGATACAAAACCAAATCGAACCGATATACGCCCACCCCTAGTTAAAGGATGAATAATTATGTGGAGATTGTTATGTATAAATTTCCAATTTTCATATGGAGTAGTATTTTTTTTTTGCATTTTGATACATTTATTCATGTTTTTTTAGTCGATGGTCTATCGAAAACAACCTCTCTATCGTGCAAATGTGTTTTGCCTACCTCCTATCCTCCTCCGACCCACTTGTGGAATTACAGTGTGTATGTTGTTGATACATTTATTCATGTATTATTAATACATATTCTTAATCCACAGTTTAACTTAGGTAAAATAATACATAAATTCTCTTTTTAAGTTATGTCAATCCAAACAATCCCATGAATTTGTTTATAGTGTTGATTACTGGAATCACAAAACCGAATTAGTCTAAGCTACTTATAAAACATTGGTAAGCAATAGTATTAGTACTTAATAATCAGGCTGAAACTGAATAATTCATAGTTCAATGTGAGCCATAGATGAATATGGAATTGACGTGTCTGATTATCACACCTATTCACGAAGCACAAAACAATCCACGTCATCAATCCGTAACTCAACAATTAGCGACAAAAGCCGCCAGAAAGTCAGCTCCGGCGACCGGAGTCATCGATTTAGGCTAGGAACAGTAAGTACCAGAAATCAACTGAGCTTTTGATCCGTAAACTACCATTCCAGCGTTTGGTTCGTGAGATTGCTCAGGATTTCAAGACGGATCTCCGTTGTAGCTGAGGCTTACTTAGTTGGGTGTTTTGAGGATATTAATTTGTGTGCTATTGATGCTAACAGGGTTACTATTATGCCTAAGAATATTCAACTTGCTAGGAGAATTAGGGGTGAGAGGGCATAAGTGTAATAGCTATTATTAGATGGGAAAATGAATGGTGACCATTTGTAGTTTGGGTATATATGGTTGCTAGTGTTTTAAGTGTATTTTGATTTGGAATTTTCTCAATTCTGAATATCTATGTTGTATTGAAAGTATTTCTAATGAATTATCAGCGTTTGGTTTGCGAAATGTGTGTGTGCGCAAAACATATGTGAGCATGTGTGCAAAACATCAAATTTTAACTTGGTTCGTAAAATCAAATTGGCTGTCATTGATTTTTACTGTTGCTCGTGTGGGAGTAATTATGAACTAGTTAAGTCAGGTTTATTTTATTGGTGCTGCAGTGTCTGGATGTGGAAATATTCATTTTATTGAAACTATTGATTTATAGTCCCCTTTATTGTTTTTTCGTATCAATATTGGAGTTTTTTTTTAATAACTATTCCCATATTTCTTGGAAAAATCCATGCACAATTTTGGTTTATTTAAAAGGAACTGAAGAACTTGATTGACAATTATGATATGATTATATGAGTGTAGAAACTATTAGAGAAATTTAATCTTCTGATGATGTTCACAGAGCATAGTGTTTCTGTGTGAGCAACTTATGTCAAGTTATCAGATGTTAATCCATGCTTTTGACTTTAAATTCATCTTGAAAACAATTTTTTTTTTTGTGTGTGGAGAAACAATAACATAATTGGATTAGTTACAGGTGTATAACGAATATTATCAAGAACATAAATTTGTGCAAATTTACCATATGGATTAGTCACACTGTTTATGTCCCTATGCTTTTAATTGGGAAAAAATTGTCTCGTTACAATGTATGAATTAAAAAGTAGAATATGAATGATAACAAACCTGCATTTTCACATTAATGTGAATCACTGATCGCTCTCCTTAAAGTCAGGATTGGTATTCTCCTACTTTGGTGGAATAGATAATTTCTTAAGTTGTGGATAGTTGCAAAATGCTTTGACTGTTGGTCTAATATTTGCCATGGTGAAGTCTAGGATTTTGAGGAGGTATAGTATCCATAACTGACAAACACAAGGCCTGCCCAACAAGTGTCATATATTTTTGCAGAACCATCCAATTTTAATGATAATCGATTAGTCTCCCTTCCTTTTATCCCTTTTATTCTCTTGCAGTTTGAATGTCCTTTTATTGACATGTTCATGTTCCTCCTGCCAGCCTTTGGTCAAATCTCATTTTCATGAACACTCATCCTTTTGCTAATCTTTTCTCCATCTATTCTTGCCAACCCAACAATACTAGGATCATCATATCATTCATCAAACCAATCTATTATGGCTGGTACTGTATATTTGAAAACTAATAGATTTGAGGTTAAACTAGAAGGCATTACCTTTAAGGCCAAAGAGTTTGAATCTTTATGCACAATTGATTTTCTTTTCCCAGAAGGTAAGATTTGGGTTCGTCCACCCGTTGTTGGCCTTGACGTCATGCGCCACCCTCGTGACCCCTCCATAATTTTGGTTCTCTTGTGTTTTGGAGTAGGCTGTCTGATCCTCAGGTTTCGTTCGGGGGAAGAACTACCTGATCCTGTCCTAAAATTCCTTACGGATGAGAGGATCCGTTTTGTTGGTTTTGGAATCCCAGAAAAGAAAGATTTGTTCCCATTTGAGGAATTAGGCTTGACTAAAGATAAAGTAGACATTGGTTATATTGCCACCAAGTATTTCAACAATCCCAAATATAAGCGGTGCGAACTAGGAGAGTTGGCACGCAAAGTTCTTGGGATCAAGAGAATGATAGGTCTTACAGAGGCTTCATCCTTTGAGAGACATGAGCAAATCAAATGTGCTATCTGTCAACTTTTCATATCCAGTGTGATTGCCATGTCATTATTAACTACAAATGATAAGAAAAAACTGGCAGATGCTCCAAAGAAGACCTCATTCCTAAAGAATCTATCTTCTCTGCCTTTGTTGAGTGAAGGATGGTTCAAATTGCCTAAAGGGAAAAAGGGAGACAAGAACCTTTCAATGCAAAGAGGTACAGATGTTCTTGTCCGGACATCTTCAGAGGAAGAAGAGTATCTTGTTGACAAAACTGTAAACAAACATAAAGAAGGTACAAACGGTAATGACTTACTACAAGCAAAAATTGCAGAATTTACCTTCTGTGACGATTCTGCTGACTTTTGGGGAGATAAAGAAGACCCCATGGTTGATGATCGTGTCCAAGCCAAAGGTAGTGAGTGTAACTTAGATGATGTCTCCCCTCGTATAAGCGGTGGTGGTGAATTCAGTTCTAGTGAGGATCTTGTCCTAGTCAAAGTTAGTGAGGATAAGTCAGGTTATGATTCTGCTTATGCCAAGGCTAAAGAGATTAGTGCAAATGATGATTCCAATGAGGAAGCTTTAGTCTTTTTGCCAAAAAACGATTCCAAGGAGGCAGCAGCCTATTTGTCAAAAAAGCCTCTAAAAGGGATCCTGAAATGTCCATCTGCAGGCCAGGAAGCTTGGAATTCACTATGTCCCAACCCTGATTCCCCTTTATCGGTGGACAATGCTAAAATTTCATTACGAAGAGCCAATTCAAAGGGGTGTAATGTTAGCTTTACAGAACAGTGGCTGTGAACTGCTGGTATACATTCCACGTCCGCTATGTCTTCATATTTTTTCGTGTTTGTTCCCCATGTGTTATTGGAACCTCTAGTACCATCGCTTTGTACATTTCCATTAGACTGGCTGTTGTAATCTTTGTTCATTATCAGACTTGTGTGTTCCACCTTTATCAATCTCCCCGTGCTTCCACCTAATCTCCCCATGTTTCCCATCTCCTTAGTCTGTGGCAGTGTGAGTGGAAGCACTGATCGGAGATTGGAATTCATAACATTATTGATAGAAACCAAAACCGTGTATCTCAACGGACAACTTATGTATATTTAGGTTACTTATCATATTTTGTAGAATACTTGTACAAGTGTAATTAGGATATTAGTATTATAGTAGGAATAAGATTTTCCATATTTACAGATTGTATATTGTATATTAAGTGATTATTTCTTTTATGGTATCAGAAGTCTAGGGCAAAATTTCCTTCTCCCAACTACACTTCCGCCGCCTAGCACCCTCGGAATCCGCGATTGCAACATTTTTTTTTCTTCTAAAATTTTTTCTATCTTCCCAAATTCTCTTCCTAATCCCTAATTCTCCTATTTTTCTTTCATTATGTATACCTCAAAGAACATGTTTCATCCTGCCCTTACCGTTTTCAACATCAAGAACATTATCCCTATCGTTCTTGAGATGGAAAATGTTCCAATACACGACGTGGACATAATTATTTAAAGTTCACGCACGCTCGCATTAAGTCCTTCACCACATCATCCCTTCGGATACAGGCAAGGAGAAGGGCGATTCTTGATGCTACCGTACTCCAGTGGATATATTTCACTATCTCTACAGACCTTTTGCAGACAATTATTAACCTCGACGCCACAACGATGGATACTTGGAATATGATGCATAATATATTCCAAGATAACAAAAATTCTCGTGCCGTCACTCTTGAGCATGAATTCTCCTATGTCACTATAGAGGATTTTCCAAATGTCTCAGCTTATTGTAAAAGGCTGAAAGAATTGGCGGATCAACTCAAGAACGTTGGTGTGCTCGTCACGAATGATAGTCTTGTTCTTCAGATGATTGCCGGCCTATCCGAGGCCTATAATGGTGTTGGGACTCTTCTTCGTCAAAGCAGCCCTCTTCCTCCGGTTTATCAAGTCTGGTCTATTTTCACCCTTGAAGAGGTAGAGTTTGCTAAAAAGGCCGCAACTGGAGCAACTTCCGCAATAATGCGGCCTCCACACAAAATTCCTAATGTCCATCATCTTCGGCTAATACCACTCCAAATTAGAACAACGGGGGTGGAAAGCGGGGCCAAAATCGGAAGTCCGGCGGAAAAGGTCGCGGCCGCGGTGGCAACGGTAGTCAGGGTGGCAGCCGGCAGAGGTAACCGCAGCTTGGGTGCAGTGACCTAACTGGCCCAGTTACCCCTTTCCAGTTCCAACAGTCTACCCAACAAATTGGGCCAGCCAGCAGAGGCCCAATTCACAGCAGTTTCAGTCCAGTCAGCCGGTTGTTGGGCCTTGTCAGCATGCCTTCATGGCTGCGGGCCCAACAACTGTTCTGACACCCACGGATATCGAAGTCGCGATGCATACACTTGGATTAATCCCCCCGGACACAAATTGATACATGGACACCGGAGCCACTTCTCATATGACGTCCGCGCAAGGTAATCTCTCATCTTATTTCAATTTGAGCAAAAATCGTGGCATAATTGTTGGTAATGGCAATTCAATTTCAATTCGTGGTTATGGTCACACAAATTTGTCCCCCTCCCCCCCCCCCCCCCCACATCCACATCTCGTCCTCAAAAATGTCCTTCATGCCCCTCACTTAATTAAAAATTTGGTGTCTATCCGAAAATTCACAACTGATAATTGGGTTTCAGTTAACTTTGACCCTTTTGGATTTTCTGTAACGGATTTCAAGACGGAAAAACCTCTAATGAGGTGTAATAGTCGGGAAGATCTTTATCCAATCACCACCACCACCATTTCCACAAGTCAAGCCACACCTTCCTCATTTATCGCTTTTGCTCCTTCCTTGTGGCATGCATGTTTGGGTCATCCGGGGTCATCTATTATTTCTTTTCTTAAAAATAATAATTTCATTAATTGTAAGAGTACGCATAGTACTCATATTTGTCCTTCTTGTCCTCTAGGGAAACATGTTAGATTACCGTTTGTCGCCTCTACTTCTAATATGTCGATGTCATTTGACATTATTCATAGCTATTTATGGACATCTCCCATTTTGAGTTTTTTGGGCCATCGTTATTATGTTTTATTTTTGGATGATTATTCTATTTTTTTGTGGACCTTTCCTTTTATCTAAAAAAATCTCAATTTTTTTCCACATTCTTAAAATTTAGAGCTTTCATCCGTACCCAATTTGAACGGGAAATTAAAAACATTCAATGTTCTAATGGTAGGGAATATGATAATGGGGCATTTCAGGAATTTTGTGACAGATATGGCATATCTTTTCGATTTTCTTGTCCTCATACGTCCTCGCAAAATGGGAAGGCCGAAAAAAAATTCGTACCATTAATAATATTGTCCGAACATTACTAGCACATGCTTCATTACCCTCATCTTTTTGGCATCATGCGTTACAAATGGCAACCTACCTCCTTAACATTCTCCCTAACAAAATTTTAGCATATCAATCTCCACTTAAAATTCTTTCAATAAAGATCCATCATATTCTCATCTTAGGGTGTTTGGGTGTTTGTGCTGTCCACTTTTTCCGTCCACTACAATTAATAAACTTCAAGCTAGGTCTACCGCTTGTGTATTTTTGGATTTTCCATCTAATCATCGTGGTTACAAATGTTTTAATTTATCTTCTAATAAAATCATAATTAGTCGTCATGTTATTTTTTATGAAACTCAATTTTCGTTTGCTCAAGTGTCTAAATTCGTGTCGAGTGCTTATAATTTTTTGGAAGATACTCCCTCCCCGTATATTCTACAACAGTGGGCCCACTCTACCCGTGAGTCACATCTGCCAGCAGGCAACCCACTGCCTGATGGCCCAAATATTCTCCCTACTTCACCATCCAGTGACCCAGGCCCATCAACCATTATTTCTCGGTCAGCATGCCCACTACCTGTTGGCCTAATAATTCCTCCTCCCGGGATCATCACTCAGCCAGCAGGCCCACTGTCTGCTGACCCAAATACCTCCAGTCCAATCGAATTTTCCAGGCCAGCAGGCCCACTGCCTGTTCGATAATCCCGAGGCAGTTTGCCAACGTCCCCGGTCCAGTCCGTTTCTATTCTTAGTCAAGGGCCCGTTACTCGTAGCCAAAGGGGTATTTTAAAACCTAAACGACATTTTAATTTACATTCTAATGTCACTAAATCACCCCTATCACGTAATTCAGTGTCCACCCTTCATGACCGAATTGGAAAATGGCAATGGATGATGAATATAATGCTCTTATTGAAAATAAGACGTGGGAGTTGGTGCCCCATCCGACTGGTGTCAATATTATTCGGTCTATGTGGATTTTTACTCATAAGAAAAATTATGACGGTTCGTTTGAGAGACATAAGGCCCGTCTTCTAGGTGATAGTAAAACTTTACAGGTTGACGTGAATTGTGGTGAGACGTTTAGTCTGATGGTCAAATCGGCTACCATTCGCATTGTTCTCAGTCTTGCTCTCTCGAAAGCATGAGACATTCATCAGTTGGATGTGAAAAATACTTTCTTACACGGTGATCTTAAGGAGACGGTTTACATGCATCAACCCTTGGATTTTAAGGACCCCCATAATCTTCACCATGTCTATTTGCTGAAAAATTCCTTGTATGAGCTTAAGCAGGCCCCACGAGCTTGGTATAAGAGGTTTGCAGATTAAATGTCTACTATTGAGTTTTCTCACAACATGTCTGATCATTCTTTGTTCATCTATCGTCGTGGTACTTCTCTAACATACATTCTGTTATATGTGGATGATATAATTTTGACTGTCTCCTCTGATAAATTGCACAAGTCTATCATGTCCCTTCTCAGTTCAGAATTTGCTATAAAAGACTTGGGGCCCTTGAGTTATTTTTTGGGTATAACTGTCACTCGTCATGCAGGTGGTCTATTTTTATCACAGAAGAGGTATGCAGTTGAGATTATTAAGAGAGCTGGCATGTCATCTTGTAAGTCTTCTTCTACTCCGGTTGATACCAAACCGAAGTTGAGTGCTACTTCTAGCACACCATACGGGGATTCCACCCACTATCGTAGTCTTGCAGGGGCTCTTTAGTATCTTACTTTCACGAGATCAGATGTTACTTATGCAGCACAACAAGTGTGTTTATTTATGCACAATCCGCGGATTGAGCACATGCATGCGCTCAGATGCATTATACGATACATACATGGCACACTTGATTATGGATTGCATTTATATTCATCCTCCGTCTCTACTCTCATGTCATATACAAATGTTGATTGGGGTGGATGTCCAGATACCAGACGGTCAACATCTGGTTATTGTATGTTTTTTGGTGATAACTTGGTCTCTTGGTCAGCAAAACGCCAGGCTACATTATCGCGATCTAGTGCGGAGGCCGAGTATCAAGGGATAGCCAATGTGGTGTATGAGTCATGTTGGGTGCGTAATCTACTTTTAGAGCTTCACTTTCCTATTCAGAAAGTTGTCTTGGTCTACTGTGATAATGTTAGAGCAGTCTATCTCTCTAGGAATCCGATCCAACATCAGTGCACTAAACATATCGAGATGGTATTCACTTTGTTCGCGAAAAGGTATCTCGTGGAAAAGTACGTGTCTTGCATGTCTCTTCAAGGTATCAAATTGCTGACATCTTTACTAAGGGTCTTCCCTTGGTTCTGTTTGAAGATTTTAGGGACAGTCTCAACGTATGACAATCGCCCGCTATGACTGCGGGGGTGTGATAGAAACCAAAATCGTGTATCTCACGGACAACTTATGTATATTTAGGTTATTGGCCATATTTTGTAGAATCCTTGTACAAGTGTAATTAGGATATTAGTATTATAGTAGGAATAGGATTTTCCATATTTACATATTGTATATTGTATATATAGACCTCTTCATTAATGAAAATAATCAAGGGATTATTTCTTTCAATTATTTTTGTTCAATTGTGTGTGAAAGCTTAAGCTGTTAGGATACTTTTATTTATTTGTTTTTGTATTTAACAACTTGTCTCTTCATGTGCGAGATCATATTCTTTTTCCTGCAAAGCTAGTGAGAATTCTTTGATGATGGTGGCGGCAGGACTTGAATTTAGAACCACAACTAGTACATTTACAAACTTCGAGTTAGCTTTCCTGGAGTTGAATAAGTCCCAGGAAGCTAATTTTGATGTACCATTATAGCAAATTTGAGAGGTTATTTTAAAACTGAAGCCTAGGATATGTTATTCACAAGATGGAGTAATAACAAAGCTACCTGGTAAAGCTTGTTGAAAATTTGTCTTTGGCGGGAGTTGCGTCCGACCAACTTTAACGGCTTAAACACTAGTGTCCGCATGTTGGAGAATCCGGTTCTTCACACGTGCATAATCTACTAAGTAAGTAGATGACCGTAAGGCCAAGGATCGTCAAATTTTGTTGAGAAATGAAAGAGATATTGGTCCACGAAGTGAGGTGTTTGAAGCATGGAAAAATATGGTATTGAAATCAATTCTCCCTCATCAGTGGGGGAAGAAAGAATTGTTTTGTTTATAAGTCTCAAGGTTGGCTTGGGGTTTGGGACCCCAAGGGGTATCCCATGTGTTTAAAGGAGGGAGGACCTAGATGTGCTTCGGTTCGAGGAAAGCCCACACGCGCGCCGCCGCGCGCCCGTCCCGTCTTGGAAGATTATCTTTTTGGACCAGAATTCTTTCATATGTACAGTTTGGTCCCTGAAGTTTCAAGAAAGTCAAATTGGGCAGATTTCTGGAACGTCAACCAGCACTCAATTCAGCCATTTATTTTGGTTGAATTAATCTTCCTAAATGTCAATCCGTTGCACATCAAATTCACCATTTATTTTGGTGAATTACTACCTCCATAATTGTCATTACTTGGCCAGTAATGGCACTTATATGGGCAGTTGGTAAGCATCTCCTTCAACTATATAAAGGACCCTTTATCACCATTGTTGAGCTACACACAAAAACAGAAACGAAAATCAGTTCTTCCTACTACTTTCCAGCATCATTTCATTACTCAAAATTCTTCATGGTAGCACTTGAGTTTCCTTTGCTTATTTGTTCATTTGCTGTTTTATCTTGGGAGACAATTGTCCAGAACGTAGAATGATACATACGGGGCAATATTGTCTTAAAGACAGAGTGCAAACACTCGACTCAGCATACCAAGTTTATTGCAATTCCAGTTTCTTCTAATTTCAGTTTATTGTTTAAGTTAATTGTAATTTCAGTTTCTTGTAATACTTAGCAGTTATATATTTCCGTTTCCTGCATCATTGTAACCAACAAAGCTTTCAAAAGAATTACTTTCTTGTTGATCAGTCGGTCTTTTTCCTCAGCGAAAAGAAGATTAGTTGGCAGACTTACAATCATGTTTTCAAAATTAAATTTGATTGTAACATTATGCATTTCTCATGCATTTTTGTTATTTCTACTCTGCTTTTGTTTCCTCTCAAGGATAAAGTGCACCTGCACTTATTAACTAAATGCCATTAATTAGTTCAAATTAAGAAATATAACACAATCGTATCCTAGATAATTAGGGTGTTTAGTTTCGTATTTTCTCTAGAAAGTGAAAGTGAAACTGAAACTTCTTTCTTTCTAATTGGTTCTTTTTCAACTTTTGAACAAATGGAGAACCAAGATGTGAATCATGAGATACATAAATGGAAGCCATGAACTGTATAATGAAATGTCAAGAATTTAATGAAGAAATAATCTTGTCTTCCTTTCATGTGTAAAGCTTCTACATGATTTATTTAACGTTTAGCTCTAGCTTTTCTAGTGCTTTCCCTGCTAATCACAGTAAAAAGGTTGTACTATATGTTTGTTTTAGCAATATGTTACTAGTAAATTTTTAACAATACGCAACAACATGCACTTATTTATTATGCAAATGGAGGTCACAAGTAAAATCTCTAGCCTTTCTGTCCACAATTTTACAAATAAAACCACAAAGTACATTTGAATGCCTCGGAGAGCGAATCAATAACTTGACTAAGTCACAAATGACATTCCAGACCTAATAGAATCAACTGAACTTCGGAAACGATTCATTTATCCAAAAGTCAACTATGAGTCAAACTTCTTCTCTTTAACTTTAAAACCTCAAAACTCACTCAAGTCAATCTGAAACTCTCCGGATTGCCTGGTGAACTCCGCCACCCATCGTAAGTCATAAATACCGAGATAAAGCTACGGGAAAGATATTCTTGAGAAAACAAGTCCAAAAGTTCAAAACACCAATGGGTCGTTACAATATCAAAGACAACTCCAGATTTCTTCACTAACGTGGTATATCAAGACTAAACTTAAGAAGAAAAAGAGCAGGGAAATTGAGATCAATGGAAGCCAATGATGTTCCAACAGCTAGTGAAATGGTCGGAGCTCAGGCTCATATCTACAAACATGCCTTCAGTTTAGCAACTTCCATGGTTCTTGGTTGTGCGATTCAGTTAGGCATACCTGATGTAATTCATAATCATAAGCAGCCAAAGACTCTCTCTGAGTTAGTTTCAGAGCTGAAACTTCCTCCAAAAAAATCAAATGGAATTCATCGATTGATGTGCCTATTAGTATACTCTGGCTTCTTTGCTACTACTAAAAAGCTTGATGAAAATGAAGAAGGGTATGTTCTTACAGCTTCTTCTAAGCTGCTTTTGAAGAGTGAAATACCAAATCTGTCACCTTTTGTTAGACCAATGGTTGATCCTGTTATGGTGAATCCATGGCAATCTTTGGGGGATTGGTTTCTAGGAAATGAAAGTACCCCTTTGAAACAGTACATGATGCACCCATCTGGGAATTTTGCGACCAAAATCCAAGATTCAACAAAGTTTTCAATGAAGCAATGGCTAGTGATTCCCAAATGACGTGTTTGGTTGTGAAGGACTGCAAAGAAATTTTTGAAGAGGTGGATACCTTGGTTGATGTTGGAGGTCGCACTAATGTTATTGCCAAGACTATTTTGGCTGCATTTCCACATTTAAAATGCACTGTGTTAGACCTCCCTCGTGTTGTTGCTAACATGCCGGAGACAGAAAATCTGAAATATGTGGGAGGTGACATGTTTCAGTCAATTCCCTCTGCTGATGCCATTTTCCGTAAGGTAACAAGATGCTGACTTTTGTTTCTTTTCAATTCGACATATTTTGTATTTGATATCTAAGTCCATAAATAGCAATCATGGGTGGGTTATCACTTGTTAGGAATGACATAATGCTAATCCATAGTTCACATAGCAAAGGAAGAATCCGTTTTAATCTTGTTATAACTTGGTTGTTCGAGTTTTGCAGTCTTTCAATTACCATATAGTTTATATACCAAAGGCTATGTCATTGGTTATGATGTGTACGAAGGGTATGTCCAATTCAGTCTACCTTTTTTTTCCTTTGCAAACAAGAACGGGGGGAAAATAGGCAATTCGAATTTCTATTCTTCTAGTTATCTCGTCTGCTTTCTTGCTCATGCCAATGCCTAAGAAAACAGTAATGTAATTTGGTCATATGCTTGAGAAGATATTAATCTTTTTGCAGCATATTATGCATAACTGGAGTGACGAGGATTGTGTGAAGATACTAAAGAGAAGCAGAACAGCTATCATGGATAAAGACGATGGAAGAAAAGGTTCTTATCATTGACATGGTATTAGTGAATAGAAATGAAGAAGAAGCAGATATGACTGAAGTGAAACTCATTTTTGATGTAATGATGATGGTGCTTCTAACTGGGAGGGAGAGAACTGAGAAAGAATGGGGAAAACTATTCCTTGAGGCTGGCTTCATGAGTTACAAGATTACACCTGTTTTTGCCCTAAGGTCCCTCGTTGAAGTTCTTCCTTGAAACAATCCACTTTATGTTCCTTACTCTGTATTTTTTTCTTCTCATTGTGTTTAAGTTTTATGTACTGAATGTGTGAAAGTATTTACTCGATGAAGTTATAATAAGATAGTTACATGTAAATTTTATAATAAAAGACTTATTGCAGATTGGGAAGGGGAGCCTTGGAGTAACTGGTAAAGTTGATGCCATGTGACCTGGAGGTCACGGTTTCAAGCCGTGGAAACAGCCTCTTGCAGAAATGCAAGGTAAGGCTGTGTACAATAGACCCTTATGGTCCGGTCCTCCCCCGGACCCCTCGCATAGCGGGAGCTTAGTGCATCGGGCTGCCCTTTGCCCTTTTTTACTTATTGGAGATTGTTTTTCTGCATAAAGAAGTCCATGGACTATTAGAATTGTGGATTTTTTTTCTTACTCTGTTAATTTATTAATTACTTCTAATTGTTGTACCTGTTTTATTTTTGTTTGTATGCTACTAACCCCATACTTCTTTCACCTTCTTTTTGTTCAACATATTTAACTTGCAGAGACATGGATCAATTGTAAACTTTGGTCCCCATAATGAAGGAAGGATCAAATGTTTGCTTTATGGAAGAGCTAACAAGGTTTTATGAATAAAATGAATATACCATTGATATTAAAGGGACATTGTGAAAATATACTTGTTTAATGTAACTCTAGCAGCATACTGAAAAATACAGGAGAGAGATCCATAAACGAAGAGGGACTGAGCAGAAAATCAGTATATTGAAAACAAAAACGGAGTAGAAAGTAAAATAGAGAGAACAAAGAAGAAGCCAATGTATCGAAAACATTTTTTTTCTATTTGCTCCTTTAAAGACAATTATTCAATTCTGCATCTTGTCAATTGTTCTTCAAAAGACAATTACTCTCTTTTTCTAGCTCTTGACAAACCCACTAAAGGACGATTCCTTATAACAATTATCCGACATAGGTATGGTAAAAGATAATAGAGTACTAGTGTACTACAATTGTGGAATAAATAATCCTGAGATTGCTAATCCTGGAATAACAAATTTTACCAAACATGGGATAAAACGATTTAACAATTGCTAATCCTGGAATAACGGTTGGTTTTTTAAAATATGGTACAGGAAAAAAGCTTGGAACAGTGACTGAAATTTTCTCTCTTAAATTTTATTAAGCATGGAGGGGAAGTGGCAATTATTGGTACGGATCAAATATGGACATAGTCCTGATGAACCTTTGTAAGCAAACAAATATGGCAAGCGGCAATTATTGGTATGAACCCCATGGTGAACCTTTGTCAGACTATAGTTTTGTCTCCCCTACAAGTGCATCATCCTTGAACTCTCTTTTTAGCCATTCAAAGTTCATATCAAGAAGAAAAAGAGCAGGGAAATTCTGATCAATGGAGGCCAATGATGTTCCAACAGCTAGTGAAATGTTCGGAGCTCAGGCTCATATCTACAAACATGCCTTTAGTTTTGCAACTTCCATGGTTCTTGGTTGTGCAATTCAGTTAGGCATACCAGATATAATTCATAATCATAAGCAGCCAATGAAACTGTCTGAGTTAGTTTCAGAGCTGAAACTTCCTCCAACAAAATCAAATGGAATTCATCGATTGATGCGCCTATTGGTATACTCTGGCTTCTTTGCTACTACTAAAAAGCCTGATGGAAATGAAGAAGGGTATGTTCTTACAGTTTCTTCTAAGCTGCTTTTGAAGAGAGAAATCCCAAATTTGTCACCTTTTGTTAGAGCAATGGTTGATCCTGTTATGGTGAATCCATGGCACTCTTTTGGGGATTGGTTTCTTGGAAATGAAACCAATCCATTTGAGACAGTACTTGGTGAACTTATGTGGGAATTTTGTGACCAAAACACAAGATTCAACCAAGTTTTCAATGAAGGAATGGCTAGTGATTTCCCAATGATGTGTTTGGTTGTGAAGGACTGCAAAGAAATTTTTGAAGAGGTGGATACCTTGGTTGATGTTGGAGGTGGCACTGGTGTTATTGCCAAGACTATTGTGGCTGCATTTCCTCATCTAAAATGCACTGTGTTAGATCTCCCTCATGTTGTTGCTAATATGCCAGAGACAGAAAATTTGAAGTATGTGGGAGGTGACATGTTTCAATCAATTCCCTCTGCTGCTGATGCCATTTTGTTTAAGGTAACAAGATTCTAACTTTTGTTTCTTTTTTCTTTTTTTTTCAATTTGACATATTTTATATTAAATATCCAAGTTTTAAAATAGCAAATCTTGGGTTGTAGGAATGACATAATGCTAATTCATATCTCACACGGCAAAAAAAGCATCAGTTTTTAATCTCATTCTAATTTAGTTGTTCGAAAATTGAAAATTCCTTTGCAATTCCTGAACGTTCATACTTTGTTCTGCAATCTTTCAATTACCGTATAATTTTTATAACAAAGGCTATATGTCATTGGTTAAGATATTACAAAGGGTCTGTTCAATTCAGTTACTTTTCTTTTTTTGCAAACAAGAAGGGGAAAATAATAGGTAATTCAAGGATGTGTTAGGTATGGAGGAACATTTTTGAGAAAATATTTTTCAATGTTTTCATGTTTGGTTGGTCAAGATATTTTAGAAAACATTTTCTTTAGAAAAATAAGTTTCTTAAAATAAGAAAAATAATTTTTCTAATGAAACTAGGAAAAATAAGTTTCACAAGTGACATTTCAAATTTATTGCCTCCTTCCACCCCCACCCCAACCCCTATCGTTGACCATTGCACCCCCGCCACCCTGAAACCCCACTCCCTACGTTGTTGGGTGCACGAAGTTTAAGAAAAAATATTTTTTAAAAATAATAGTTCATGTAAAATAAATTTTAAATATTCATGCGATCATAAATCATATTATAAAATCAAATTACTTCTAAATAATAATGGTTAATTTGGGTTATGGGTCGGGTCTTATTGCCATGTGGATTGAGAAAAAAAAAGATATGTGGAATAAATTAAATGTATGTCATAATTTGTTGCCCAAATATTAATTGAGTGACTTTTGATATAGAAAAAATTAGGTGATCTTGTTATTACAAAAAAATATATATATATAATCTTGAGAGATGATTAGCGGTGACCTTATGTGTTACTACCTCCATAAATACTCTTGGGGCAATATTTTTTTGTTTACTACTTCTAAACACTAAAGAATTTGTAAGAGATCGCTTGTTTTTCCATGAAAACATTTTTCATGAAAAATATTTTATTCGTACCAAACACACCCCAAATCTCTGTTCTTCTGGTTATCTTATCTGATTTATTGCTCATGCCAATGCCTAATAAAGCAGTTAAGTAATTTGGTCCTATGCTTGAGGTTTTTTTTTTTTAACATGTTATGCATAATTGGAGTGATGAGGATTGTGTGAAGATGCTAAAGAGAAGCAGAGAAGCTATCAGGGATAAAGATGATGGAAGAAAATGGAAGGTTCTTATCATTGACATGGTATTGAATAGAAGTGAAGAAGAAGCAGACATGACTGAAGTGAAGCTCATTTTTTGATGTAATGATAATGGTGCTTCTCACTGGGAGGGAGAGAGAACTGAGAAAGAATGGAAAAAATAATATTATAGAGACTATGCCTTACGAAATACACCTGAATATTTTAATAAAATAAATAGCAAAAAAAATTAAAAACTACATATATGAAGAACAAAAATTAAAGACCAGTGCGTTTGAGGGAAATCCGCACAAAAAAATGAATTCCGCATCCACTTATCAGGCTTGTTATGACACACATATCTCTATATTTATACTAGTTTTATTAAGTTATCAATTAGATGAGGGACCATTACTTCATATTACTCTCTTTGACCCATTTTAAATGTTATTTTAGTTTTGATGTAATTGAGTTTAACTTTAAGTCCTATGTGCGAAAGTTTATTATTCAATCAAGTTATAATAAGGTTATTCTCGTATGGTTATATACAGTATCAAGTTATCTACTGTATGTCAGAATTGTGACAGCACTAACTATTTTCTTGTCATATGGTTCTCTGTTTGCTTAACTAAAATGTTTGCCATTCGAATGTCACCTCTATCCTTACAAGAGCTTATTCTCATGTTTATCCTACTACTTCTCTTTTTTTTTTAGCATTGAAACTGAACCATTCTTTTGCTTAGTTTTAGGGTAAAGATCCAAATTAACTTTTGGTCTCGTGTTTACCTTTGTCATTAACGAAATTTTAGTGTGAAATGAGTGAATTCCAGGTGTTTAAATTCCACAAAATAAAAGATGTTATCGGATTCCGTGCATAACGAGAGTTTAGTGCATCGGGCTGTCCTTTTTTTATTGGAATTATGTTAAGGTCGAGGACAAAAATGAAATTTTTACCAAACGGCAGAGCAAAATTAGACCAAAAGTCTTGCAGAAGACAAATTGCCATATTTTGGATAGTCCGCATACAAATTTGACCATGTAGTTCATCAATTTATTTTATTTCTTACATAGGAGTAATATTCTAAGGAAAAACTTCAATGAGGGAGCTTAGGCCAAAAACTGGTGAAATCTTGTAGGTCATGAAGCCAGCCTCAAGGAATAACTTTTCCCATTCTTTCTCAGTTCTTTCCCTCCCAGTGAGAAGCACCATCATCATTACATCAAAAATGAGCTTCACTTCAGTCATGTCTGCTGCTTCTTCATTTCTATTCAATATCATGTCAATGATGAGGACCTTCCCTTTTCTTCCTTCATTTTTATCCCTGATAGCTTCTCTGCATCTCTTTAGCATCTTCACACAATCTTCATCACTCCAATCGTGCATAACATGCTGCAAATAGTCATATTTTCTCAGGCATAAGACTTAGGATTGGGTATGAGCAAGAAATCAGACAAGAGGAAATCAGCAGAACAGGGATTCTAATCGCCTATTTTTTCCCTTCTAGCAAGAAAAATAAATTATATAGTAATTGAAAGACTACATAACAAAGTATGAATGTTCAGGAAGTCACAAAGGAATTTTCGGATGACCAAGTCATGAGATTAAAATTCGATGCTTCCTTAATATCCATGTTGAACATGGATTAGCATCATGTCATTTCTACAAGTCATGACCCCACCAAAATTTCTCCGTACGGACTTAGAGATCAAATATCATACAATTCAATTTGTAAGCAAAAGCTCGCATCTTCTTACCTTAAACAAAATGGCATCAGCAGGGGGAATTGACTGAAACATGTCAACTCCCACATATTTCAATTTTTCTGTCTCTAGCTTGTTAGCAACAACATGAGGAAGATGCATTTTAGATGAGGAAATGCAGCCAAAATTCATAGCTATAGTTACAGTCCCCCTCCAACATCAAGCAAAATAAAACTTTGAAGAACATGTTAAGCATAAAACGTTTGTGCATACCTTAAGCAAAATGGCATCAGCATTGGGAATAGACTGAAACATATCCCCTCCTACATAGCTTAAATTCTTGCTTTGTGGCATGTTAGCAACAACATGTGGAAGATCAAGGACAATGCATTTCAAGTGAGGAAATGCCTCCAAGATTGTCTTAGCTATAATACCAGTGCCCCCTCCAACATCAACCAATGAGTTCAATCCCTCAAAAACTTCCCTGCAGTCCTTCACAACTAATCTCATCATTTGGGATTCACTAGCCATTCCATCATTGAAAATTTTGTCGAATCTTGGATTTTGTGCACAAAACTCCCACATAGACAGCCCATGAGCTGTCTCAAATGCGGTTGCTTCTTCATTCTGGTGAAACCATTCTCCCAATAATTGCCAAGGAGTGACAGCAACCGGATCAACCATTACTCGAACGCAAGGTGACAAGTTTGGGATTTCACTCTTAACAAGAAGCCTTGAAGGAGTTGTCAAAGCATATCCTAATTCTGTCCCTGAGTTTTCATTAATAGCAAAGAATTGAGAGTGCACCAGCAGGCGCATCAGTCGATGAATGCCAATTGATTTTGATGAGGGAAGTTTGAGTGCTGAAAGTAGCTCAGAAAGAGTGATTGGCTTTTTGTGATTATGAATAATATCTGGTATACCTAACTGAATGGCACAACTCAGTGCCATGGAATTTGCATAACCAAATGCATGCTTATATATGTGAGCCTGTGCTTTGAAGAGTTCACTGACTGTTTCAACAATGTTATCTGTTTCCATTAGCTCAGGAAGTTTTCTATCTTGTTGCTGAAGCTAGGCAATTATGATGAGCTATCTTTATGTATGGAGTTAGGCTTGTGATGGCATACTCAGAATTGTGACAGCTCAATCTTTTGCTTGGTTTTAGGGAATAGGTCCAAATTGACTTCTGGTCTCATATTTGACTCTGTCATTAACGGAATTTTAGCTTGAGTGAATTCCGCGTGTTCAAATTCTACAAAATAAAAAGATGTATATTTATCTTTCGAAGTGGAGTTATGTTAGGGTCGAGGACAAAAATGAGATTTTTTACAAACGGCAGATCATAATTAGATCAAAAGCCTCGCGGAAGACAAAATTGCTATATTTCGGATAGTACACATACAAACTTGACCGTTTTCACTTATTTTTATCTATCCATCTCTATAAGTTCATTTGCTTGTTTACTTAATAATGCATTTTGTAGTTCATCAATTTGTCCATCTCTTGTCATTGTTTTCTGAGTCCGGCGATTAAAGGGCATGTTTTTTTAGCCAAAATTTCAAAAGGGATTGTGAATGGCACGATAAATGAAAGGTTTATCATATAGCCCTTCACAAATTGCAGAAAATTTTAACGGACCCCTTACCGTCCATTTGTTGCGTCTCTAGTTTCTTTTAAAAAATATATATTTTGCTTACACGATTTGCAAACAATTTATTTAAAAAAAAAAAAATTAATAGCAAATGGTGTAGGGCTACACGATTTGCCAGCCCAAGGAACTACACGATTTATTTCCTGTATTACGAATTGTTTGAAGAGAAACTTATGGTCGGTTGTATGTGTAGTTTGTCCCCTGATTTTACCTCCCTTTTCTTTATTTTACTTTTACCAGTTAGAGATTAAAGAACCAACTTTACCTCTGAGCCTTGACCTTAATTCATTTCTTAGCCACATCCGTATTTTGTATCCCTCTAATCAAAATAAAGGAAATGGTCTTTCATGCTCATTTATAAAATTTGAAAAGAAAAAAATGAGATTACAAAAATATTAGTATTATTTATACAAATTTTAGATATTATCTTTTACTCGGTGAAAAAAGTCATATGACTAAAGTAACATTTGCAATGGATACAAAAGGAAATCCCTCACAAGTATATATAGCATAAGAGGAGATATACATAAAGTGAAAGTTAGCCTCAATTTTGAAGTAATTTGTGGGAAATAAACAACAAATTGTAAATCGTGTAGGGTATTTGCTATTGGTTTTTTTTTAAAATAAATTATTTACAAATTGTGTAGGGCTCTACGATTTGCAAGCAAAATATTTTTTCTTTTAAATTGGAGACGCAACAGACGGACAGTAAGGGGTCCGTTAAAATTACCTGCAACTCGTGGAGGGTTACACGATAAACCTCTTTTAGTTTATTGTGTAGTTTACAACCCCTTTTGGAATTTTGACTTAAAAAATATGTCCTTTGTCAGACTCGTTTTCAAAGTCCATGATAGTGGTATGAGGAATAGTGAGGTATCTATGGTAGCAAATAGAGATGGTAAATGAACATGATGGAGAGTCCACTTGGGACCAACAACAAATCAAGATACTCTTTTTAGCAAGCCATTCTGTTTCTTTTTGGAAAGCCATTCTGTTTCTTCTCCTCTGTGAGGCCAGAGTAGTGAAGAAAAAGAGTTCCAAGGTTTCAATCATAATTTCTGTATTATTCTAGCTCGCTTAAAATGCATTTAGATGGCATCTTTATCTTTTTTATTTTTAGGGGTACCTACTTTATGTACATGTGTAGCAAAAACAACTTGTATGGATATCTCAACTATCTTAACAGAATTGTGCAGAATTTTGACAAGAAACCTAGCTAGTTGTTATGTTTTTGTCTCCATGCATGTGATTTTTGTCTCCAATAGTAATAGACTTTCAATACGATACTTGTGCAAACTAAATGACCCGTTAGAGTTTGATCCTTATACATAATTAAATATAATATTTATCTTATATGCACTTACAAGATAAAGAATCTTTATATAATCAATGTATTTTAATTTGTTATCATAGGTATCTAGCCTTATTTTTCATGTTATTAATCTAATCTAATAGTGTAAAAGTTATTTTACAATATAGCGCATAAAAGTTGAATTCAATTAAACATACATGTTTTTCAGAATGGAAAAATACCAATAAACCTTGGTGCCTTTTGGATATGGAAGTTGTAATATTATTGTTTTTTCACTTTAGGATCAATTTAACGACAAATCAAATCCCTGTGCATACATAATATATCGTGTGCCAACAATCAAATATGTCATTGCAGTAAATTGAAGAAACGGCTACTTAACAAGTTGATCCCTGACAGCCTGGTACTAAGACAACCATACTTTACGATTGAAGATTCAAATATCTACCACATTAAAAAATTAGTTAAACTTGATGAAGGAGTGAATCCTACTGAGAGGTCCACTAGAGATCAGAAATTGTTGAAGAAACAACAAGATCTTTCTTTTATCGCTTTCAGGCGATCGGAAAATAAAGAAATGATTAACATATTCAAGATAATTACGTATTTACAAAATACCGTTTCATTTCATCCTAGCTTCATCGTTGAGCGGGAAACATCCCGGATCACCAGCTAAGGCCCCTAAATGACCGCTCAGTGATAAAGGAGGTAGGGGTGCAGAGACAGCCATGAGTTTTGCCTAGAAGAAGCTATTATTTTAAAATTCCATTTTTAAACTGCCCAAAGTGGAAAAAAACAATAAAACATTACCATCTCTATATCCAACAGGCACCAAGATATATTGGTATTTTGCCGTTTGAAAGACCAGTAATATAATTGAATATAATATTTATGCAGTGATAGAATAAAAGAACTTTCACACTACTAGACCACTTCCTAAAAGAAACACTGGCAATAGCCGTCTATAATAAGTCGTATGAGTAACTTGGAAAACAAGGCCAGTAACCCTTACAACAGGTTAAAATACATTGGTGATGAAAATTCTTTATTTACAAGTGTATATAAGTTAAATATTATTTATAAGTATCAAACTCAAAAGGGTCTATCGTACTACATGCTCAACGTAACTAATGACGGTAGCCATGAATTTGAAGAATAAACACATGGGAGACAAAAACATAACAACTAGCTATATAAGTTTCTTGTCAAACTTGTGCACAATTCTGTTAGGATAGTTGATATATCCATACAAGTTGTTCTTTGCTACACATGTACGTAAAGTAGGCACCACTTAAAATAGAAAGAATAAAGATGCCATTTAATTCCTTGGAACTCTTCTTCTTCGCTAGTACTCTATTTCTCAGTGAAGAGAAGAAGAAAAATGGTTTTCCAAAAAGAGTACCTTGATTTGTTGTTGGTCCCAAGTGGGCTCTCCATCATGTTCATTTACCATCTCTATTTGCTCTATAGATACCTCACTATTCCTCATACCACTATCATGGGTTTTGAAAACAATGACAAGAGAGCTTGGGTCGAAAGAATTATGCAGGTAATAATATCTTACATCATTTTCTGGCCCTATCTTTGAAAAATAGCTACTCTCCTCAAGTTTCAAAATTCACAAGCAAATTGTTATGGAGTTTCACTTAGGCATTTCAAAACTTCAGGACAGTGGCTGAAAATTTTGCTATTTATGATTTTTTTTTTTCAATAACCTCGTATGTAAGCAGTGATGGATTTTGTGTAGGCAGTATTGATTTATTATTTTCAAGCAGTGTCGACACATTGTAGGTGTTAAGAAAAATATTATTTAACAAAAATATTGAAAGATTTTTTTTTTGTGAAGCAGTGTCAGATGACACCTCTAACTAAAGGGTGTCTCCGCCACTCTATGAATGTATATACGCATATATCTTATGTATAGCACGTGTGTACATGTTTAATTTTTTCATTTTCACATAGGAAAATTTTAAAAGAAGCTTTAGAATTTGTTTCAATTATTTCTACTGAATTATGCAGTCTACAGATAGCAAGAATATAGATACAGCTCTAAGTGTTTTAGGATCCAATAACAATGGAGCAACATTCTTGGCATCAGTTTCATTAACATTGAGCTCTCTCATTGGGGCATGGATGGCTAATAGCAGTCTTTTCAATAGTGTACTAATTTATGGTGACACAAGGCCAGAAACCATGTCAATCAAGTTCATAAGCCTACTAATCTTCTTCTTAATGGCTTTTGCATGTTTTTTGCAATCATCCAGATGCTTCATTCATGCAAATTACTTAATAACCACACCAGATACTGATATACCAATTAGTTATGTTGAATTGGCTGTGATCAGAGGAGGTGAGTTTTGGTCACTTGGACTTAGAGCACTTTATTTTGCAACCACTCTGCTTTTTTGGTTTTTTGGTCCAATTCCCATGTTTGCAACCTCAATAGGCATGGTTTTTCTCCTCCATTACCTCGACAAAAATACGAGACCATTGCACGATCATCGATCTTCTGGAAAAAGAAAGCAGTTTTACAAGAGAGTTGAAGAAACTAGCAGAGCAACTCTGCTTTAGTCCAAATTTCACCCTGGGATAGTACACAATCTTGATGTAACATAAATAATTGTAAATGAACTTTGGAACATAAGGAACTTATTTATGTAATTTGTACAAAAATAGAAAATAGCTAAATTTGGCATTTCCTTGTAACAAAATTGGTAAATAGTTTTACTTACAATCACAGCCACCAAATCAAGGATTCTAATTATGTAAATTATTATTATTATTGATCAATGTAGTTAATTATATGAATGTTACTTGTAAGCTTATCTATTTAAACAAGTCCATAAGATGTAGATAATAGCTTAAGCAAGAGGTTTATATTCACAAGTTTCCTTTGCAATACGTTAAGTCAGAAGTTGGCTTTAATTAAACAAATACTAGCAAACTGTGATATAGTTCCTTATAAGCAACAACTATTCAAATCTTCCACTTTCAAAAATCTACAGAACAAAATAGAAGGTAGGAGGTAAAAAATGGTATTCCAGAAAGAACACCTTGGCAACATTCTTGGCAACTGTTTGTTTAACTCTAAGCTCTCTGATTGGAACATGGATGGCAAATAGTTCATCTATTTTTACAAGTAAATTGATATCTTGGTGGCATTTTCATGTTTTGTTCAATCATCAAGATGTTTCTTCCATGCAAATTACTTAATTAGTATACCAAATAGTGAAGTTTCTACAAGTTACAGTAAAACTTCGATAAATTAATAATTTTGATTAAATAATAATTTATCCGATCCCGACTTGGGCTAATGGGATAAAATAATAACCTCAATATATGCATAAGATAATAATTTTAAAAAAAATTCTTGAGGCCTATTGAAAATATAAAATAATAATTCATTAAATACGTATGTGGAGTTGGATGTGATAAGGGGAGGTGATTTTTGGCTTGGAGCTCCTTATTTTGCTATCACTTTGTTGCTATGGTTTTTTGGTCCAATTCCCATGTTTGTTACTTCAATTGGGATGGTTTTTATTCTTAATTATCTTGAAACCAACAAGAATCCATTGCTGCAACATCATCTTCCAGCAAGCTTAGAGGAAATGATGTTACTTGTCAGGTGAATTTGTAAAAAAATAAATTTTGTAATTCTGAGATGTAATATCAGCAATATGAGCAAAAAATATTTCTTCTTTCTTCTTTCTTCTTACTTATAATATTTGACTAAGACTGTTAACTGGGGGGGAGGTATATTAATAATCCATTAGCTGGTTTCAGCCCATTGCCTATATGAAAGAGAAAAGGAAAAAGTCTAGAAGATTAGCCGAGAGAAATTATTGGGCCCAAATTGCGTCCTTTAGTCCTGGTCATAGTGAATAAAGAAGGATAAAAAAAACTAGCCATCCTATCCAAATTATTTGCACTCGATGGCCCAGTTTTCTCAAAATTCATTTTGTACTCCTAAACTAATCTCAATCCATTTCGTTAATTCTTAACTACTACCCTACGCAAACATCCTTTACAGCATATCATACCTGAGTTCTAACTCAAAGAAAAAAAAATTAAAATCCTAAAGTTTATAGTCTCTGAAATGCAGGAAAAAAAATCTTTAACATGAATTTTGGACATAGAATACTAAAGAAATCACATCACATCCCAATTTAGGTGTCCTGACTCCTGACGCTTAAAGAGAGGAAGAAATAAAGTTTTATTGTATATTAAATAGAAGCTTGGTAAAAATATTAATAAATTAAACATTTCAAAAAATTGAATCTTCTGATAATGTAATACTTTATCAATGGTACTCTTTTTGTACAACTCAAACCTTCAAAACCCAAAACTCTAATCTCTCTTCTTGCAACTCTTATAGCACCTTACCACACATTCTCTCTATCTCTTTTTTTTCCAGCATATGTATAGAAATTGTATCGTTGTAGTATAGAATATGTATCACTATTGTATATGTATAAAAAATATATCATTGATGTATAGAATATGTATCCCTACAATATGTGTATAGAAATTGTATCATTATTGTATACAATATGTATATAAACTATATCATCTATAGAATATGTATCCCTGCAGTATTTATATAGAAGATTGTATCATTGTTGTATAGAATATGTATCAATATTGTATGTGTATCATGTATCATACATATAGAAAATATATTATTGTTGTATAGAATATGTATCAATATTGTATGTGTATCGGGTATCATATATATAGAAAATGTATTATTGTTGTATAGAATATGTATCTCTTTAGTATATGTATAGAAATTGTATCATTGTTATATAATTTATATATAATAAATATAAAAATCAACGTATACTTACTAATTATACAATATTTTAGAGATATTTTTTAAAAAATCATAATTTACAATAGCAAGAACCACAATAAGAGTTTCTTGGAAAAAAAATAGTGAACCCTTGCAGCTTTACTCAATTATCCAAAATAGTAAAGCTAAGAATGAAAAAATAGCAAGAAAATTACCAAAATCCCTATATTTTATCCTTACGCTATATTCTTGTGCCTGCCGGAGAGAGTGAAGGGTGTGAGGGGAAAGGAAAGTGGAAGAGAGAAATTACACTCTCACACTGTTTCGCAGCTCATCGTAAATCCAGCCTACTGTGAAATATTATTTTTAATTAAATCTTTTAAAGAGATCTCACATATTCTCAAGATATTTTGGTAGATGGCGAAGAGTGGTGTTGTTGATGGAGATCCACCCACAGTGGCTACGGCTAAGGCAACTGAATTGAAATAAAAGGGAACCAGCTATTCTTATATAAAGATCAGAAAAAAAGAAGTTAAAAAAATAGACTATGATGTTCAAGAACGAGAGAAGCTAAAAAAAATTAAGAAAACTTCAATGGCTGAAGAATATGAACATCACACACAACAATCACCTTTTTCATGTAAAAGATCTACATAGAAGAACCCATCAACAAACAAATCCATGTACCCAATTTTTTTTAATTAAAGATTGAATTTTCACTCCTCTCACTGTTGTCGCGCTCAGATCTGGACTCGTTTTGTATTTTTTCTTGCTGCTTTGGGTTTGATCGGAGATCGTTTCACCACGAACTATGTTGCTATGTTTCTATCACTTGGCCGGAAAACGTTAACTTCGGACTGAAGAAAACCCATTTAAAGAAGCTTCGTATAGTGATGGGAATAAAATTAGTTGAAGCTCACTGTGAAGAGAAGGAACTAGGGGTGTCCAACGGGGCGGGTCCCGACGGGATTGGGAGGGCGGGATCGGTCATCCGGCGGGACTGACGGGATCCGCCGATGTCCCATCCGGGTCCCGTCGGAAAAAGGGGACCTGTCTTATCGGGCCAGGGCGGAATCGGGTCGGGTCAGGTTTTTCAATTATTTTTCACTTAATCTTAAAAAAATAACATATATAAACACCTCAATAATTGAACAAGATAGTGTAATAAAAACATCTCAAAGTTGTTTTTGTGTCTCTTATATTATTTAATAGAAATATAATTTTTGAAAGTAGCAAATAACATAGTAAAATTGTAATTAAAAAAATCGCATATTTATAAACACATTTTCTAGTTTCTTCACAATGTCTTGTAGTTCTTCGGTTGAATTGGAATTTATTGGTCAAATTACTCGACGTCGCTTCCACCTCCATCGGATAAGATTTCGTCGTCTTCTTCGTTGATCTCCGATTTATCGCATCTTTTACGCTCTACTCATAGTCAATCTCTTAATAAAATTGCAATCTCTGAGCTATCTCCCGCTAATGAGTGTATGTGCTCTCCATTTGAAATCTTCCTGCAGAAAAAATGATTTCAGACGTTGTTGATGACGCTTGAATGTTCAACACATCTCGGGTCATCTTTGATAGTTTTGGAAATGTCTTCTCAATCTCCCTCCAGTATTTCGGCAAGTCTTCACGATCTTCTTCGTTGAGAACTGTTTGGTTCGGTACAACACCCTGTAAAATAAAAATATCAAACTCGCTAACTTGATTAATAGTAGTACCACTAAACATTCTATGTCTAAGACTTTCAATACTAGTTTCAGAAACAGCATGTATTTTTTGAGGTTGTGAAGAAGAAGAAGAAGAAGAAGAAGAAGAAGAAAAAGATGGTATGAAAACCGGTTGGTTGCTAGCACTTTCTTGTTGTTAATGCGTATATACTGTTTTGCATTCATTGTGTATGCTAGATGAAACTTCTTCTTTAGTTGGTTCCTTAGATGGTTGTCCATTTAGATTTTTTGGAGTTGGAAGTACCGTTATACAATCATAAATAGTTTCAATAAGTGTTTTACAATCGTCTATTTTAATAGTCAGATTTAATACAACACCAATAATATAAATAGTGGCAATAGGAAAAATATATTTTTTAAATTTGATAAATATTTTTAATATGTGCCTTATAAGATGGTTTTTTCATATATTCACTAAGTATAAAAAAATATTAGAACTATATAAAATAACATAGTTGAAATAGTAAGATAATATATACCAGAAAATTCTTTAGTTGCTTGAAAAAAAATTCTAAAAATACAATAAGTTCTGAAATTTTTTCCCAATCGCTATCTACAACCATATCAGTTGAATTTCGATTATGGGCGTTAAAAAATAAAGTTATGGGTCTTCTATAATCATAAGCAACAAGTATTTGTTCATAAAAAGAATTTCACCTAGTCGCTACTTCTTCGTGGATTTTTCTATATGGTAGTCCACAACCGTGACAAGTTTTTTTATATTCTTTTTTGTCTTTGTATTCTATTACTTCTAAAAATAAAGTTTATAGCTAATTGTACTTTATTAATAATGTCTTCAAAAAGTGATAGATCATCATTTACAACTAAGTTATAAATATAGCACACACATTTTATATTAAAATGATTAGGAAAAGATGGAGTTAAAAGATATTTTAAAAGTCTAATAGCATAATTATTAGAAGAAACATTTTCTAATGTGATAGTCATAATTTTATCATTTATTCCATAATAATAAAAAAATTCATTAATATTTTGTGCAATAAAACTTTCAGTATGCCTATCATCAATATATCTATATGCTAAAATATATTTTTGCATAAACCATTTATAATCTATCTAATGACGTGTTATAATTAAATAATCATGGTTGTTAGTATTATGGCCTATATCAGACGTGATAGCTACTTTTCCAGGAAAATGATTTAATGAATAACGTAAATATTGTTGATATTCATGTAAAAATTTAAAAACGTCTCTCTTAACAGTTGATCTAGGAAAATCGTTAAAAGCAGCATTATACATATCTGTAATGTAATGAATAAAACCATGAGAGGAAGGAAATGAAAAGGCAAACCCTCCACCGCAACTAATTTTGTTATTGCTTCCCTATCTCTATGTTTATCGTATTTAGGGCCTACAATTCCCCCTGTCATCAGGTTAATTTGATCATGTACTTGATCCGGGACACTATGTGAACCTTGTCCCGACTGAGAGCGCATTGACACACCCGACTTTGTAGCCTCGTATTCATCCCACCTAGCTTTGTAAAAACTTTGTTCATGTCTCAACAAACCTCCCGTCCACCCTGACCTTTTCCCATTTAAATTTATAAATATTTTTACAAATTTGGCATCTAAATATTTGATTCTCTTGGTCCCTATCAAAAAAATCACATGCAACAGATTTTAATTTTCGTTGTGTGGGGCCTCGTCTCATACTAGGGGGAATAAGAGGCGTTCCAGTTTCAGTTTGAGGTGCACTGGTGGGTGTGTTATCTAGATTATCTTCTAAATTAAAGTCTGGTTGAGTTGCAGAATATATCTCATCGTCTAATGGTATATCATTAAAAAATTCAGTTTCATATATGAGTATAATCAATCAAATCATCCTGTCTAGGAATATGATGACTAGAAGAAGCACCATTACCCTTACCCTTACTAGAAGAAGTACTCTTACTCTTACCCTTAAACATACTTCTTAATCCTTTCATTTTAATTATGCAAATACATAATTAAAGATAATGAAATTAAGCGATAATTAAAATAAAATAGCAATAATAATTTAAAGAAGGTACCAAACGCCGACGTCGACGTAACGCCGACGTGTAATTGAGGTTGAAAATTGAAACTTTGCTCGATGGATGATCCTCAAGCTAGTTGACAACTTCATTCTCAATTTTTGAACTTTGATACAGTTATACAAATAAATAAATAAAATATAATATTTAGCAGGCAATGTAGACTTGTATATAGATAGATTGAGAGATCAGAGAGATTGTAGAAAGATTTGTGAAAAAGATAAAGAGAAAATGAGGTATTTATAGTTGGAAAATTAGGCTAAAGTGTAAATATATTAACTTAGAGATTAAAAATAAATATTAAGAGTTAGGGGAGGCAAAAATGACCATTGCACAACGGCCAAAATATAAAATAATTGTTGTGCAACGACTATTTTTTGCAAAGGGGAGGGATCGGGCCTGAGGTGGAACGAGCTCAAGTCCTGTCCCGGATTCGAATCCCGTGCCCATTTTTTTTGTGGGGGGGGGGGGGGATCGGGGCGAGGTCAGTTCAAGGCCGATCCGGCCCACTGGCCAGCCCTAGAAGGAACTGAACAACAATGCAGAATTGAGAAAGAAAAATTGAAGCTCAAATAATAGTATGACAACGGCATGAGAAAATGGCTAGAGATTGACATTAATTTGTTCCCAAATGTCAATTCAGATACTTATGGCAACTTGGGCTAAAACTTGTATTTATTTTCCCCCCTAAAAGCTATATGGTGTCCTTTTCCATAAAGAAACTAGGGATACCCATATATAATGCCCAAGCAAACAATTTACGATGAGTACAACCCAATAATTTTTTATATCTAAAATATACAACATATGTTTAAATTGAATTTCATGAAGTGAAATTTATTTAGTGTTATTTTTTAACCTTTTACTCGAGTTACCATAGAACTCTTTTCATTTTTTTGTTTTTCATTTTTAAAATCTGTATAACATGGTGTATACAAATGTATATACACTATTATACATTACATATACATCCCTATACACTATATTACATTACATAAAAATTACATGTACATGCAAATTTACCAGTTTAAGAAAAATATATTATATATACATGTTATAAATAATATATATGTTATGTATAATCATGTATAAAATGCATTTACGTTGTATAATAGTGTATATCATGTCGTTATACACTATTATACAGTGTAAATACTATTGTTATACAAATTTACATTACAAAAATGTCATTCATCTACCATTACATCAAAAGAATTCAAATGAATGAACCGTAAGGGATGTGATTCTTGATGTTAGAAACAATAAGGGCATGGTGAAACGTGTTCTTAGCCATAACAGCAACGACGTGATGAAGGGATTTGAAAGAAAATTTGGGAAGAGAAAAGGCAATGTCTGGCACGAAAACCGAGAAGAGGGGCTCGGAAACCGATGCTTATCGGACGGAAAAGTGGAGAGAAAATAGAAGACCTAGACTTCTGATACCATGAAGAAATAATCTCTTGATTATTTTCATTAATGAAAGAGTATATATACAATTTACAATTTTCCATAATAGTAAAATCCTATTCCTATTCTAATATCAAAACCCTATTCTAGTTGTACAAGAATCTTATAATTATGATAAGTGTACAAGCCTAATTTAATACAATATTTACATCTAAATTTGACTCCAAAACCGTGATATACACGGGCTTGTATACCGTGTATACCACGGTTTCACATATGGTAAGTTGCCTTGTGAATCCGTGATATACAAATCCATATATATCACGGGTATAACTAACATAAACTAGGAAACTAAGCCCATGAACTAATATCGATTTAACGGGGTGTTTTGCACAAATACGATCATTTATGTTGATGTTTGAAGTTTTTCCCTACTTGGCAAAATTATGGTTGGAGAATGGAAGTAACTCCGTGTTGTCATGCTTATTCTTTCATGCTAGTAGTCGTAGCATTATTCTGGTAGTTTTTTATCTTTCGATTCTTGTTACTCCCTCCGTTCTATTTTAAGTATCTTATTTTCCTTTTTGGTCTGTTTAAAAAAGAGTGTTCCTTTCTATATAACAAATTAAAACATCATACATAGCAAATTTATAACCACATGATTCAAATAATTGTTTGCTACTTTACTTATCTTTAATTTAAGATCACAAGATTCAAAAGTCTACCTATATTTCTTAAACTTCGTTCGAAAGTCAAATTAAGACACTTAAATTGAAATGGATGTAGTACTATTTATTATTTCTTGTACTTTGATTATCGTATTATTTCGTGATAGTCACGGCTCCATTTTCAGTCAGCTTTATCATGTTTTTATAGAGCTTTTTATACTACTTTGTTGCTTGTTCTTGTACTGAAGGTCTAGCGGAAATAGGCTCCCTACCTCTGAAGGTAGGGATAGAATCCGCGTACACTCTTTCCTTCACTCTTTTTTATTCAAATGCTAAGTGAACACTCTTTTTTATCAAAATAGAGTAATTGGGAAACGAAATTAAAGATTAATCTGTCCCAGAAGAACCAGATACAAACGTGGATCCTAAATAGAAAAATAAAAATGAAACTTTTTTCTAAAGGCTAAAGAAGGCCCATAATAGTATAGGATAGCAGCAGCAAACAACCCAAAATGAAATGGGGTTTGATTATAGGTGTAGTCTGTAGTTATTACAAAGAAGAACATCATCAATTAATGTTGCACATTCATAAGGAGACAAGTCAAATGCCACTATTCAAATGAGAACGAATTATGTAAAATGATAATATACCAGATATGATAATATTCTATCACACCCGCAGTTGAAGCGGTATGTTCTCATATGCTGAGACTGCTCGGAAGTTATCAAAGAGTATGCACGAAGGTCCTTTAGTGAATATGTCAACAATTTGATATCAGAAAGGAACATGAAGAACACGAACTTGTCCAAGAGCAAATTTCTCACGTACAAAGTGAATATCCATTTCAATGTGTTTAGTGCGCTGATGTTGAACGGGGTTGCCGGAAAGATATATCGCACTTACATTATCACAGTATACTATTGTAGCCTTATGGAGTAGGCAGTGAAGCTCAAGTAGAAGGTTGTGTATCCAACAAGACTCAGAAATAACATTTGTTACACCTCTGTACTCAGCTTCGACACTACATTGAGACATAGTAGATTGTCGTTTAGAAGATCAATAAAGCAAGTTATCTCCGAGGAACACACAGTAATCTGACGTGGATCGACGAGTTTCAGGACATCCACCCCAGTCAGCATCATAATAAGATGTGAGACCAGAGAGTGAGGACTTGTACATGTGTAAGCCAAAATGAAGAGTACCTTGTACATATCGCAAAATACGTTTGAGGGTATTCATATGTTCATCCGTCGGGTTGTGCATATGTAAGCATATTTGTTGCACGACATAAGATATATCTGGTGTCGTGCAAGTGAGATACTGCAACACTCCTGCTAAACTGTGATAGTGAGTCGGGTCGGCATACAGAGAACCCTAAGAGGCACTGAGTTTGGAATTAGTGTCCACCAGTGGGTGGGCCGGTTTGCAAGACATCATGCCTGCTATGTCAAGGATCTCTTCAGTGTACTTCCTTTGACAAAGAAATAAGCTACTTGCATGTCTCATACCTACAATGCCCGAAAAATAGCTTAGGGGGTCCAAATCCTTCATAGCAAACTCATAGGCAATGATTGACCTAATGGATCGGCGAAGTGCATCAGAAGATGTGATAAGGATGATATTATCAACATATAGTAGGATGTATGCTATGTCACTACCCTTGTTATAGATGAACAGTGAATGATCAGATTTGCTATGTGAAAGTCCGATAGAGCCTGCAAAATCAGCAAATTGTTGGTATCATGCACGAAGAGCATGTTTCAGTCCATATAGTGATTTATTCAAAATACACACATAATCTGGATGAATCGAATTCCTGAATCTCATAGGTTGATGCATATATACGTTTTCATGAAGGTCTCCATGCAAGAAAGTATTTTTGACATCTAGCTGATGAATGGTCCAAGACTTGGACAAAGAAATATTGAGAACAGTCCGAATAGTCGCTAGTTTAACCATCAGGCTGAGAGTTTCATCACAATCCACTCTCACCTGTTGAGACCTGTCATTACCTACAAGACGGGTCTTGTGCCTCTTAAAAGAACCATCATATTTATTTTTATGTCAAAAAATCCACATAGAATGAATAATATTAGCATCACGAGGACGGGGTACTAGATCTCACGTCTTTTTTTTCAATAAGAGCATTATATTCATCAATCACTGCATTTTTTCAATTAGGATCAGACAAGGAATCTTTCGAATTATGATTAATAGAGGACGAGGCAATCGAAATGGACAAGTTAAATAGTCGTGTGTGTTTGGAAATGTCGTGCATAGCACGAGCTTCCATTATTTGTGGGTGTGCCGTGTTAGGTTGGACATGATTGGTATGGGGTGGCCTACAAGTAGAGGCGGAACTAGGTGGACTGCCGAGAGTAGGGGTGGGGCCGAGAAGGGGCAGTGGAGTCGGGGAGAGGGGGGTTGGCTGAGAGACAGTTGAGATGGAAGGCCGTGACGGGTTGTTCCGCGGCTCCCATTGTGTGGCTTGATGGACTGCCCGCCTCGGGATGACAGTGGTGGGGATGGCTGCCGGTGTCGACTGATTTTGCAAGTGATGAATTAGAAGGGGATTTATGCCATCATTTAGGAATTCATAGGAATTCAGTGATGGAGAATTGAGTTTGGCAAAGGGGAATTAAGACTCATCGAATATGACATGCCAAGAAATAATTATTTTTCGGCTTGACAAGTCATAACAATTGTAACTTTGTAATTTAGGGGTAGCCAAGAAAGACGCACGGGAATGACCGAGGTTACAGCTTGTTGATTTGTGTTGAGGGATGGATGGGGTAGCACAGACATCCGAAAGTTCGTAAATGCTTACAAGAAGGATCTCGAAGATAGAGAACTTGAGTGGGAGACTTGAGTTTGAGATACTTGTTTGGGAGAATGTTCAAGAGATAGGTAGTCATTGATAAAGCGTAATTCCAAAAATAGAAGTGAGGTGATAGAGGCGTGAGCAAGGAGGGCACGAACTAAGTTGTTTATGGTTCTAATTTTTCATTTGGCTTTGCCATTTTGTGGAGAGGTGTGGGGACCATAAAAATGAAAAACAAGGTTGTGTTTGGCGCAGAGAAGTTTGAATTGATTATTATGGAATTTCCTCCCTTTGTCACATTGGAAATATTTAATATTCTTTTCAAATTAGGTCTTAATGAAAGTGCTAAATGACGAAAAAATAGAATAGACTTGAGACTTATTACCAATGGAAAACGTCAACAGGAAGTTTGAATAATCATCTAAAAACAACATTTAGTATCGATGTCCGGTCGTGCTTAAGATATGAGAAGTCCACGAATCACTGTGTATTATATCAAAAGACATTAGAGTATAAGTGGATGAAGAATAAAATGATAAATTGACATGTTTCCCAAAAATACAAGATTCACAAATAGGAGGAGAAGAGACATGTTTGTAAGCAAAAAAATTATTTTTGGTAAGGAAGCGTAAAACAGTGCCTCCTAGATGTCCTAATCTATTGTGTCATAAAGAAGACGAAATTGCTGCAAAGGTTGATGACGATGAGGCTGGATGGCTGACGGAGGTGGTGATAGGATAAAGATCATTGGTGCTATCACATCTCAGTATTCACATCCTTGTTATAAGGTCCTTCACAGAAAAACCAAAATGATTAAATTCAAGGGAAATATTAGTGTCAGTTGTGAAACGACACACAAAGATTAGATTTTTGATAAGTTTTGAAATAAGAATATTACGATTTAAATTGCTCATATTGAAATAAGACGAACGAGTACCTTGGGATGCCGGCATATGAGATGTGGCGCTAGTGTTCATGTACCAACTATTGTCAGGAATATTGAGAAACATCGTGTTCATAGCTACCTCAATATACGTTGATGCGTAGGTTGAATGAGGAGAAACCTATGCACTGTATGCATGTTGTGGACGTGCGCCGAGGATACCGGAATGGGCCTGTCGGGCTGGAGGTTTGGCCCAAGAGGACATCGAGAAGGGGCAAGGTGGAGCAGCTCATGCCAGTGGGGCCCATGCATCCCACGGCGGAGGCTGCTGCCATTGTTGTTGATGTTGTTGGTGGCTGCCTCATGCTGTCTCTGCCACAATTTTCGGTGTTGCCGCAGTTGTTCCCAAAATTTCTTCCTCTATTGTTATTCCGAGAACGTGAGCCACGTGTCAAATCGTTGGCTTGCCTGTGGGATGGGGCGAGAGTCGAGCCTCTCGGGTTAGCATGGTTGCCGCTGGTGGCTACGTGGGCGGCGTCGGCTGTGTTGTCATTAGTCGTTGCCCGCTTTATTTTTCAAGTTTCTTCAAGAATGAGTCTCGAACAAGCCTCATAGAACGGAGGCAATGACGTGCTTTGTTGGAGGATGGTAGCAACGCCGTCATAATTTTCATTCAAAACCGCAATAAGTTGCATAACTGATCATTGATTAGTGACCGGTGCACCGATGTTGGAGAGTTGATCGACAATCATCTTAAGTTCTTGACAATAGGCCGACGCATTAGGAAAATCGTCATGTTGAATGGCCTAAAATTGATTTTTCAGATACAAGGCACGTTATGTCTTGTTGTCATAAAAAATACTTTCTAAGCGCTCCCACGTTTGTCGTGCAGTGGCATCGGTTTCAATGATTGTATGCAATAGATCATTCGAGATCGTGTCGTAGATCCATTGTAGGATAACCGCATCCAAGCAGGACCAAAGTTCATTGTCAGAATCATTAAATCTTTCTAGAGGCTTTGATTTTGGAGGGATGATATGGTCGATGACTTTGTATACACGACAATGAATCTTAAATAATTTCGCCCAAGATGAATACTGAACCATTTCCATCTCAAGAGTTATGGGAATGAAATTCTTGATGCTGTTAACTGCAAGAGCATGATGAAATTTAGGTTGTTCAGCTTGAAAATTGGAGAGTAGGAGAGGAAAGTCGAAGAAAGAAGGGAGCAGGTTGCCGAGGAAGAGGGTTGCCGAGGGGGGGAGGGGCGGCGACTTAGGGAGAAAAAGAAGTTAGGGTTTGGATTCTAATTCCATGTAGGAATATGTTCATTCCCTTTCATTTATTTTTGTTACATAATTACAAACTAGGTAACTAAATCTTCCTAATTACAATTGAAATATAAATTTACCTAATATAAAAGATTTATAAAATATGCTAATATTCTATCAATGGTAATATACAAGGTAATATTCTATCAAATTCATATGGTAATATTCTATCAAATTCTTGTTTTTTAGAGTTTAGACATCTCCCACTCCTTTGTTAAGTATTTGAATTGATGATGAAATTAATTTGGCAATTTCTTTTCTTTAGGCATCCTGTTTAGAAATTCCTTGGTTGGACTAATTTAAATTTATATTTACATTCACTAGAAAAGATTAAATACTTTTTACCTAAAAAATGTTATTTCTGAAGTCTCAAATTTAAATTATTTGATTGAGAATGGATAAATCCCAACTATTGCGCCACACCAATCTGCAACCTAATTGATAATGAAATTGGTTTAGATTAATGAGATTTCATGTTCAAATCACAATTGAAGAAAAAACATCAACTAATTTTTTTCATCTATCTAAATCTTGATATAACCATTAATAAAAGGTAGCAAGATATCTCATAAAATTAACGTATGTGCTACAAACTAATCCGAACATCACATCTATAAAAAGATCACAGACCATTGCACCACTCTGTTGGCGGTAATAATGCAACGGTCTAAACCTTTAGTTTTTAGTGCTTCCAAACATTGCGTCTCATTAATAGCATTATTAACTTCTTTTACCAATCTAAGTATAGACATAGGAAGATTCATTAATCATCTCTAGGTTTCTTGTCGTGGCCCCTGCTTAAAATGGTTCACAACAAATGTAATTTGTACTATAAAACCCCCTTAATAACACCCCCACCCTCCAAGGCTACATTCAAATGACAGGCTAGGCCTATTTCTCTTTTAAAGCTGGCTCTATAGGCTTAGACTAAGGCTAACTACTTTTTGTTGGGATTAAATGATAGATTGAATGGGAAATGGAGGGAGTTCCCTCTTGCTCTATAAAATAATCATTTGTCCCACATCGGTAGTGGAAAGAAAAGTGGGAGTTGTCCCACATCGGTAGTGGAAAGAAAAGTGGGAGTTGTCCCACATCAGTAGTGGAAAGAAAAGTGGGAGTTGTCCCACATCGGTAGTGGAAAGAAAAGTTCTTCTACTTATAAGTAGAATTACTCCTTCTTGTCAGTAAAAGGGTTGAGGGGGCAAGGACCCCTCGCGTCGTCGTCGTCGCTCGCTCGGCTCGGCTTTGGCTTCGGCTTCGGATTCGGATTCGGTCAAATGATCTGATTGAGACCAAATTTTCTTTAATTTTTAATTATTTAATTAATTATTATTTAATTAAATTAATTAACTTATCCAATCCTACCCGTTAGTGACCCTGACCCGCGACCGGATCCGCTTCAATTCGCGACCGATTTCTTTCCCACATTTAAATTTCCCACCGCTTTAGTGATTGTTCGTAAGGGTTGCAAACCTTCGTAAACAAGATTTCCATGGCTATAAATTCATTTGATTCTTCGAATTTTACTTATAAATTTTCTAACTACAAAATCTTCTTCTTCTTCTCGCACGAATCAATTCTGTGATATACTCTTGTTGAGTGGTTCGCTACCAGAGTTTGGAGTACTACTATTCCGGTAAGATAATCGTTCTATCCTGGGAGGGGATATTCCATCAACCTCGAGTACTGTGAGGGGAATAATTTTCTTAAGGACACACTTTGAACTAAGTGGGCTCGATTATATTCTGAAAAAATTATTCTTATTTTTTCAACACTGATTTTATTTATTTTCAGTGTTTATTATTTACTGGTTTGTTTTGGAATACAGATTACTAACACTTTTGAAATATGGTCTTTTTACCACTTATTTGTTACTAACTCACAAAATAAAGTACTAATCCATTACTCCTCCGGAGCATCCAACAATTCTACATTTATGTACACATTGGATAAATTGAGGATTCCATTTTAAAGTTATAGAAAGGAAACTTAAATATTCTTCTTTTAATATATTTTTTCTATTTATAGCTCCACTTCTGATGGCTGTTCCATCACCTGTTTGATGCTTGTTAAAGCCTGTATTGAGAAAGAAATAGGTTGAAAGACTCCTTAAAAGAGTAAAATATTCAAGTAAAGTAATGTTTGTACTTTGTACTATTACTATTCGATTGTCCCTATAAAGTCGGGCGTTTGTTCCAACAGCTCAAATAAAAGTTTTGACAATCTCTTAAAAGTGAATAGTTTTCTAAAAAATCTTGGAGTTTGGTCGGAAACAATTTGTGCAAAAATGAAAAAAAATCTAAGAAAAGTTTATGATTTTTTAAGCAAACGCTAACATTAACGACATGAATTAAAGCTAAATAAAATAGCGAGAATTCATACAGCCGACGTCAACTTATTTGAAACTCAGAAAAAGTTACTAACTTGAAGTTATTATGTCGTAAATACAAATATTGTAATTTTTTTAAAAAGGGTCAAATTTCTCTGGAAGTATCATAAAGGAAAGAAGGTTGAATTCATTAGAAGGGTGACAAAGTAACTTAGTTGGCCCTCAAAATATGAAAAAAAAAAATAGTAAATTATTATTATTATTATTATTATTATAAACAAGCCTTCAAACTTGGCTTTAGCCGGCAAGTATGCCCTCACAAATTTGAGTGTGCATAAGTAACCACCTCATAAACTTGTCTCCACTTAGTCATTTGAATACTTTCAACTTACAAAATGATCATCTAGACACCTTCAAATTTATATGACATCTTTATACAAGTTGATATTTCTACTTATGCACATTTAAAGTTGAAAGGCATACTAATCCGTTGAGATAAAGTTTGAGGCTCTGTTTATATATTATGTCTTATTATTATTTATGGCTTTCTTGTTTGTGAGTTTAGATCAAAGGAACATTTCCTCTAATAAGATTTCCTTTTTTCTATTTTGTTTACCTTCTAGTGAAGGTATATCTAAAGCAGAATGAAACTACCAAATAGAGGGAAATTATAAAGATTAATTAATGATTGAGCCACAATTTGCAATATTTGGACCATTCTAAGAAATTTTAAATGGTCAATAATCTATGAGTTGAGCAGTACTCTAGATAAAAGTGTTTTAAAAGGCGGGCGCGGGGGCTTAGGGATTTTCTACATATGCCTCATCGAGGCGTAATCCCATTAATATTTAATTATTAATATTTTATAAAATAATATAATTATAATAAATAAATTTAAATAGGTAAAATTATCAATTATATATATAGTGTGTGTGTGTGCGCGCGCGCATTTGGTCATCACAAAAAACTAATCAAAGCAATCCATGATACGCCTTTTACAAATTATAATTATATATAACATAATTTTACGAGTATAAACAATATAATGAAATAAAAATTATTATGAAATGCAAATCAACTCTAATATCTTAACTTTGAAACAATAAAAAATGACAATTTCTTAAACAATATTACTATCATTCTATTCATTTTAATTTTTATCTCCATATAAGCAAATAATCAATAAACTTTATCAGTAATATAATTAAAACGTAATTCCTTCATTAATAAAAATAAAATTACTTTCAAATATCGAAATAAAAAAATATGATAAGTTTGATACATAGGAAAAAAGACCAATGAGAAGTGAAATGTATAATTCAGCTATGTATTTTAAAAAAAATATTAAGTGATATTCACCCTCATGTTGTTCTCAAATACTAGTAAATATGCAATACTACGACTTATTATTTGAGTTACACCCAATCTTCTTATTTCTATAGATGAAAGGATATTAAGTATCACTCATTTGTTAAAAAATTATGAGGATCAACAATTTTAATTAAGAAATTTAACATATAATTTATGTAAGAATTGTTAAACGAGCCCTGAGTGTTGAGCATAAGGCGTATTTAGGGCGTACAGTCGGGCGCAAGCCTCACAAGAACTAAGCCCACATGTGAGCTCCAAGACGTTTTGACAATGCCTCGCGACAAGCTGAGCTTCGAGACGAGTCCTGAAAATGTCTTTTAAAACACTAATAATACTCATAAAAGTAAACAAACACTTAATTAATGAGTATCCTACTTTTTGGAACTACTTAGCTTAGGTCATCTACATAGATATTACTCCTAAAACTAAACAAATAGGAGTACTTAATTGAGTACTCTCTCCTATCCATAATAAATGATGTTTAAGCTTTAAAAATAAGTGGTACTTTATGAATTTCAAAAAGAATTTGACTTTATTCTTTCAAAATTATCATTATTTATATAATCAAGAATCATGTAGCTTCTTTTTTGTAGGCATTAATTAGAGGTAAGTCAGTAAAAACACCCATATTTTTTAAAAGTGAGCAATTTCATAAGGGGTGTGCATAAACTAAAACACCACTTATTATGAAATGAAGGGAGTATCCTACTTTTTGGAACTACATGTGTTAGTTCATTTTTTTTCATCCGGTGTCAGGTACCCGCTTTGGGGCCCGACTAAATCTGAATTCGTGTCGAGTGTAAGATAGAATAATTTCCCTTAAATATACATCTATCATAATTACAAAATATACGGTGAATATTCGGAGAATATTCGTTAATACTCCCCCTCAGACGGAGCGGGAGGAGGCCGAATGCTAAGGCTGGATCGGAAGTCGGTGAAGAGATGTCGCGGTAGTCCCTTTATGAAAATGTCTGCATATTGATACGAGGAAGGCATGTGTGATATTTTGACCTGACCACGGGCAACCTTCTCTCGCACAAAGTGGATATCCATCTCAATATGCTTAGTCCGCTGATGTTGGACCGGATTATGAGACATATAGATGACAGATATGTTGTCACAATAGACTATAGACGCCTTTCATAATGGACACTGGAGATCCAAAAGTAGATTTCAGAGCCAAAAGATCTCAGCAACGACATTAGCAACTCCGCGATATTCTGCTTCAACACTCTAACGGGAAAGCGTGGCATGCCGCTTGGCGGACCATGAGATAAGATTATCCCCAAAAAATACACAGTACCCTGAGGTGGAGCGACGTGTGTCGGGGCATCCTGCCCAATCTGCATCCGTGTAGGCGCGTAGCTTGGTTGGGGCAGAGGGGTATAGATGTAATCCAAAGTCTAGTGTGCCCTGAACGTATCTGATAATACATTTAAGTGCTGCAAAGTGGGACTCTCGGGAGTCGTGCATAAACAGACACACCTGCTGAACGACATATGCAATATCAGGCCTAGTGATTGTAAGATACTGGAGAGCACACGCAAGACTCCGATATAGAGTGGGATCAGAAACTGGCGCCCCGTCATTGGCACATTTTGAGTCCACCGGAGTTGGCATAATTTTACAATTTGCCATCTTGGCCCTGTACACTATCTCTTCTGCATACTTACGCTGACACATGAACATAGTGGTTGCAGATCAGGTCACTGATATACCCAAAAAATAACTCAGCTTGCCCAAGTCAGTCATAGCAAATTCAGTTTTGAGTAGGGCAATGATTTCATTCTTCAAACCGTCAGATGAGGCCGTAAGAACAATGTCATCGACATATAATAGCAAATATGTAGTGTTGTTACCTCGGTAAAAAGTGAAGAGAGAGTTATCACACCTGCTACACATAAAACCAATCTGTAGAAGATACCTGGCAAAACGATCATACCAAGCACGGGGGTGCCTATTTCAATCCATACAATGACTTCCTAAGATGACATACAAACTGCGGAACTGCCGGATGAACAAAGACAGGGGGCTGATGCATAAACACAGTTTCTTTCAAATCCTCATGAAGAAACGCATTCTTGACATCAAGTTGATGAATCGGCCAATGCATGCCCATAGCTATACTGAGAACAGTCCGAATAGTGGCCGGTTTAAAAATCGGACTGAATGTCTCACCACAATCAATACCCTCCTGCTGATTAGTGCCATTGGCAACTAGTCTGGCTTTATACCTCTCTAAGTCACCACTGTCCCTGAACTTGTGACGAAATAGCCACATACACCGGATAACATTCACACCGTCTGGTCTAGATACCAAATCCCAAGTGTCCTGCTTGGTTAAAGCGTTAAACTCCTCGCACATGGCCGTATTCCAATTAGAGTCCAGTTTTGCTAGTTTTGGATTTTTTGGAATGAGTGACAAGGTTTGTGTAGAGAGGTTGAAGTTAACCTTGGGTTTGAAGATCCGTGTTGTGCACGAGTCTCCATGTAATGGGTAGGCTGCAGTGGAATGTCTGGACTAAGAGTATGTGGCGGCACAGGTGCTGGTTCTGAAGGCAGAAACAGTAGCAGGTCGATAGGGGACTGTGGACTGTCTATTTTTGGAGGGGTGGTGCTTGGTCTCGGGTCGATGATTGGTTGAGCAGTGGAGGGTTCGATTGAGACAGAGGGGGTGTGACGACACCGAACAATGTGGGTGGCATAGCTGCTGGAGCAGTCCGCGACTGAACTGGAAACTGTCGGAGATACATCGATTGGATTAGAGGAGACGGATGAGACTCATCTAGAAATGTGTAGTCCATGGTTTGGAATTTTTGAAGGTTGAAAAATTGATAGTTTGTCTCGTGGAATGTGACGTGACGTGAGATGATGACCTTACGAGTGGTTATGTCATAGCACAAGTAACCCTCATGATTTGTGGAGAAATCGATGAATACACATGGTGTGGTGCATGGGGCTAGTTTGTGAGGTGCAGTGGAGGCCATGTTGGGGTAGCATAGGCAACCGAAGATGCGTATTTGGTCATAAGAAGGGAACCTACGATATAAGATTTCGATTGGGGTTTTGTTTTGGAGAGTGCTGGTTGGTAAAATGTTAAGGAGGTATTCTACCATTTTGATAGCGTAGACCCATAATGACGGTGGAAGACTTGCATGAAAGAGAAAGGTACGTACCATGTTATTGATGGTTCAGATGATTCTTTCAGCTTTGCCATTTTGGGAGGAAGTGTAGGGACAAGAAAAATGGAAAACCATGCCTTGTTTAGAACAGAATGTGTGAAATGCCAAATTATTAAATTTACGTCCATTATCACATTGAAAAGATTTTATAGATTTTTCAAACTGTATTTTAATGAATTTTTGAAATTCAAGGATTTTGGCAAACACTTCAGATTTGAATTTCAGAGGGTAAATCCAGATAAAATGTGAAAAATCATCTAAGAATACTAAATAGAATTTATGACCCAAAGAGCTAACAATCGGAGATGTCCACAAATCAGCATGAACAATATCAAAAGGAGAAAAAGTAACACTGTTTGATGACATAAATGAAAGACGAGTATGATTGCCTAGTGGGTAATAAAAAAGTGTTGGGCAATTTTCCCATTATTACATTTATACGCTGAGAAGTCCTAAGAAAAGTAAAAATTGGGTCTCCGGGGTGTCCGAGTCTGTTGTGCCAAGTGGAGGAAGGGATCGCCACAAGGGATAGAGGTGCTTGCGGTCTGACAACGGAAGATTGAGTAAATGGGTAGAGGTCTCCCACACTATTGCAACGTGTAAGAATTTCCCCCGTATTGAGTTCCTTCACAGAAAAACCAAAATGGTCAAATTTGACAAACACAAAATTATTTCTAGTGAATTTTCTAAAGGATTTTATGTTTTTAATGATGTTAGGGGTGTATAGGACGTGGTTAAGGGAGAAAGGCGGGTGTGGATGTTTTGTGTGTGTGTTACCGTAATCTTCAATTGGAATGCGATAACCATTGTCAACAGTAATAAATTGAGGACATTTTAACCGAAGTAGTTGAGATAAGTTACCTGACGATCGGGTGAGGTGAGATGTGGCTCCGGTGTCCATGTACCAATTTTCGTCGGGCTGTTGGAGGTTCACGGTGTTGTAGGCCTGGCCCAAATCAGTGGGGGCCGCTGTGAGGTCTTCTTCTTTGAGTCTTCTTCTTCTTCTTTGGTGGGCCTTCCTGGTGGCTGGAGCAGGGCCCAAGAGGATGGTCGACTATGCAGGCTGCTGGAACTGGGCCCTTACAGTCGGGTATGGGCATGCAGGCGAGGCCCAGTTCTGCTGGTTGGGCCAGACCTGCTGTTGTCCAGCCTCGGGAAGTATGCACTGTTTGGGCCTGGCTGCTGATTTTTGTGGCCCTTGCCGCGGCCTTTGCCTTTGTTATTATTGATGCGGCCTCTGCCGCCACGTCTTCCGCCGCGGGACTACTGTTGTTGGTGGTCTTGCGGTGGTGGCGGGTTGGTGTTGGCCGCCGGTGTTGCCATCCCGTCAACTGCTAACATCTTTTGATTATGTTCCTCTTGTTTAGCACATCGGGTTTCTTCCAACAAGAGTTGTGACCGTGCCTTGATGAAACTTGGTAGTGGGTCGGCATATTGGATCATCGTTGTAAGTGTATCGTATTCACCTTTCGGTAAACCAGCAACCAATTGGAGTACCATCTTGGTTTCAGAAACTGAATTCCTGACGTTGTATAGTTGATCGGCTATGAGTTTTAGTTGTTTGCAATATTCTGACATGTTATTAAAATTTTTTAGACGCGTATTGTTGAATTGCTCCTCCAAATACACTGCCCGAGTATTTTTATTGTCTAGAAAGATTTCTTCCAACCGTACCCAGAGGTCACGTGTCGTAGCACCTGTTTTCATGATAGTGCACAATAAGTCTTTTGAGATGATGCCGTATATCCATTGTTTGACGATGGCGTTAAGGCGACGCCATGTCGATTCGGCAACGTCGATGGGGCGAGGAACATAGTCATCAATATGGTCGAGCACGTTGTACGCACATGCATGAATATAGAACAGTTCTGTCCACATGAAACATTGACAGTCTTCTTGATCAAGAATTATAGGGATAGAGTTCTTGATGTTTGTTACGGCGAAAGCCTGGTGAAAAGAAGACGATGAACGTTGAGAAGAGTTGTCAAAAGTGCCAGTGGAGGAACCGAAATTTGTGGGGAAGACATGGTGGCAATTGTTGCCGCCGGCCGAGATGAAGGGAGAATGGGGGGGGGGGGTTTCGACCGAGAGAGTTGTTTGGAGAGGAAAGTAGGGTTTAGGCTTTTGATACCATTTAAGATCGAATAATTTTCCTTAAATATACATCTACTATAATTATAAAATATACGGTGAATATTCGCTAATATCGAGTAATCCCACATTGGAGGCAAAACACTCTCTAACAAAAATGACTTAGTTACCAAGGAGGCTCAAACCTAAGACCCCTCAATTAAAGATAGAATAGTATCAACCACTACATCATCACCCTTGTTGGTGCGTTAGTCATTTACATAGATGTTACTCATAAAAGTAAACAAATACTTGAATGATAATCCTACTTTTCGAAACTACTCCACCTTAGTACGGTTAGTAAATTGTATTTATAACTTATTCATGGGTGCTGCCTAACTATAGAAATTTAATGTTGCAAATTGTGAGTAAGGATTTGGCGGACAAATATGTATACTTGTATACGTGTTTTGTAGTTGACTGAAGTTTAAATGTTGATTTAATGTTTTACACCTAACCCTTAAAAAGCGGGCATAACCTCAACATACCGCAAGGACGCCTAGTGGGAAAATATTTATATCGACTTATTATGGTTATATTACTTGTTGATATTTAAGATGAACAAAAAATATAAAAATTAACCATGATTAAGAGATGGAGTAAAAGTTAATACACAAACATATATCATGCATTTATTATTTTTGGGCAAACACCAAAATATTCAACTTTCCAATTGTTACTAATTTAATAAGATTATACATCAATATTCTATCAGCGAAAGTTTATCGTGTACATATGCTTAACCAATAGTTTTTATTTTAAAAGTTAGACATGTAAATGTGAATAATGCATCAACCTAGCATTAATTTTAGGATTACTTATTTTTTCCTTGCATCCAACATAAGTTGGCTTTTGAATTTGCTCACTCTCTTCTTTACTATTTCACGCGGTTATTCTCTAGAATTAAGCTAAAAAAAGAAGTTCAATATGTAGCAGGCTATCAGCAAATAAGCATTTTAATGACTTTGTTAGGTGATGTCTTTCTATAATCTTTATGATGCTAATGAAACTCAAGTAGCAGATTTTGATTTTTCAAACCTAAACGAAAATAATCTTGAGAATACTACGAAAATGTGTCTACTAGCCAGATCACTTACTCCAAGTAGATATATATATAGACAGTTGAGAGTGTTAAAAGTATATCTGTTGTTAAGCTTTTGAATATACCAAAGAAATTGAAACACATATCTATCTCTCTAATTTAAGTATTTGCAGATAATAAATTAATGATTAGTATTTGCAGAAAATAATTTAATAATCAGTATTTGCAAATACTTAAATACATGTGAAAGATTAAAAAAGAACTTGTTCGAGGATTATTTCATGTAAAAGAGTAGTTTTCATTCAAAATATTCAATCTTTTTTCACATTAAATTATATCCAAACACAACTACTCTTTTTCTCAACTCTAATTATACTTTTTCATAGTGCTAGTTAAATTTATCATAACATGCAATAATGAATTATCAAAATAATTAAAATTTATTACTCCCGTTGTTCTAATTTATGTGGTGCAACTGACTCTACACAAAATTTAAGAAAGAAATGAAATATTTTTAAACATATTTAATTTAAACATGCTATAACATTTGTATGATTATAAAATTTTTGAAACTAAACATGTAATCACATTTGTGTAGATATATATTTTTCTCATTAAGAGTAAATGAAAGTTTAAAAGTGTTTCCAAAATATAAAATGTGTTGCTCTTTCATAGAACAAATTAATAAGAATAATATCGAATATATTGGGACTTGGGAGAGGGTAGTAATTAAATCAATACAATGAGTGCTTTTCTTGAATCAACCCAATCAATACAAACATGTATTTTCATATACAACTAAATTATAAAGAATTAATACAAATTCTCATATCATTTTACCATTTAATTATAGTTGTGTAAAAATGGGATAGGACTAAATATTTTTCACAGCAGCAGAGCAGCGATGTAACTGGCTCAGACAAGGACCGGTCTAGTTCCTTTTGGCAAAACGTACTAGAGTCCCATTATCAACCAATAATTTATTGCCACGTCACTCCTGACGCTTAGGGATAAGAGTTGCACTATTTCACCTCTTTTATTATTTGTTTTACCTCTCTTTCCCCTTAAAAGTTAAAATAATAAAAAGTCCGTTCCTATTCTTTCTGCTTCTCTCGTTCTTCAGGTCAAAGAAATGTTACTGGATTAACTGATTGGAAATAGTATAACTATTAAGTGATGATAATTATTTGAGTTGAAAATGCTGAAATATCTTTAAAGTAATTCTAAGAAATTATAGATTAAAAAGTATAATTATTTGAAAAATAATGAACGACGAACATGAAATGAAGAGAGAATTGGAGTTTTATTTTTAAAAGAGTACTTTAAAAGTTTTTTTAAAAAAATATTAGAATAAAATAGTAGTAGTAGTAGTAAAATAAAAGTAGCTGTTAACTGATAAATCATACGAACTTTGAGGGTTGCCAAACCTATAATTATATTAAAAAGTGTTTATAAATTAATTTGGTCAATTTATAAACTTAGTCAAATACTTACCCGCCATGTTTAGTTGAAAGCAATTTACTCTCTTGTTTCAATTTATATGACATAATTTTTTTTTAATCATTCCAAAAAAGAATGATTCATCAATTTAACTTTAAATTTTATCTTTTACTTTTAACGAGATGAGTTTTAATCACACAAATATCTTTGATTTGATTTAGACCATAAGATTTAAAAATCTCATTTATTTTTTAAGCTCTGTGTCTAGTCAAACTATATCATATAAATTGAAACGGATGAAGTATTTTTCTTTGTTTCTGATAAATATATCGTGTGTCCGTGATATAAAATTTTGGTACGTGATACACATGGAAAGTATATCACGGTTTGGAGACTATATTGTACCATATTCTTTGTAATCAATTAGCATTGTATTCTTACCATAATTGTAAAAGTCTTGTACAAATAGAATAGGGTTTTGGGAGTAGAATATGAATAGAATTTTCCATATTATGGAAATTGTAAAGTGTATATATACTCATTCATTAATTAAAATAATAAAGAGATTATTTCTTTCACTGCCCGTTGGACCTACTGTTCCACCACATCCCACTGTTTTCAGTATTGTTTCTGCCCCAGTTTCGGTTGTTGGGCCGATTGCCCAGCCCAATACCGACATTGTTCCACTCAGGTTCGCTTACGCCTGACTATTGTTTCCGTATTGGGCCAAGAGCCCATCGCCATCTTGGCCAGCCCGTATCCCATCCGAGTTCCTCTCAAAATCCACCCAGTTCTCCACCAAGTCATAGACCGGTCACTCGTAGTCAACGAGGTATTTTTAAACTAAAAAGACATTTTAATCTAAATTATAATGTTCTTAAATCCCCCTACCTTGTAACCCATTGTCCGCATTAAATGACCCGAATTGGAAATTGGCTATGCACGACGAATATGATGCTCTTATTGAAAATAAGACGTGGGAGTTGGTACCCCGTCCTTCTGGTGTTAATATTATTCGGTCTGTGTGGATTTTTACTCATAAGGATAATTCTGATGGTTCTTTTGTGAGACATAAGGCTCACCTTGTAGGTGATAGTAAGACTCATCAGGTTGGCGTAGATTGTGGTGAGACGTTTAGTCCGGTGGTCAAACCGGCTACCATTCGTACTGTTCTCATTCTAACTCTTTCGAAATTTTGGCTCATTCATCAGTTAGATGTGAAGAATTTTTTCTTACATGACGATCTTAAGAAAAACTGTTTACATGTATCAGTCCTTGGTTTTCGAGACCCCAAATATCCTCATCATGTCTATTTATTGAAGAAGTCCTTGTATGGCTTAAGCAGGCCCCACGGCTTGGTATAAGAGATTTGCAGACTATGTTTCATCTATTGGGTTTTCACACAGCATGTCTGATAATTCATTATTCATATATCGTCGTGGTACTTCCCTGACTTATATACTATTATATGTGGATGATATTATCTTGATTTGTCTATTCTGATGATTTGCGCAAGTCTATCATGACAATGCTTAGTTCTGAGTTTGCTATGAAAGACTTGGGCCCTTGAGTTACTTTTTGGGGATTGTTGTCACTCGTCATGCAGGTGGGTTATTCCTGTCACAAAGGACGTATGCAGCTGAGATCATTGAGCGAGCTGGTATGTCCTCGTGCAAGTCTACTTCCACTCATGTTGATACTAAACCCAAGCTGGGTGCTACAGCTGGCTCACCTTATGAGGAACTGACCCACTATCACAGTTTTATAGGAGCTATTCAGTAACTTACTTTCACGAGACCAGTTATTACGTATGACGTACAACATGTATGTTTGTTTATGCATGATCCCAGGGTTGAGCACATGAATGCTCTCAAATGCTTTATTCGATACATTCAGGGGACACTTGACTATGACTTACATTTATATCCTTAATCGACGTCTACACTTGTCTCGTATACAGATGTTGATTGGGGTGGATGTCCAGATACCAGACACTCCACACCTGACTATTATATGTTTCTTGGTAATAACTTTGTCTCATGGTCTGCGAAGCGTCAGTCTACATTATCACGCTCTAGTGTAGAGGCCGAATACGTAATCTTCTCTTAGAACTTCATTCTCCCATTCAGAAAGCTACCTTGGTTTATTGTGATAATATTGGTGTTGTCTATCTTTCTGTTAATCCGGTTCAACATCAGCGCACTAAACACATCGAGATGGATATCCAATTTGTTCGCGAAAAAATAGCTCTTGGACAAGTACGCGTCTGTCATGTCCCTTTCATGTATCAAATTCCAGACATCTTTACAAATGGTCTTCCCTCGGTTATGTTTGAAGATTGTAGGGATAGTCTCAGCGTACGAAAATCGCCCTCTATGACTGTGGGGGTGTGATAAATATATTGTGTGTCTGTGATATACAAATATGGTCCGTGATATACATGGAAAGTATATCACGATTTGGAGACTATATTGTACCATATTTTTGTAATTAATTAGCATTGTATTCTTACCATAATTGTAGAAGTCTTGTACAAATAGAATATGATTTTGGGAGTAGAATATGAATAAGATTTTCCATATTATAAAAATTATAAATTATATATATACTCATTCATTAATAAAAATAATTAATAGATTATTTCTTTCCGTTTCTCATTCGTACCAATCTATTTTTTCGACTTCTTTCTCATATGACTCTTTTTATTCTCGAAAAAATCTTTTAGTTTTTGACTAAAAAATCAAGTTTTGACAGAGATTCAATATTTCATCTTTAAAGAGAAAAGAGAGAAAAAATTGATAAATATTTATTTGCATGGTATGTTACATCAAATTATATAAATTTATTATAATGAAGTATTTTAATAAAATAAAAAATATATTAATTAACTACTATTAAATGCTAGTAATAGTTTATATATAAGCACATGTAATGTATTTTTTGATTTGATATAATATCATGTGTAAGTAAAATTTTACCCGAAAAAAATTAGGGGAGAACACGTGAAGGGTGAGAAAGGAGACAAGGCAGATGACCTGTTATGCTTTGTGTGGCTCGTGGATTATAGCCCCTGCCTGTGCCTGGTATAGCAAATAAAAAAGAGACTAGTACAGCAGTGTGTATACAATACATACATAAAAGAAGGTGTAGAAGTTCAGTGATATGACTAAAGTACAGTATGTAAAAGGCTGAGATCGAGTTCAGAAAAGTGAGAGACAAATTAAGAGAGAGCGAGTGACTGTGATCGATTCAATAAAAGCCCCTCCCCCCCACCCCCCGTCGCGAAAAAGTCGAGGGCTTTCTGTCAGTATTACTTATAAGCCTTTTATCTTCACAAGAACAGGACAGAACCAGTGGCAGACCAAAGCAATAACCACTGCCCTATTAAATTTGCTTTTTCACAGATATATCTTTTGCCAGCCATCACTTTTTTCCTTTTCTTTTTAAATTTAAATAACATAAGTCCTCAAATATAAATATTATTACTCTTCCGTATTAATTTGTTTGTCTTAATTTAATTAAATATAAAAAAAATTATTTTTTATTTTTTGAATATTACAATCTTAAACTAAAGATATGTATGAAATACTAAAATACTTTTTTAACTTATGGTCCTAAACATATGAAATTAAAAAGTTACTAAATTATGAAAGCATGATACACGATCGAATTCTAGATGAAATAAAAGAAGTTGGACCCCCTCTCCAGTGAAAGAAATGAGATTATCTCAGAGACATTCTTTTTTAAATAGGCTAGAAGAGAAATTAAGATAAATAAATTAAAATAGAATGGATAATATTTTGCACCATTAAAGTATTTTTTATATGTAAATCTTAAAAATGTAAGATTTAAAATTTTAAAAATAAAATATTTTATGTGCTATCAGAAGTAAAAATAACTTGATAATATAAATATTATTTGCAGTGACGACTGACGACGGTGTATGAGTAGTAGTACTTTTTTATCTTCACCCGCTTTTTGTGGAGCATCTTCACAAAACATATGCTGCTGCGCTATCAGTCTCTCTTTTGTTCTTTTCTTCCTCGTTAAATCATAATCTTTCTTTCTCCTTTTAATCATCTAGCACTATCTTGTTCCTTTAGAATTTTTGGAGGGTTAAAGTCAAAAAGTTAAGTAATTACCTAGTAATCTTATAGTTTAGTACTACTAGATTCTTTTTGTTTTACTAGTAATCATGGTTGCTACAATGGACAACAATTGATTTTATTATTTAATGAACTGGAGTGTCTTGACTGAGTTGTTTAACGTCATTTTTAAGACGACAAAATTGTCCGAAGAATGGAGGTGAAGTACAATGATCCCTTTGTACAAGAACAAAGATGATATCCAGAGTTGCAAACACTATAAGGGTATCAAGCTGCTAAGCCACACTATAACAATTTGGAAAAGAGTCGTGAAGATGAGGGTGAGAAGAGCCGTGTCTATTTTTGAGAACCAGTTTGGATTCATGCTGGGGCATTCGACCACATAAGTCATTCATCTTATTAGGAGGTTGGTAGAGCAGTATAGAGAGAGAAAAAGAGACTTACATATGGTTTTTATCGACCTCGAGAAGGCATACGGCAAAATTCCTAGAGAGGTTATATGAAGATGTTTGGAGGTTAGAGGTATACCAGTATTGTACACTAGGGCGATCAAAGATATGTATGATGGAGCCAAGTCCAGGGTACGGACAGTAAAAGAAGACTCGGAGCACTTTCTAGTGATGATGAGGCTGCACCAGAGATCAACTCTTAGCCCATTCTTATTTGCCTTGGTGATGGACGGACTGATGCAACAGATCCAATGGGAGGTGTCATGGTGTATGTTATTCGCAGACGACATAATTCTGATTGATAAGACTCGCAACTAGAGATGGCAGTGGATCCTGGACCCGGTCCGGATCCGATGGATCCAGATCCGTTTTATAGGACATGGATCTTCAAAATTTGGACCCGACGGATCCGGATCGGACCCAGATCCGTTTTTGACGGATTGGATCTGGATCTGGATCTTGTATTTGAGATCCGTATTCGATCCAGATCCGACCTGTGAATCCATTTTTTTATTAAATATATTCATAACCTAGAATGTAATTTTATAAGTATTTTGTTAAAATTGCTAAGCACATCCTTGCAAGTTTAATTCTCAAAACAAGTTTAATTTAACCCCGCGTTCACTCAAAAACCAAAAAATAAAGAGGTAACTTCGATAATAAAATCAATGTTATATTAGTGAATGACTAACATCTTCATAGACAAGTAGTTAAAATTATATTTACTTCATTTGTGAAGATTCCAAACACATGCAAGTTCTGCATTGTGAAAATACTAGTCAGCATTTTTCACAACTATTGTCATTGTCCAACATTTTTAATTAATAACTCACAATCAAAAGGAGACAACGAACAAAATATCTCATATGAACATTTCAAAATTGAAACACAATAAACTATTAGCTAAGTACAAATCGTTTATCAGTTCAAAAAAAATTTCTTAGCAAGACAAATTTTTTTACATGTGGATTCAGATCTGATCCGTAGACCCGGTGGATCCGATGGATCCGGATTTGGATCTGATTTTTATGGACCCGATGAATCTGGATTCAGGTATGAAAAATGGATCTGGATCTGGATCTAGTAGGATCCGATCCAGATCCGATCCATTGCCATCCCTACTCGCAACGGAGTGAACGCTAAGCTGGAGGTCTGGAGACAAACTCTGGAATTTAAAGGGTTCAGGCTGAATAGGACCAAGACAAAATACTTAGAGTGTAAGTTCAGTAACGGGAGTGACATTGAGACAGGCGTAGAGGTGAGACTTGGTACTCATGTCATTCAGAAAAACGGAAGCTTCAAGTACCTCGGGTCTATTATCCAAGGGGATGTAAAGATTGATGACGATGTCACACATCATATTAGGGCAAGGTGGATGAAATAGAGACTCGCGTATGGAGTCTTATGTGACAAGAATGTGCCACCAAAACTTAAAGGCAAGTTCTATAGAGCGGTGGTTAGTCCTACTATGTTGTATGGGGAAGAATGTTGGCCAGTCAAGACTTCGCATATCTAAAAGATGAAAGTTGAGGAGATGAGGATATTGAGATGGATGTGCGGGCATACAAAGAGGGATAATATTAGAAATGATGATATCCGAGATAGAATGTGAGTGGCCTCGGTAGAGGACAAGATGCGGAAAGTGAGGTTGAGATGGTTTGGGCATGTGCAGAGGAGAGACACAAATGCCCTAGTGCGGAGGTGTGAGAGATTGGCTATGGACGGGTTCAGAAGGGGTAGAGTTAGGCCGAAGAAGTATTGGAAAGAGGTTATTAGACGGGATATGGCGCATGTGCAACTTAATGAGGACATGATCTTAGATAGGGGGTTATGGAGGACACAGATTAGGGTAGAAGGGTAGTAGGTAGTCGAGCGTAGTCCTACTTACGCTTACAAACTGGTAGTTGTAGTGTTATTATTGTAAGCCCTCTTAGCTTATCATACTAATAGGCGCAATATTGATTTATAGTTCCTTGTAGTTTGATTTTTGCTTCTATGTGTCATTTAGTGTACTTTATTTAGCTTATTTACATGTGCTATTTACTGCTTACTTTTTCGGAATGTGCATGGCTTATTCGCTTTTGATACCAGCATTTTCATATTGCTTTAAATTTTTTCTGATCGGGTTTGACCATTTCTCTTGCTTTGCTTTTGCTTTTGCTTTTGCCTTTGCTTTTGCTTTTGCTTTGCTTGTGCTTATGCTCTGTTTTGAACCGAGGGTCTCTCAGAAACAGCCGCTCTACCTACCAAGGTAGAGGTAAGGTCTGCGTACACTCTACCCTCCCCAGATCATACGTTGTGAGATTTCACTGGGTATGTTGTTATTGTAATGAACACAATGCGTCGATCAATTCTAGACACATGTCGGCATTCAAAATTTAAGAGTCTAGCTAGGATACTCTTAGTGGAGAGGAAGAAGATGAATTCAAACTGAAGATAATGAAGTACTAGTAAATCTTGTCAATGGTTAAATTGGACTTTTCCACGTTAAATCAAGCTCTTTTTTTTTTAATTTTACCTCACTTTGATGTTGATATAAGAAGTGGAATAGATGTAGTTTCACTCTAACCTCAAAAACAATTTCAAATTAAACGTAATTCTATCGGAAACAGTCTCCCTACCTCCCAAGGTATGAGTAATTATTAGGTATGCGTACAGTCTACTCTCCTCATACCCACTTGTGGAATTCCACCGGATATGTTACTGTTCCAACTAAATGTAAGACATGATTATGCTAATAGGGAATGAAGACACATAAGTTGTGTTAGGTATGTTGGGACAGATCTTGCACAACATTCGGACCAATATTGATATGAATGTGTAAGTATGTCGGGACAAATGTTGCACAATATTCAGACCAATATTTTCTAAATAGATTTTGCTTTACTTCACGCGATGCAGTAGTATTTGTGTAAATATTACTATCAGGTAAAAACTACTTGACAAGATAAAAAGAAGCTGGTAAAAAATGAGTGAGGACTAAGTCAAAAGATGTTGCTTGTCGTGAGGATCAAGCCAAAGCTGTTGAGATTATTACTCCCTGGTCTTCTCCAACCAATTCCACCAGCAGTCCATATTTTTCCCAACCTCCACAACTTTAGTAATCTTTCACATGCAGGAATTGGGTACGAAAACTCTCTTAAGACCATATGCTCCAATCTCTTTGATAAAAACGAGAAAATATGCTTTGTAAAAGAAAAAGGGATGTATAATAGGTTTTCATATATGTCAAAGAATATGAAGTTTGTGTGTCATCACTATAACTCCTCTGGGCACTTAAAATCATATTGTTTCAAACTTCAGGATTATGTGAGCAAAATGTTGCCTAAAATATTGTCAAACATTCCGGATAACAATCAAAGCAACATTTCTGAGCCAAAAGGTAAAAAATATTTTAAGAGAGTTTGGATTCCTAAAAAAGGAAGTAACATGTAATGTTGCTATAACTGCATTAAGAACTAATATTTCAGGTTTTGGGTGCTTTGACAGTGGTAGTTCTCGCCACATGACAGGTACAAAAGGTTTTCTAAAGAAGTATGAGTAGAGATGGCAACGGATCAGATCTGGATCGGATTCTACTAGATCCAGATCCAGATCCGTTTTTCATACCTGAATCCAGATGCGGATCCAGATCCGTCGGGTCCATAAAAATCAGATCCAAATCCGGATTCATCGAATCCACGGATCAGATCTGGATCCACATGTAAAAAAATTTGTCTTGCTAAGAATTTTTTTTTGAACTGACAAACAAATTTTACTTAGCTAACAATTTACTGTGTTTCAATTTTGAAATGTTCATATGAGATATTTTTTTCGTTGTCTCGTTTGATTGTGAGCTATTAATTGAAAATGTTGGACAATGACAATAGTTGCGGAAAATGTCGACTTGTATTTCCACAATGCAGAACTTGCATGTGCTTGGAATCTTCACAAATGAAGTGAATATAATTTTAACTATTTGTCTATGGAGATGTTAGTCATTCACTAATATAACATTGATTTTATTATCGAAGTTACCTATTTATTTTTTGATTTTTGAGTTAACGCGGAGATAAATTAAACTTGTTTTGAGAATTAAACTTGCAAGGATGTGCTTAGCAATCTTAAGAAAATACTTATAAAATTACATTCTAGGTTATGAATATATTTAATAAAAAATTGATCCACGTGTCGGATCTGGACCGGATACGGATTTCAAATACAAGATCTAGATCCATATCCAATCCGTCAGAAACCTTTAAATTCAGCTTTAACCCTTTAAATTCCAGAGTTTGTCTCCAAACCTCCAGCTTAGCGTTCACTCCGTTGCGAGTAGGGATGGCAATGGATCGGATCCTACTAGATCCAGATCCAGATCCATTTTTCATACCTGAATCCAGATTCATCGGGTCCATAAAAATCAGATCCAAATCCGTATCCATCGGATCCATCGGGTCTATGGATCGGATCTGAATCCACATGTAAAAAAATTTGCCTTGCTAAGAATTTTTTTTTGAACTGATAAACGATTTTTACTTAGCTAATAGTTTATTGTGTTTCAATTTTGAAATGTTCATATGAGATATTTTATTCGTTGTCTCCTTTTGATTGTGAGTTATTAATTGAAAATGTTGGACAATGACAATAGTTGTGAAAAATGCTGACTAGTATTTTCACAATGCAGAACTTGCATGTGCTTGGAATCTTCACAAATGAAGTAAATATAATTTTAACTACTTGTCTATGAAGATGTTAGTCATTCACTAATATAACATTGATTTTATTATCGAAGCTACCTCTTTATTTTTTGGTTTTTGAGTGAACGCGGGGTTAAATTAAACTTGTTTTGAGAATTAAACTTGCAAGGATGTGCTTAGCAATTTTAACAAAATACTTATAAAATTACATTCTAGGTTATGAATATATTTAATAAAAAAAATGGATTCACGGGTCAGATCTGGATCGGATACGGATCTCAAATACAAGATCCAGATCCAGATCCAATCCGTCAAAAACGGATCTGGGTTCGATCCGGATCCGTCGGGTCCAAATTTTGAAGATCCATGTCCTATAAAACAGATCTGGATCCATCGGATCCGGACCGGGTCCAAGATCCACTGTCATCTCTAACTATAAGTCATTCAATAGAGGAAACGTGACTTATGGAGGTGGCAGTAAAAACAAAATAATTGGAAAATTGATCTTAGATGTTCCAGGATTTCTAGTCTTAAGAAATGTCTTACACGTTGAGGGCTTAATGGCTAATTTGATTAGTATAAGTCAACTGTGTGATGACGATCTTGAGGTAAAATTTAATAAGAATGCATGTAAAGTTACGAATGAAGCAAATATATGTATCATGACATGTACAAGAACATGTGACAATTGCTATCTTGTTGTAAGACAAGAAACATGCAATAATTCTAAGGTCGATGATACAACACTATGACATCAAAAGTTGGGGCATGTCAACTACCGTAATTTAAAAAAATTGGTTTCATATGAAGCGGTCAGAGGCATACCCAAACTTAGTCATAAAGGTAAAACTGCATGTGAAGATTGTTTGAAAGGTAAGCAAACTCGTGTCTCTCATAATGTTATCCAACACAACGGACAACATTTATGTACGTGTCACTGTTTTCAATTGCTACATATGGATTTAATGGGTCCAATTGAAGTAGACAGTCTAGGAGGCATAAGGTATTCCTTTGTGATAGTAGATGATTTTTCTAGATATTCTTGGATATATTTTTTGAAAGAAAAATCACAAACGTTTGACATGTTTAAAATCTTGCACTCTAGAATTAAAAATTTATTCTATTCTCTTATTTTTTGGATTAGATCCGACTATGGAAAAGAATTCGAAAATAGTTCATTCACAATTTTTTGTGAGAAAAAAAGAATTTTCCATGAGTTTTCTGCCCTTAAACTCCTCAACAGAATGTGGCTGCAGAACGAAAGAATAGGAGGTTGCAAGAAATGGCTAGAGTGATGCTTAGTTCTAAACCTTTGTCATAATGTTTATGGGAAAAGCTTGAATACTGCTAATTACATCGCTAATAGAATCTATTTAAGGTCATGAACAAAGATGACACCCTACGAGATTATAAATGAAAAGAAATCAAACTTGTGTTACTTTCATGTTTTTGGGTGTTTTTATTATATTTTAAATGACATGGATCATTTGGAAAAAATTGACTCTAATAAGGGTGCCGACGGTCTATCCTCTCTTCCCAAAATTTTCTTCCAAATCCCTCAATCACATATTGTTCTATCAATATGTCTACATCAAGGAACACGTTTCATCCCGCCCTTACAGTTTCTAACATCAAGAATAACATTCCACCTGTTCTTGAAATAGAAAACGTCCAATATGCGACGTGGGCCGAACAGTTCAAAATTCACGCACGCTCGCATCAAGTCATCCATCACATAATCCCTGAGCTCTCGAGGATACGGAGGTGCCACGACGCGAGGATGATCCTAAGTTGTGGACGACTCATGATGCCACCGTCCTTCAGTAGATATATTCCATAATTTCTATCGACCTTTTGCAAACGTGTATTGAACCCGACGCTACAGCGCAGCTGACTTGCGGTAGACTACGTGATATATTTCAAGATAATCAAAATTCTAGAGCTGTTACTCTTGAGCAGGATTTCTCCCACGTAAATATGAAAGATTTCCCTAACGTTTCGGCTTATTACAAAAGATTGAAGGAATTGACAGGCCAACTCCGTAACATTGGCGCGCCAGTTTCAAATGATCGTTTGGTCCTCCAAATGATTTTAGGCCTCTCTGAGGCCTATAGTGGTGTTGGCACGCTTCTTCGTCAAAGCAATCATCTCCCGCAATTTTATCAGGCTCGTTCTATGCTTACACTCGAAGAAGCAGATAAGGTTAAAAAAGTGGCTACAGGTGCTAATCACGTGGTCATGATGACCGAGTCCACTGTTCATCCTATCGGTTCCAATAACTCGGTCCAAAACTGCAACAACAGTGGCGGCAAAAAGGGAGGAAATAAGAAATATAATGGCAAGAATCGCGGTGGCAACAATGGCGGCAGCTGTAACAGTGGTGGTGGCGGTGGTGGCCCTCGCAGCGGTCAACAACATCAGTAGTTTTGGTCCCCGTAGTGGGCCCCACAATCACTGTTTGGGCCAAACAGTTTTCAACCTCACTGGCAGTGGGCAGCCCACCAGCAGTCGAGGCCCAACACGACCTGGCCCACTTTCAGTAATTCCTCTGGGTCGGGGCAGCAAGCAAGGGTACTTGGCCTCAACCCCTGCAAGCCCATCACGCAGTGGCCCTCATTTCTACCGACATCGAAGCCATAATGCACACGCTTGATTTAAATCATCCGGACCCAAATTGGTATATGAACATCGGAGCCACTACCCACGTGACATCCGATACATGTACGCTCTCGTCTTATTCCAATTTGAGCAACCCTCGTGGCATAATTGTTGATAATGGTAATTCTATTCCAATTCGTGGTTATGGTCATAAACTTTGTCTCCCTCAAATCCACCCTTTATCTTGAAAAATACACTACATGCCCCCAAATTGATTAAAAACTTAGTGTTTGTCCGTAAATTCACCACTGACAATTTCGTTTCTATTGAATTTGAGCCATTTAATTTCTCTGTGAAGGATTTCAAGACTGGGAGTCCTCTCATGAGGTGTGATAGTATGAGAGATCTTTATCCTATCACGCCAAGTTCCGGTCTATCGAGTCAAGCCTTGCCGTCAACGTTTGCAGCCCTTACTCCTTCCTTGTGGCATACTCGTCTTTGTATTCCTTAGATAAAAGTAATTTTATTTCATGTAAGGGTACACGTAGTACTTCGAATTGTCATTCTTATTCCTTAGGAAAAATTATTAGGTTGCCGTTTGTAGACTCTAATTCTCATACTTTAATGTCATTTGATATTATTCGTAGCGACTTATGGACATCTCTTGTTCTTAGTTCTTTGGGTCATCAGTATTATGTTCTCTTTTTGGATGATTATTCTAATTTTTTATGGATTTTCCGATAGCGAAAAAATCTCAAGTTTTTTTCATCTTCTTAAAATTTAGAGCTTTCATTAGAACTCAATTCGAACAAAAAATAAAAAATATTCAATGTGATAATGGTAAAGAATATGACAACGGGGTATTTTGGAAATTTTGTGCAACTAATGGGATCAATTTTTGTTTTTCTTGCCCTCATACGTCTTCACAAAATGGGAAAGCTGAACGCAAAATTCGTACCATTAATATCATTATTGATTCATGCTTCCGTACCTCCATCGTTTTGGCATAATGCTCTATAAATGGCCACATATCTCTTTAACCTTCTTCCTTCCAAAGGTTTGTCATATTCTTCGCCTCTTCAAATTATATATAATAAGACTCATTCGTATTCACATCTTCGGGTCTCTGGGTGCTTATGTTATCCGTTATTTTCGTCCACCATAATTAACAAACTTCAGGCTCGGTCTACCCCGTGTGTGTTTTTGGGCTATCCATCTAATCATCGTGGTTACAAATGTTTTGATTTGTCATCTAATAAAATCATCATTACTCGCTATGTAATTTTTGATGAATCTCAATTTCCATTTGCTAAGGTTAGTAATCCCGTGCCTAGTTCGTATAATTTTTCTGATAATGGTATATTCCCGTATATTACTCATCATTTTTTGGACATATTCCGCACCCCGAATCCGCCAGTGGGCCCACTGCCTGTTGGTTCTACAGTCCCGATTCCACCCTCATTTTCCAGTTATGGACTTTGGCCAGGTTATGCCCCAGTTTCCGTAACTTGACCATTTGCCGAGCCCAATCCAAAATCTGGGCCAGTCTCGGCGTCAGGTTCAATTTCCGAGTCCATAACGTGGCCTGTAGGCCGGTCCTTCCTGAGTCCAAAAAATTCCCAAAATTCGCCCAATTCTTCCCCGAGTCATAGACCAGTCAGTCACGTGTAGTCAACGGGGTATTTTTAAACCAAAAAGACATTTTTATTTACATTCTAATGTGCTTAAATCACCCTAACCCCGTAATACTGTGTCTGCGCTAAATGATCCGAATTGGAAAATTGCTATGACCGGTGAATATAATGCTCTTATTGATAATAAGACGTGGGAGTTGGTGCCCCGTCTATCTAGTATTAATATTATTAGGTCTATATGGATTTTTGTTCATAAGGAAAATTCAGATGATTCATTTGCACGGCATAAGGCGCGGCTTGTGGGTGATGGTAAGACTCAGCATGTTGGTGTGGATTGTGGTGAGACATTTAGTTCGGTGGTCAAGCCGACTACCATTCGCACTGGGCTTAGCTTGGCTCTTTCGAAAGCATGGTCATTCATCAGTTACATGTGAAAAATGCTTTCCTACATGGTGATCTCAAATAAACAGTCTATATGCATCAGCCTTTGGGGTTTAGGGATCCCAAATATCCTCATCATATATGTTTGTTGAAGAAGTCCTTATATGGGCTTAAGCAGTCTCTACGGGCCTGGTATAAGAGGTTTGCCGACTATGTTTCGACTATTGGGTTCATTCACAGCATGTCAGATAATTCCTTGTTCATATATCATCGTGGTTCGTCTTTGGCTTATATACTATTATATGTGGATGATATTATTTTGACTGCCTCTTCCGATGTCTTACGCTAGTCGATCATGACAATGCTCAGCTCTGAGTTTTCTATGAAAGACTTAGGGCCCTTGAGTTATTTTTTGGGGATTGTTGTCACTCGTCATGCAAGTGAATTATTTTTATCACAGAGAAAGTATGCAGCCGCGATCATTGAGAAGGCTGGGATGTCATCCTGTAACTCCACTTCCACTCCAGCTGATACTAAACCCAAATTGGGTGCTACGGCCGGCGCTCCATACGAGGATCCGACCCGCTATCGCAGTCTTGCAGGGGCCATTCAATATCTCACATTCACGAGATCAGATATTACGTATGACGTACAACATGTGTGCTTGTATATGCATGATCCCAGGGTTGAGCACATGAATGCGGTCAAACACATCATTCGGTATATTCAGGGTACACTTGACTATGACTTGCATTTATATCCTTAATCGACACCCACACTTGTCTCGTATACATATGATTATTGTGGTGGCTGTCCGGATACCAGAAGGTCTACGTCTGGCTATTGTATGTTTCTTGGCAATAACTTGGTCACCGGGTCTGCGAAACGTCGGTCGACTTTGTCCCGCTCCAATGCCGAGGCCGAGTATCGAGGGGTAGCTAATGTGGTCTCGGAATCGTGTTGGTTACGTAATTTGCTGTTAGAGCTTCATTGTCCTATTCAGAAGGCGGCCTTTTTTTATTGTGATAATGTTAGTGTAATCTACCTTTCTGGTAATCCGTTCAGCACCAGTGCACTAAACATATCGAGATGGACATTCACTTTGTCCGCGAAAAGGTTGCCCGCGGTCAAGTATGCGTCTGTCATGTCCCGTCCAGGTATCAAGTTGCCGACATCTTTACAAAGGGTCTTCCCTCGGTCCTTTTTGAAGATTTTAAGAACAATCTTAGCGTTCGAAGACCGCCCTCTATGACTGCGGGTGTGTGTTAAATATCCATAGGATATACACGATATACACGTGTATATCCTATGTATATTGGCCTCGGTTTTTGTATATAATTTAGGTAATGTTGTAGTCTCCTAGTTTAGGTAATGTTGTGGTGTAATTAGTATTGTACACTTATCATAATATTTGTATTACCATAATTGTATAGTTAGTGTCCAAGTAGAATAAGGTTTTAGGAGTAGAATATGAATAAGATTCTTCTATTATGGAAATATGTAAATATGTAAATTGTATATATACTCTTTCAATTAATAAAAATAATTGAGAGATTATTTCTTTCATTTGATAGTGTGATAAATGAGCGTGATTTACCGGTAGATTTTTCACGAATATAAGCTTGCCTCCGATTTTCCTAATGAAGAGGCAACTTTATTATTGAGATCATTAATATTCGTAATACACAATTATTCTGAATCTTCCTTGGAAATCACAAATTTTGTCAAAATATTGATCTCGTAAATTATCCTCTTTCTCTATTTTTCTTTTGTCACAAAGTGCAAAAGTGACATCTCTTAGCTAATTTTAGATTTTTCCGTTAATTAATTAATTTTTAAAAAAGGAGTAGACAACAATATAAGTAACAAAAATGTGGTCTTTGCAACCAGACTTATTCTTAGGGAATTAATCACATTCTTTACTGAGCTGAAACAAATGTAAGTTTTCAATTGTTTTCATAAGTGCTGTACAACCAAAAGCGTTATTAGTCATGCTTTCTATGATAATCAAATAGGAAATGTCATCACTTGAGTTTGCTTCTTTAATTGTATTGGTGAGTTGAAATTAGTTAAAAGTAGTTACAACTTACAACTTTTGCCACCAAAATTGTCAAGACCATCAATGGCATGATAATAAGAACCGGCACCCTTTTCCTTTTCTAATCTACTCGATTAATTGGTAAAAAAACGATGTTCAATTTCAACAATTAGTCGTTTTGACAAATTAAATTCATCTTAAAATTTGATATTTTAGGAAATACAACAACATACCCAGTATAATCTCATAAATAAGGTCTAGGGAAAATTTTATAATTTAATGTTATTTAGTGGAGGGTATTTTGAGAATTTTAGGCTTATATTATGTTCGCCCTAGTTTTCACTATATGTAAACTAGAGCGCCGTTTTTCTTTCAGTAGAGTGGTCGAAAAGAGAAAATGATAGAATTGTAAACTCAAAACTCCATTATAGTAAAATCTGCAGCGGTAAAGTAAATGTAGCTCTCGCATTGAGGGTGAATCATTATAAATCTATGTGTGTTATTTGTTCTTCACTTATTTACTGTTTTTCTGATTAGGTAGAATTTGATACGTAAATCCTAACGATTCTAAGACATATACTCTTATGATTAAGGATGTTATATACTATTTCTTAAGAAATGTGTAAAAATACTTAAAATGAACGTAGTAATTAAATTTTGTCTTTAAAAAGAAAATAGACAATTCGAGACATTCAATTATCATGCCTGAAGAGAGTCAGAGACTAGTGCAAATATAATGATTACAATTATTTTAACCCTACATTTAAGGATAAGGTTTTGTGAATGGCTATTTCCCATATAGCAAATGTTATGGATCAAATCTAATCATTAAAATCAAAACTCCTGCGGTCTATATACTCTTTAATAAAGCAAGTTAAGGAAATTAGCCAGCTTGATTGACTCAAGAAAAAGATATTAGGCTTTATATTTGAACTTGATCTCTCAAAATTCCTTTTAAAGCTAGCTACTGTTTTTTTTTATTTCCCTTAGAAAGAGGTAAAAACCCATAATTTTCTGTTGTTGGCTTCTCATCATTTACCCGATATTCACATTGAAGTCTGATTAAATTTTAATTTATGCTGAAAAATCTCACATTGAGGATTAAAACGCTCCCTACCTAACAAAGGCGACAAATGAATATAACCTAATATTTGCACACCCCAGTAATATCTGTTGAAAGATTAATTAGTAATTTGACATAAAAAATGTCATATCAGAGTTTAAAATCAAATACTCCAGTTAAATTACATTAATATATTTAGCAATTCCCATGTAGATTCTTAATTTAGATAAATCTTTGAGAAATGGGCAGTACGGACATCTTCACTGTATTTCAATGACGACACATCATTACCATTGTATGATAGTTCCTTTGTGGCGACCGCAATCACTAGCATTATTTTTTTCTTCTTTTTGTGACATATGAAATTAAATCTACTCCTTTCACTGAGGTGCAATTTTTAAATAATGGAGTGCGGTATCAATTTTTCTTTTTTTTTATAATCCAGGTTTCCAGACTTGCGCATGACTACTTCACTGGTATTACCCAGACGTTCTGAAGATGATGGGACCGGTCCTTCAGCACCCACCACCAGGTAAATCGCGGAATGTGCACACATGGCCAGTGTCTGCTTGCGTCCAACGGATCAATGCTACAAGGTTGACCCCCCCACAAGCCCCATCCACAAGGCTTGGTGGAGACCGAACCCACACTACAACATGCCCGCGCGACTTTTAGCGCCCAGGCTTTACCACATGTATGTGTCCCGGAGGACGATATCTGGAGGGGAGAATCGAACTTGCGACCCTAAGGCCGCAAAGTTGACTCCCTGCCAGCAAGCTGACCCCTCTAGATGCGGTATCAATTCTTAAAAAGAGGAGAAAATGCTTTTTAATTCTTTCTATAGTTTTAAATCAAAACCACCTAGTTCCTTCCTTCCTACCTATCTAGGAGGAAATAAATTCTAAAAATATATATTTCTTTCTTTGCCTTTATCCCTCTGTTTCTTCCTTTGGCTTCGATAAGTAGGTGTGGGCGTATATCGGTTCGGTTCGGTTTGGTTTTATATCCGAAAAATATGAACTGAATAAAAATCATTTAAAAAAAAAAAACGAATACAACTTTTTTTTAAAAAAAAATCTATATGTTCGGTTTATATGCCGAACGTATCGGATTATATCGGGTTTTTCTAGTGGGCCGGGCCGGGCCGGGTCGGGTTGGGGAATTTTTAAATTTTTTAAAATATTAAATTTCCTAAACTGAAATTGACATTCACACCTACACTATCATGAAATTTCGACGTTGAAATGTATTGTGTATCGTGAGATGTTTACTAAAGAAAAAGAAAAATTAGAAATCGATTTGGGGGAAAACAAACATTTTTCTAAAAATTGGCTATAGGCGGTTTGACCGGTCCCGTCTCGAAAAAATACGCAAAATAAAAAAAATCGGGTAAAATGTACATCCGAGCCGCAGAGTTATGACCATTTAAAGTTTTATCAATTTACAACGATTTTTTCTCCCTACGTTTTATGTCAATGCTTCCGTGATATGTTAATCAAGTTCATGCCGCATGCGACTTCCATAAAAGCTTCATAGATTAGCTTCAATGACTATGATTCAAGAGATAGTAATAGCCTAAAATAATAATATATATATATATATATATATATATATTTAATTTGATTTTTCGGTTAGGTTCGTATCCATAATTTAAAAATCGAACCGAATCACTAAATCCTGATTCGGTTCGGTTTTTCAAAAAATCATTTTTTTATTTTAAAACCGAGAAAAAACCGAACCGAATTTCGGTTCGGTTCGATTTTTTCGATTCTCCGAGTTTTTTGCCCACCCCTATCGATAAGCTTAAATTATAACCATTACAATTCGTTTGTAGTTCACTAAAGTTAAAGTAAACAATCATCAAGTATTGTGATGGGAAGGATGTGTCCACCTTTAATTAAATGTTTGCCGTTTAAGGTTCAAATCTTAGACTGATGAATATTCCGATAGGAAGTCTTTATCTTTTATTGAGCTCTTACGAGATACAAATTCAAATTAATCTGTAGTCAGTATTTCAAAGCGGAAATTACGTCCCATGAGAAACAAAAATAATTAAAGTGAAATAGCATTTTCTTTTAGGCGTTAGGTACTTCAATTTACGACTGTGGAGAAAAACTAGGAATTTTGTGATAGCACATTGAAACTCTTGAAAGTAGAGATGAAAGGAGAGCTATTCTTTTCAATAAGACCCCATTATTGCTTTCTATCTTTGTTGGCTTCATTTAAAAAAGTTCACTTTCTTGAAACAGGGTGCACCTTTTTACTACTTGTTTTTATTTAAGTACGGTTGGAAATTTGTCTTTTGTGGGGAGGTACGTTCACCCATATTTAATAACTTAAATACTAAGGTTCCGTATGTTGGAGGCTTTGTCTCTTCATACGTGCATAATCTACTAATTGAGTGGATGACCGTAGGGCCAAGGATCGTCAAATTTCATTGAGAAATGAAAGAGATATTGGTCCACGAAGTAAGGTGTTCGAGGCATGGAAATATGGTGTGGGACAAATCTACCACATCAGTGGAAAAATGAAGATTTGTTCTCTTTATAAGTCTTAAAATTGGCTAAGGGTTTGGGAACCCAAGGGGTAACCCATGTGTTTGAAAGAGGGAGGACGTAGATGTGCTTGGGTTTAAGGCGCCGCCACCCGCGCGCCGCCACCCGCCCGCCCGTCTGGTCGGACTTTGGACTTTGGATAGAACCCCAAATTATTTGGGTTGATTTTTGGAACGTTGCAACATTAATCATCATCCATGGTGTCTTTTGGCACAATTGAGACTAGACTACAACATAAACAACACAGAGACAAAACAGAAAGAGAACAACTGAAATTCTGTCCAGAAACGTGTGGACAAACAGAAAACTCTTCCTTCCTTTTTCATCCTTCAGCAAGTCGTTTCGTGTTTGTTTTCTTCGTCAGAATCAACCTATTTGCTTTGTAGTGTTGATTAGTTGCTGTTTTATCTTGGGAGACTATTGTCCGTTAACGTAAAATCATATATACGGGGCAATCTTGTCTTAAAGACAGAGAGTCATCTCTCGACTCAGCCACAGTTGTAACAATTCAGATTTAGTGTTTCTTGATTTCAGGTTATCAAGATTCAAAACTCAACAACCTTGCGGCAGTTCTGAATATTGGTTATCTGTTTATCCTTTCGAATACTTGTAATATTTATTTACTTCCTGTACTGCTTTACATATCTAACAAGTAAAATATTTGGATTATTAAACAAGCAATTTGGATGGTGCATAAGTAATGATTTTCACTTTCGTAGTAAAAATATTCACCTCCTATAATTAGAGTTAGAGAAAACAAGTGAATTCGAAAAGAGAAAACACTTAAATAGACCATTACCACAAGCGACAAAGTTAAACAACATTATCAAAAATTGGTCAAAGGGCAACGTAATGATAAGATTAAGATAAGATTTATGCTAAAATATGATAAGTGTAACAAAATGATGGCACCAGCAATTGCCATTTTCATTTCGTTGATTTCCAAAATGGCACACGTGAGCCCTACACTTGCATTCTTTTTCATAATTTATCTATAGTTAAAAGGAGATCAACTTTTTGCATCCCATAATGATTTCTTTCTTTTATATTTTTGTTTATGTGAGCATATCTGCGTATGTTTAGATTCTAATATCAATGTTAATTCTGAAATTTATTTTCATTAATAAAGAGATCTATACATACAATATACAATCTCTAACTATGAAAAATTATATTCCTACTATAATACTAATATCCTAATTACTCTTGTACAAGACTTCTACAAAATATGGTAAGTAACCTAAATATACACAAATATACACACGGTTTCTATCACACCCCCAAAGTCATAGCGGACGATTGTCGTACGCTGATACTGTCCCTAAAATCTTCAAACAGAATCAAGAGAAGACCCTTAGTAAATATGTCAGCAATTTGGTACCTTGAAGGGACATGTACGACATGTATTTGTCCACGAGCTATCTTTTCGCGAACAAAGTGAATATCTATCTCGATATGTTTAGTGCGCTGATGTTGGACCAAATTTTCAGAGGGATAGACGGCACTAACATTATCACAGTAGACCACGGTAGCTTTCTGAATAGGAAAGTGAAGCTCTAATAAAAGATTACGTAGCCAACATGACTCAGACACCACATTGGCTACTCCTCGATACTCGGCCTCTTCACTGAATCATGAAATTAGAATAACATTTTATCGAAATCATGAAATTAGCTATTCTATGTAGAAGGTAGAATTATTTTTCCTAATTATAATCATGATTATAATTCTATAATCGTGGGCTAACATGATTTCGAACTAAATGACCTCATAAGGGTTTGTTTGGTGCATGAGATATGGGATGCAAATTCGAAGATAAAATACGAAATTTCATATTCGATTGAATGTTTTAATCCAAAATTAGCAATATTAGGAATTAGCTATGCCATTATAAGGGATCGTTTGGTACGTGAGATAGGGGATAATAGTCCTAAAATAAAATATGAAATTATTATATTTCGTATTTAGTTAATTTTTTTATTTTGAAATTTAATATATCCTGAAATTAGTTATACTACAACTGTAATATTATTTTTATACCATATTCAATGTAGGATAACAATCTCAGTATTATTAATCTCGAGATAAAACACCAAAAAGACCAAGTTGCCATTATCCCAAAGTCCTTTAAAACGTCTAAGGTTAATTTTTTTTTGTTTATTTGTCTAATAGACTAGGGTCTCATTTGTTTACACTTAATGGATATCTGAATCTTAATCATTCAGATTCAGTCCATTAAGTTCATTATTTTGTTTCCTTATGAAACCTCTTAATAGGTCTGAATGAATCAGATTTGTAACAGAGTCTTAACATCATTCAGACTTATTTAAAAATACGTCTTATTTCACAAAACATTTCACGACTTCTTTTTTCAACAAAATTTTCACGCATTTAGCTATCTTTTTCTCAACCAAATATTATCAAGAGCTCTTGTTGCCGTAAATATTAATTGATTAACTACAACAACAAAATTGTTTTCTTTAATCTATCAAAAAATTTGTTTAAAATCCTACATATGAACTCAGTTCATGATCTATTTTGCACAACAAAATTAAACATGAGAAATTCATATTATCAATAAAATTCCTACCATCACTTCTCAATCTTTAAAAAATCGCAACGACTCTATAAATTAGTGTTTCTCGAGACAATAAGAAGAAATTTTTAAAAACTTGAATACTATATAACACTCTAATCAAATGTGAAACTAAGAGAGTATTTGGATTGACTTATTTTAAGAGTTTATGGGCTTTTAAGCACTTTTTAAATTTTTGTGATATTTGACAATGAAAAAAGTGTTTAAAAGCACTTACTTTTAGACATGAAAAGTACAAAAATAAGCCAGAAGTCAAAAGTTTGGTATTACAAACTTACGACTTTTGATTTTTATCTTATAAGCTACTTTTTAAGAGTCAATCCAAACACCCTCTAAATACATAATACCAAGTTTCAAGCGACAATAGATAACATTCAGAAATTATGTCAAGCATTGAATTTTTTCTCTCCTTTTTATCTTTTTTTAATAGTCTTTTACTAGAAAACATCTTGTGAAATTCAACCATAACAACTCTCTTTAAATCACTTTAAGTTGATAGAGAAAGGTTTACCATTTTAATAATAAGCACAATTCTTAAAAAAAATTCATGTTACCTTATTACAATATTTTTTATATTGATATATAACTGTTATGAACATTTCAGATGTTCAAATTTTATATTTGTAGAAAAAAGGAGATAGTTCAAATTGTTAATCATATATAAATTTCAAAATATTATTTTCTATCAAAAATAAATTTATTTTATTGAAAGGAGATTTTTATAATATTTTATTAATATAGTGCTTAGTTTCATATGTACATTCTGTTGGTTACAATGATGCAGGAAACGAAAATATATAACTGCTAAGTATTACAAGCAACTGAAATTACAATTAACTTGAACAATAAACTGAAATTACAAGAAACTGGAATTGCAATAAACTTGGTATGCTGAGTCGAGTGTTTGCACTCTGTCTTTAAGACAATATTGCCCCGTATGTATGCTTTCTACGTCCTGGACAATTGTCTCCCAAGATAAAACAGCAAATGAACAAATGAGCAAAGGAAACTCAAGTGCTACCGTGAAGAATTTTGAGTAATGAAATGATGTTGGAAGGTAGTAAGAAGAACTGATTTCGTTTCTATTTTTGTGTTATGTGTATCTCAACAATCTGGCCAAAGGGTTCTTTAAATAGTTGAAGGAGAGGCTTATCAACTGACCACATAAGTGTCATTACTGGCCAAATAATGACAATTATTGAGGTAGTAATTCACCAAAATAAATGGTGAATTGATATTTGTGCAACGGATTGGCATTTAGGAAGATTAATTCAGTCAAAATAAATGGCTGAATTGAGTGCTGGTTGACGTTCCAGAAACCACAAAGTTCTCTGTCGAATTTGATTTTCTGGAAACTTCAGGGACCAAACTGTACATATAAAAGAATTCTGGTCCAAAAAGATAATATCAGAAGAAGCACAACCCGCGGCCCGCCGACCGGACGGGACGGGCGGCGCGCGTGTGGGTTTCCTCGAACCGAAACACATCTAGGTCCTCCATCCTTTAAATACATGGGATACCCTTGGGGTCCCAAACCCCAAGCCAACCTTGAGACTTATACACAAAACAATTCTTTCTTCCCCCACCGATGAGGGAGAATTGATCTCAATACCACACTTTTCCATACTTCAAACACCTCACTTCGTGGACCAATATCTCTTTTATTTCTCAACGAAATTTGACGATCCTTGGCCTTACGGTTATCTACTTACTTAGTAGATTATGCACGTGTGAAGAACCGGATTCTCTAACATGCGAAACACTAGTATTTAAGCCGTTAAATTTGGTCGGACGCAACTCCCGCCAAAGACAAATTTCCAACACATTCAAATATTGAAATCAAACAGTAATAATCATTCAGCATTCAGATCTAGAGACAACATTTTAATATTTAGATATCTATTCAGATTCAGACATCTAGATCTTAATGCAATCTTAATATTTAGATGTACATTCAGATTCAGACGTTTTAATCTTAATTGAAATAAATGAGGCCTAAATGTCTATCAATAAAGCTATATCCCGTAAATTATTTTATTTTCGTATTATAATTACGTTACTATAGTTTTGGTACTTGTTCCTGACCAGACAACCCCTTAACAGACATAAGTACTTGAGGTGGTAAATGTAAAAATTTCAGGTATTGGGTAATTTGTACCCCAATCTAAACGCGCGTGGGCGTGGTATAGAAAATTTAACAAAAAATAGGATAGAAGCGGAAATGGATTTTCTACGGTGAACCCGTTTTTGTCCGGGCTTCTCAGGCGTACTAAAGTAAAGCCAAACAGCAATTTGCTGGCTGTGGCCCCCTATTAGCTATATATGTGTTGGGTTCTTAGCAATTCAATTCAATGAGCACTGAAGAAAAATCACTGCCTTTTCTTTTTTCCTTTCTCTATTACTGTGAGACAATTTTGTCCAGACTAGGGATAACTTGACACACCTACCCTTTTGGTATAAGTAATTATGAAAATTAGTACTAACAAAGTAAGTTAATATCAAATTGGGATTGTCCATTTGCCTTATTCTTTTGCCAAATTTAAAGTTCATGTGGACCACTCATATGCTAGGTCCTTTCTAAATTCTACGCACCTATTAAACACTTCCTTTATATTTATGAGCATTTTGATTAGTAGTACTATATGGTTAGACCATGCTAATGGTTCATGCAATTTGTTGTCACTAATATTTAGTATAGAATTAAGTTCAATAAGAACTACTAGTTAGTTTTATTTTTTTACCCTTTTGAGTAAAAGTTACATTTTCAATTGCTAGCTAGATTTGTTATTTTGAGCAAGACAGTCATTGAAAAAAAAATTGAAGAGAAAAGGAAGAAGAAGTTGGTGTATTTATTGTATTATCTAAAACCTATGTGTTACAGTTATGTTCCATCAAAGGTTCATACTATCAGTATCCAAATTTCTTTTTTCATTATTTTCTTTAATATAACCTTGTTATTTGTTGCATACAATTTTACTACTCCATACTATTGTGAGTTGAAACTTGTTAACCTGTTGAATTTGTCAACTTAAGATTGTGCATGCAAGCACTTGGTTCATGCACCAAGAAAAAAGTGCATGTCATGTATTTTGAGATAACCTATATAATTTAATAGTAAATGGTTAATATGTATTTTTATTTCAACTTATCAATTAGTCATGGTAAATTGATATGTTAAGTGCATGCACTCAATTCCTCCACGTAATTTTTCCTACTTTGTTGTATGATCACAATTTGAAAAAGTACTCTCCCATACAAATAAAAATGAATTGAAAAGTTTAAAGATGAACAAAATTATTATGCATGACATGCAAGGAGTAATTCTAGTATCAAAAGCTGGGTTGGCGTACGTTGTGTTTGGTGTAAGACATTATTTTCTTTGTAATAATTTCAAAGTTATTTGAAATGGGAGGAAATCAAATGATATGTATCATTTCTGATCACAAGTCATTCTCCTAAAAGTATCTCTTGTATTAATTTATATCACTTGTTTCAATCTACATGTAAGTATTGTTGTCATTCCTTTAATGTTCAAAATTATCACCAACCCATTATTTCCATACCCCATTCTCAACTTTCTACATTACCATATGTCATTAATATAATTTAATGTAAATACTTAATTTTTACCCTTTATACTCGATCATCATCAAAAAATGATCTAACAATGTTTGCATGAAAAAACCCTTATATTAGCATGCGAATAAACCAAAAGAAATCTAAATCATCAAAAACTTAGTGAATCTCTTAAGTTTGCTCTTTCTCAATCTATGTTTGACATAAAGTTTATATAAAAGTTAGAAATAAGAACTATAAATGCTAGGGGTGAGCGGGTCCGGGTACCCTAACTTTTTTAAACTACCCGGACCCTACCCAGTAAACGATCGGTTCCTAAATTTGTTACCCGGAACCTACCCATAGCAATCATTACCCGGAACCTACCCGACTTCGCGGTTCCTGGTAGGTTCCCTGCACTCAGAAACATTTGTCATAAATAGTATACCATGCATAGGATCGTATAATACGGAATGAAGCAAAGAGTGACAAAATATGTGTGAAATATTGCATAATACGGAACGGCAAACAGAGAGAAAAGCAAGAAATTGTACACTTCATTACAACAGAGATATACCGCGAACCCGACCTTTAAATGACTACAACACAATCACAATTCACAATGACTAAATGAAGAAAACATTGCAAAATTACATCGCATCGACATCCGTGATTTTCGAGATCAGCATTGCCGCCGCCGCCAGTGATTGCCGCCGCATTGTCGCCGTGATTGTCGCCGCCATTGGCCGCCGTGATTGTCGCCGCATTGTCGGGCCAGCATTGTCGCTGGCCGCCGGGCCGGGCCAGATTACGCCGTCACTGATTGTCAGCGCCGCACTAACATCTACATTTTGAGAAGAGTTTAAATGTCACACGCCCACTTGCATACTAATCCACCATTATGTCTCTCCGTGACACAAGTAAGCTCTACAAAAATAAAATAAAACTATCATGTGAGATCTCCAAGACAAAAGATAATACACAAAAATAAAAATTCTAAATAACCCAAATCCATAAAACAAAAATAAAGAAAGACCAGCGAGTAGTGACTTCACCTTCCTCATATATTTTTCTCAAGATCTTCCATATATTGCTCAACACTAATTGATTTTGAAGACGAGCGCAACCAATCTTTGGCAACAAATCAAAGCTTCCACAAATTTAGGAGTTGCAGAGTCACAAATTGATCAAGCACTGACCAGACGTTAAAAGCCGACTCCGAGGCTACCGTGGATACGGATGGCTAAGATGTCTCTAGCCATCAAACCGAGAACCTTGTAAGTCGACTTAGCAAAGATTCCACCACATCAATAAATCAAATGTTTCATTTTTGGGCTCACGAGGACTACTAAGGTACCTTCCATCTCGATCTTAAATCCCCACTCAAGTTCATCTTCGTCATCCTGGTACTAATCTTTGACAAGTGAAGCCGGATCAACAAAACCAAAATTTTCTCCAATTAACATTGTCAATAGAGCCTCGAGACTCATCCAATACATTAGAATCACATAGAAGAATGATTTTTGTCATGTAATGCAAAAAGACGCTCCAATACATTCATTACCTTACTAACGATCAATTCTATTTTAGCATCATCAACACCAATCCTTCTACAACTCCAATTCGTAAATCTCAACTATATCGAGGATCTAGTACTACTGCTATCAACACCATCATGTTTGTTTTCAATACTCCCATAATACTTGTCAAATTTGGCTCTCATTTTTGTAGCTATCAGCTTTAAGGTTTTCATTATTATTTTGGCTTTCACATCTGGCTAATGTTGAAAACATGCTAATAACTTCATGAAAATAATGGTTAGTTGTCACATTAGAGACTTCCTGACATCCTAATAGTAGCCTCATAGAAATTTCTCAAAAATAAAGACAACAAGGATGCATTTTCCTAATCCTCATCTTTCTGGACACCACAATCAAGCTCACCACAAAAGCCATATCATCATCTTCAAGTCTTACAAATGCTTGTTTGAACTTACTAGCACTTTCTAACATAAGATATGTAGAATTCCACCGTACTAATATCAAGACAAACAGAGCCCTTATAAGTTATGCCCTCTTCGCTTATACAACTTTGGAATTTGTGCTCTACTGGGGAACTCCTAACATACTTAATCGCACTAATTCACTAATTGATTCACGAACCTCACTCAACCCATCTTTCACAATCAAATTCAATATATGAGTCAGACATCTCATATGAAAACTCACCCCCAAAACAAGGGTATTTCTTTAACTTGTCCTTCAAATAAGCAATTGTTACATCATTAGAGCTCGTGATTATCAACTGTGAATTGCTGATATACGATCTCTAATTCCCCACTCAATTATACATTTTTCTACCATCTTACCAATATCCCTACCTTTATGGCTAGGCATAACAACAAAGTTTAGCAATCGCTATGCAAATTCCAATTTTCATCAATAAAGTGAGCGGTAAGACATAAGTAACTCAAATTTTGAAACGGAAGTCCAAATGTCTGGTGAGAGCAATCCTAGATTTAAGAGATGACAACTTATCTTTAAGCATGAGTTTTCACAAACATAAAGTTTCATGCAATCCCTAGCAATTGTGAATCTTGAAATATGCTTAAATAAAGGTTGTAATGCCGACACAAAACCCCTAAAACCTTCACGCTCAACCGTCTAAATGGTTGCTCATCAATAATAATCATCCTAGCCAACATGTGCCTACAAAACTCTTTATCATATTTCCAAGTGCTAAGCATATGCTCATTATCCCCATTTATACTACCTTTAAAATGACCACCAAGCAATTTTTGCTTCTTGTCAATATTGCGAGGATACTTTTTGTAACTTCTCAAATGTTTCCACAATGGATTTATGTGTACCATTGCTAACACTATAAGCTGCCTTCATTGCAATAGTTACAAATAGAAACAACATTACCGCTTTTCTCATCTATTGTTTTACCAAAATGCTCCAAACCTCGATTTTGTTGCCTTTTTCGACGGGTGCACGAAGTCATGGATGCCGCATAGCCTACCATCTACCAAAAAAGTATCAAAATAAAAGGGAAATATCAACCCAAATACTAGCTTTTCTAAATGTAAATCAACCCAAATACTAACAACAAACAATAAAAAATAAAAAAAGAACATCATAATACGTAAATAAAAACAAGAATATTATAATACGTAAATCAACCCAATACGTAAATCAACCCAAGAAATGCAAAATCTAACGTTCTTCACTATGCAACAACTTTAAGGGTTATTCATTACCTTTAACAAAACCGAGAGGAATTCGAGCACAATACAACAACCTTTGTCAAGCTTCGAGTGAGAGAGTAGATCAAGTATGGCGAGGCGTGAGCTACGAATGGCGACCGACGATTTTGGCGGTAGCTTTGTAGTAGGCGATCAAGGAATCGCAAACAAGTTAACAACAAACAATAAAAGGGAAATATCAACCCAAATACTAGCTTTTCTAATGTAAATCAACCCAAATACTAACAACAAACAATAAAAATAAAAACATTAACATCATAATACGTAAATAAAAACAAGAACATTATAATACGTAAATCAACCCAAGAAATCAACTAAATACGTAAATCAACCCAAGAAATCAACCCAAGAAATGCAAAATCTAATGTTCTTCACTATGCAACAACTTTAAGGGTTATTCATTACCTTTAGCAAAACCGAGAGAAATTCGAGCACAATACAACAACCTTTGTCAAGCTTCTCGCGATCGGCGATCGCGGTGACGGCGATGGGCGATGGCGAGTCGCTGTAGAGGGCGATCGCTGGCGAACCGTGAGCGCGAGCGCCGAGCCGCGAGCTGTGGCGGCGCGGCGAACCTCGCGGGCGCGCTGGCGCGGCGCGAGTGAACTGCGTGGTCCGCGAGCGCGAAAGCGAGCGCGAAAGGTCGAGTCGCTGGCGCGGTCGCGAATCAATGGCGAAGATTTTGAAATTAGGGCGAAGTAAAATTTTGGAAATTTGGGCTAAGAGAAGTAGTGCACCAATGCGACTGAATCTTTTAACCTGATCAGCCAAATAATCTGACTGGGCCAAAATTTAAAAGCTCCAAAGCCCAAAACTAAATAATTTAAATTGGGGTAGGTTCATAGGTCCTGGTATTTGCTCGGTCCTGGCACCGGATTATATTTATCGGAACCGGAACCGGACCCGATATTGATCGGTTCCTAATTTTAATACCCGGAACCTACCCGTTATTATAATATGTCTACCCGGAACCTACCCGATAGTATCGGTTCCGGTCGGGTATCTGGGTACCCTGTACCCGTGCTCACCCCTAATAAATGCTACTAGAAAAATTGAGAGTTTAGATACACACATTTCATTCACACCTACCATATAGGCCCCCCCCCCCCCCCAATTTGTGCTTGAGACATGTTAGCCATATAGCTCACAAGAAAATAAGATAAGAGTTCTCGGGGCATAGCTGAATGACAAAGTAGGAGAACTTAAAATCCAAATTTGAGGCCTAGTCTTGGAGAACCTGGCTATTATCTCCGTAAATAAGATAGTATGTAGTTCTAAAGCTGGATATAAAAAAAAAGTACCATACACCCATTAATTAATTTTGTAGTAACCAAACTAGGGTCGACAAGTTGTTATTGAATGGACTAAAAATACTAATTAATTCCTTCGGCAAAGTTTGCAATCTAGACAACGACAAATTGACAACTGATAAAGGGTTTTCCTAACTTGCAACTGTATAGCATACATAAGCCTAACACATGTATTTTTTTTATTGAAGTCCCTGATAATTAAATGTTATACTAGTAGGTAATTTCTACCCATAACAAGTATAGATCTTGTAAACTTTTAATTGTAGTATGTTACTAGCTAGTGGCGTACATGTGATATCTCGTAAGCGATATTAATACTTAAAGAAGTGAATAAATAAATAAATTACTACTCCGGTAACAACAAGCGGTGCCATTTTATTTTAATATTTATATATAATATTTTCATATTTTGGAACGATTGAACAAGGTATATCTGCCTGCCCCTGACAATGTACTATTGTCTTCTTCTTTTTTTGAAATAAAAAATCTTTTGTAAGCCAATCTTTATCCAACTACACTATTTATCTCATATTTTGGAATGGTTGTATATTCCATGCAGCTTGTATGAGCCGATCTAGTACATTCAATTCTCGATATATAGACAGACAAAGTTAACTCTTTTTTACAAAAAAATATTCCTCAGTAGTAGTATTTTAGTGCAATAATACTTTACATGTACTGATTTAATATCTTAAATCTGCTTCGAGCAAATTCTTACACTCATAGATTTAATGACTCGACAACTCTATTTTGACTTGTTAATCACTAAAAAATTCAGTGGCATGTATTTTAATCCTTTTGCAAAACATACTTACAGTTTAATACTAGATGCACATCGAACAATGAACATTGTGCGTGGGAAGCCACTAAATATTGAAGAAATAACTCATTCTATTTGTCTTCATGAATCACACAATAAAATATCGTATACTACTAAAGTACCTTAAAATCAACAACAAAAAAAAAAGCTCTATAAAAAAGCACCAATTTTTTTGCTTATTTAAGTTAGAACCAAAAAAGAAATGAATAAAATATTATTGTGTCTGGAAATCTAGAGTCAATTTTGAACCAAAAAATTAAAATAATGTTAAAAGGGACATGGTAGAGATTTGTTGATTAACAAGGGGACACAATAGACATCCCCCGAAAATACAGGGGGGTCTTTTATACATTCCCCCGTTCATTTTGTACTATTCTCTTTACCCCCCTTCAGAGTGACCCGTCACTATCTGTATAATTATACATACTACTTCATACTGTATCTAGAGGGTATACATACATATGCATATATCTAACTATAGACAGTAATACTATTCGTCCGTTGCCCCCTATACCCAGCAGTTGCAGCGCTGCTCTAGCAGCTGCTGCAATTTGCAGGTTCATCTGTACGTACAGCTTTTCTGTATCTATATATATTTATGTGTTTATTTGTATCTATATACATTTCGATATATATACTGTGAGCTGTTAAGGACACTCACATAAAGTGTGATTTGATATGTAGAGAAAAAGCATTTCACTTTTTAGAGAGAGAAAGAGCAAAGATAGTCATCTTCTTTATGCAATAGTGCGAAGTTGAACTAGCTAAAAGGTACTAATACTATCTCTGTCTCAATTACTCTCTTTAATTTTATGTGTATATGTATATAAATACACACACAGAAACACCACACCCACATATATATATATATATATGACAAATTTCTGTACTGTGTTTAATTAATCTTAGGGTTTAAAGATGATGTGTGGACTTATTGATCTAAATACTGTGGATAACGATGATACCGGAGAAGAAACGACGGCGGCGCCGGTGTCAGTGGATTCACCGGCGCCGGCGCCGGTGTCAGGAAGTTCGGATTTGACGTCGTCAACTACGCCGGCGGTAGCATCGGTGTGTATGGAGCTTTGGCATGCGTGTGCTGGACCGTTGATTTCGTTACCAAGAAAAGGAAGTGATGTTGTGTACTTACCTCAAGGTCACTTGGAACATCTCTCTGAGTACCCGCACATAGCGTATAACCTCCCTCCTCACGTTTTCTGTCGCGTTGTTGATGTGAATCTACAAGTAAGTATGCTTTTAACTCTGCTTAGTGTCAATTTTGTGTGTAATGTTTCTATATTTAGAGTTAATTGTATAAGATTTTGGATATTTGTTTTAGTTACCTGGCATTTGGTTGCTTTATGTGTGTTTGATTACAGGCGGATGCGGCGACTGATGAGGTATATGCACAAGTCTCACTGGTTCCTGACAATCAGGTATTATGTGCTTCCATTGTTTTCTGATTTGTATGATTTGGATGTGTTACTCTAGTTGCTTTAATTTAGTTCCTTTAGGTAATGTTTAGTTAATATCGAAAACAACCTTTCTATCCTGTAAAGGTAGAGTTAATGTCTGCCTACCCTCCCAAACTCCACTCGTGGATTACACTGGGTATGTTGTTGTAGGTAAAGTTTAGTTAATACATGCATTGTGAGGGTGATTTTACTCTGTTTTTATCGTTGCTATTTGATAGATAAATTGGAGCTTTATTCAAGCAGAATAAATTAAGAGAATAGGTCAATATGAGATGTGGTTTTTGGCTAGGAAGATAGTATTATTATTAACTTGGATATGTCACTCTTTGTATTATCATTAACTTGAATATGTCACTCTTTGTATTATCATTAACTTGGAGAATAGGCAAGTTTTTGTTAATAAAGTAAGGACTTGTTGAGATGCTCGTATATGATATGATATTATTAAATATGGAAAGAATGTGCTGAAACTCTTGTTTTGTTTGATTTTTTTCCCATTGAGTTCATTGTAGTATTTTTGTTTCGTTAGCAGATTGAGCAGAAATGGAGGGATGGAGACATTGATGCTGATACTGAAGAGGAGGAAATAGAAGGTGCTGGGAAATCAACAACGCCACATATGTTCTGCAAGACTCTCACTGCTTCTGATACCAGCACCCATGGTGGTTTTTCTGTCCCTCGTCGGGCGGCAGAAGATTGCTTTCCTCCTTTGGTGAAGCTTTCTTTAAGTTAGCTTCAATTGTAAATAGTAGATGAGAGTGTTTAGATGTAGTTTGTGTGAGTTTATACCATTTGGATATCTGACTTACTCACATTGTTATTACTGCAGGATTACAGACAACAGAGGCCCTCACAGGAGCTGGTAGCCAAAGATCTGCATGGTATAGAGTGGAAATTTCGTCATATCTATCGGGGTACAGAAAACTGATATGCTTTGGATTCATGTTGATTTAAAAAATGCTAGGGCTGGGTATGGATTCTTTATGAACTTCTTCAATTTGCAGGTCAGCCACGTCGGCATCTGCTCACTACAGGATGGAGTGCATTTGTAAACAAGAAGAAGCTTGTTTCTGGTGACGCTGTGCTTTTCTTGAGGTGTGAAATGCTAAATCTGGAAAGATGCTCTGCATTATGTTATTTTCTTTCTCATGTTCCTATTGTTTGTGTAGGACTGGTGATGGAGAGCTTAGGCTCGGAGTGAGACGAGCTGCCCAAGCTAAAACATGTTCAAATTATCTGGCTCCTTATAGCCAACTGTTGAATGTCAATGGTATTGTAGAAGCGGTTAGTGCCATATCTAGCAGAAATGCCTTCAACATTTGTTATAACCCAAGGTATTCAATCTCTGAAAAGATCCAAGCAATGTTATCCCAATACTATCTCATTTCAGTAGTTCTGTTAATTTTGGTATGCATGTGATGGCTTCCTTTACTATTCCTTTCAGCTGCTTTTATATAAGTATTTACTGCAAATTCAAAGCTTGATTTTCAAATGTGGAACAATTGACTGGACGTGAGTTGCTGCGCTGCATGTTGATCTGTTTGATGAGGGAAAATTTGCGATTGTTTTTATTTTTTCTCTTCATAGTTTCCTCATTTCATTTCCTTCCATCTACTTTTTCTTTCGTACCATGAAAATTTCTTTGTTTAGTAAGCTAGAGTGCAGCTTGTGAGCAATGTATTTCCAGGTTATCATCTGGAAACAAATGATTTGAGGGGAATAATAGAGTGTACCATGTACTGACACAATATTGTTGTTAACACAATGAAGCCTATGTATCACTCAGTGTAAATAGTAGATTGTTTTGATTTCTGATGAAGTATGTTTACTATTGTCTATTTCGTAAGCAGTTATTTTCTATCCTAGAATCTACTTGTCTGTCTCTGTCCATTTTTATTCTTAGTACCTGTGAATCTTTTTATTTCAGGGGTAGCTCATCCGACTTCATTGTACCTTACCACAAATTTTCAAAGACTCTTGCACATCCCTTTTCAGCTGGAATGCGGTTTAAGATGCGGGTTGAAACAGAAGATGCAGCTGAGCAAAGGTTAGTCTGTACTTTAATTCTTTTGTGTGCGCTTTAGACTTGGATCAAGAGATTGTCTACACTTTCATTGATCAAACCATGGTATTTCAATATCTGACTGGTATGTATCAGGTTCACTGGACTTGTTGTAGGAGGCAGCGATGTAGATCCAGTTCGATGGCCTGGTTCGAAATGGAGGTGCCTATTGGTATGCTACCTGCCCTGCACTCCCTATATTCTGATGGCATAATGCTTAACCTAGATACTCCACTTAACATATGGTTAAGTAATTGAAAATAGAGGAGGAAGTTCTTTTCTCACTCAGGTTAAAAGGTCGTAGGTATGGGCGCTAATACTCTATTTGGCACACCGTGCTTCGGTTGTAGCTAAATAGTCACCCTTGCTTATGTAACCTAGTTTCTGCTTATTCATATATTGATAAATCTTAAAATGGAAACAAGAATAGTCCGCATAGATGTTCCTTGAACTGTATCAGGAAAAGGAAAAAATTGTATTCTAGGCTGTATGGGTCAAGAACATTCAGTTGTAATGGAAAAATAATATCCCAAAAGGCAACATATGCAGTCCATTCTTTCCCTTGATGACATGCTTATCTTATTGTTTATTTTTTTGCTGCTTGATTGGTAATGGGGGTATATATCAAGATTACTTCATTAGTGACACAGCATTGGGGTGTCAAAATTATGTAAACAGTATCTGAATAACTCAACCCTAGTCATTTATTGTGTTATCACAGTAGTTTTCTCCTTGTACCTAAAGAATAAATGAAACGGGTTACACCATCTTCGTAAACAGTATCTGAATGACTCAACCTAGTCATTTATTGTGTTATCAATGTATACTTTCATTTACCAAAATAATAATAAATGAAGAAAGATCTTTTTATAACTCTAGATTTGTTGTGAATGTCTGGAGACTAGATATGCTAATTGACATAGCTGCAAAAATTGTGAATATAATCACTGGTGTTTGCAACTTTTTTCAACTTAATAATTTCCGTGCCATATAAAATGTTTGGTGGAATGATTACGAATAAATCAGAAACCATTTTAGAACTGCCAAGTTTATTATATATTCGATTCGGGCAAACAGTAAACCACAAGTTATAATGTTCTTTTTAGAGTTTTTCTGTTCTTTTGGTAATGTAAATACAACTAAGGAAAGTTCACGCAGAAGTATCTCAACATTGAAAATTACTTCTGATTTTTTTTAGAACTGTGTTTTTGATCACTTCTCAGTAAATTCACTTTAATTTATGGAGATCCCTTACATGTGTATATTTCTCCCCTGGGAATGTAATGTGACAAGAGCTCTTCGTCCTTCTAAAGTTAACTTGTGAAACCTCCATCCGTTTTTGACCAAACAAAGTGTTGAATTGGTTGCACATTTTAAATAGTGGTTAAAATGTGCACAGTTGTTTTTCTCATGTCTGGAATTATTGTTTTTTGCTCACTGAATGTGTTAATGAATTGATATTTCAGGTCAGGTGGGATGATCTTGATATTTCTAGACATAATAGGGTTTCACCATGGGAGATTGAGCCATCTGGTTCAGCTCCTGTATCCAGCAGCTTGGTGATGCCTTCTGCAAAGAGGACCAGGGTTGGCTTTCCTATTTCAAAGGCAGATTTTCCAATTCCTAGAGGTTTCTCTTAATTCCATCTCTCACGCGCACACAAGACACAACATATATGCATATAAAGACACCCATATTATCTCATTCAGCTTGAATATGATCTGCAATGCTAGCAACTAGTCTTTACCTTTACTTTTTACAGATGGAATTGCAGTATCAGACTTTGGGGAATCTTCTAGGTTCCAGAAGGTCTTGCAAGGTCAAGAAATTTTGGGGATGCATGCTCCTTATGGTGGACTTGATGCTCGGAGTCCTCGTCCAGCGGGGATAAGATGTTTTCCTGGTTTTCCTAGTTCTGGGACATCTAGGATGGGAAACAGCATCAGACCCCTGCTAGGTGACAATGACAAGTCCCATGAAAGCATTGGCTTGAGTGAATCTCTTCGATTCAATAAGGTCTTGCAAGGTCAAGAAATTTTTACTAGCCCTCCTTATGGGAGAGCTCAAGCTGGTAGCCAAATGCAGGAGAAAAGTAGGACTGGTATTTTTGTCGGTATTCAGGTTCCAAGCCATGGAAACAGGTGGTCTGCTCCAAATCAGGATAATCGCACTCGCTGCAATCCAACTAATCTTGTCCCTGTGTCATCACCACCTTCTGTACTCACTTTTCAGCATCCAAGCCCTCCTGCTTCAAAGTTCCAGGCTATGTTCAATTATAAACATGGGAAGCTTGAGACTGCCAACCAGGCTTCTTTAGATATGTCTGAGAACTGTAGCAAGTATCTCGCATCTGGCTCACATACTGAGGACATCAGTAAGAAGGAAGATACTCAAGGAATCAGTTCTTTTGGTTTCTTAAAGGAGCAAAAACAAGCAGGAATTTCATATCTTTCTCTTGGGCAGTCGTCATTCAAAGGCAATCAAAACTTAGTTTCCATGTGTAAAACCAGTTGCAGGATCTTTGGATTCCCCTTGACCGAAAGTAAAATAAGTGCAACTCGAGCGGAGAATCCCGCTGAAGCGGTATATTCACATGGTCTAGAAACGACATTTCTCCCTTCCAGTGATGGAAAGTTGCAGCCAGGGCCACCAATGATGACTAATGTTGTGGGACCAAATTTTACTAAAGTAAATGAACTCTATGCAGCAAGAGATGTGCTTCTTGATATTGCTCTGTAACAAGTGTTTGTTGTGACGTGCTAGCATATGTAGACTGAAGGATGTGTGCGCAACATTATTGATTCTTAGATTTTAGTTGTCCTGTAATCCTTTGGCTGTTGAGTGCGCAAGCATTTAGTTGCCAGTGGAATGCTTATCCAGAGATGAGAACTGAGTTTTTGTTGCAAGAAACACACTGAAGATTGATATTGTTGAGGAACGTATGTGCTTGTAAGTGCCTGCACTACAATTTTTACTGATCTGCTTTCATTGGGTTTCATGCATAGTTTCATGAAACTTTCAATAAAGAGTAAACTCTGTCCAATGGGAGAGCATAGCGGTAAATGGGTTGAAGTTTAATTTTTGAATAATCAAAGTTTACTAAGAAGAAATTCCAACTTTGTTCTTAATGAGATTCTGTTTGGATATTTTTCCCAGTTACTTGGTGCAATGTACCAGGACCTAGTTGGTCTGTTCCAAGGGCTGTGCGCTTGTTATTTTCCAGTACTGTTTTGCAATCATTTGGTTTCAGTTCCTTAGTTTCACTTTTGATAACATGGTTTGAACTTGATTTTTTGGGTGGTTTCACTTTCGCAGGAAAATTTGGTGTGTATGTTCCTGTGATGTTGATGTGTACTATCATGTAACAATTGGAGGGTGTGTTGCTGCATCAAGATGTCTGTATGATAATTGCTCTCTGCTTGAAATTACCTAGTGGTCTTTCTTTTAGTTTTGAGATAACTTTTGTATTTATATCCTTACCTTCTCTAGCTTTGCTGTGAACTAACTCAAGCTCCTATGAAAGATGGAAAGTTTGTTGTAGCAGTTCTTGTCAAGGAACACAATATTGTAATCTTTAAGGAATTGTGTATAGTCCTGTAATTCAACAGGCTGAATATGGTTTCCTGTTTGTTATTTGATAATCTTGCATTCCTGAATTTTCGTAACTGGATTATTATTCTTTTTGGATGACCTTCTGTACCATCTCTACTTTTGGAAACAAGTAAATCCACAGAATATTGGTGTTATGCTGAAGAACGTTTTGAAAAATTTGTCGAGTAAATGTTGATATAACCTGCTTGATCAATTCAGTGTCTGGAATTCTTATTATTCAACTCTGCGCTCCAACATGACCGTCATGGTAGTTTGTGCATTGCCTTTCTTGCTTTTGAGTCGTAATGATACTCTGTTTTTCCAGAACTTGTATCTAGTGCGAAATGATACGATTGATGGTTACATAGAGCTGGGAGATAGTATCATCTTTCATTTGAACTTTGTTACGTTAAATTCGTATGGGCACAAAATATATGACCACAGACAACCTATTTTCAGCGAGCTCTTCCTTCATGATTGATCATTAATTGCGATATGTTGTTATGGTAACAGCTATATTATCAGCTTGTTCTTTTATTATTTCTTATTTCCATTTTCGTTTTGATGAAATAACGCTCCTTTAATGAAATATTATTTGTGTATAAGAATTTCGTTCATATACATATTGTTATTTAATTCAATAAGCTAACATCTCCTTAATACAGGGACAAGGAATCAACAATTTATTCATATACTAGTGTACATGGTACATCAATAATTTCTTTTTTAAAATAACTTTTTTGGCCCCATAAGAGATAAAAGTTTTTATATATACTCATACAATTTTTTTTCATTATTATTAGAACTAAACCATATATGAACAATAAATTTCATTATCAAATTTTCATTAAAAATGAAATAACATAGATTGTTCAAGAAAAACAATCACTTTTCAATGTGTGAAAATATCTCTTTTTAATACTCTCTGTTTGTATAGAAACATGATTTCTTTTCTATTTCAATTAGATAGCAGTATAATTTTTTAAACATTAAATGAGTAGTAAAGAGCTAAACACACACAAAAATAACAAAAGAAATAAGTGCGCTGAAGTTGTTCCCCCTCAATCTTTTATTATCTTCTCTCCGTTTCCCCCATGATTAGTGCAACAAATTTAACATTCTTACTCCTTTTCTCACTTCCCTATAAATTATGAGATTGGCCTCACTAAATAAAAAACAAAAATACATTAAATTCAACGGAAGTAAAGGGAGAAAGAAGAGGAAGAGAGGGAGAGTACTTGTGATCCCTGGGATTTTAGTAAGGGGAAGGAAACGAATTTCCAGCATCTTAACAGAAAACTCGCTCTATGAGAATTAAAATATGCAGTTTTTTTTTTGTTAATAAACATTTCAATTATTTTCATTTGTAGCCAAAATCTAAAATAATAGTGAAAATTTATGTTGCTCTAACTTTTTAAAAATGTGGACAGATGTGTCTGATCCTTGAAAAACATGGTTTATGTACACCATCATTTTTGAAAATTTCATACAATATGACGAAAAACAACTGAAGGACCAACTACAAGTCAACATAACGAAAACACGTGTCTATGTAGGATTATAACGTACTGTCTACCATATTGTAGTAGTCTATTTAATTGAGAAAAATAAAATAAAATTACTGTATCACACAACTCTCCATCATCTTTTCTGAATTTGCTCAACTTTCTGTACTCTTATGTTTTCCTCTGTGTCCTTCCCGCTATTCACTGCAACGCTCCTTATTGCTTGAATTATTAATAAATAAATAGACATTAAAGGAACATATTATTCTGAGTATATCAAATCAAACACATGAAAGAAAATGTTCCTAGCATGGATTTTTTGCAGCTTCTATCAGTGAAAGCAATCATGATGGTAGATTAAGCTTTACTCATTTTCTCTTCATCCCTTACCTACGCTACGAAGACAAAATTCATATTCTTTGCAGAGAATTTGTTAGATTAACTTTATCTTCACTTGCAATAAAATGTCATATATATTAGCTGATGACTTTTCATCTTTCTATTCATTAAATTATGAGTCATTTGCATTCTAAATTTCACATTTATAATACACTAAATTCAATTAAATGAAAACCACATTCATTCACAATGATAAAAAAAAGAACGGAAGGCAAAAGGAGGGTTTCTTGGGAAAGAAATAAATAGCAGTAATAATGAGGAAAGACAAAAAATAGAATTACCTAAGTCTGAAGATTTTTTAAATAATAAAATATGAAAAAAATTTAAAAATTGAAAATAAAGATAAATAGAAATGATGGTCATAGAAAGGTGTCACATCATCTTCTCTATGCTTAGCTTTAATATATATACTAGTTAAATTGCCCGTCCTAAAAGACAGTTTTAAGCACAATGATACAAAAGAAATTTTGATATTGAAAGTTAAGTTACTATGGTATAGAAATCAAGAATTATCCTTTTCTCTTTAAAGTGTATTAACTAAAGAATGATATATATACACACGTTAATTCAGAAAAGAATGATACATAATAATTTCTTGGACTATGTAATACATTGGTTTTTCTTTCCACAAAAGTACAAAACTTCTTCATTTCTTGTCACCCATTTTGTAAACCTTTTAGTCTCTGCAATTTTTATGGCAGGACTGTTTTCTATTTCACCGAAGTCTCACATTGGAAACCGTTGATTATTTATTTGAAGGGTTATTATTTGAATGTAGTACAACTGTAAACCTGCACAAGAATCATTACATGATTAATAAGTTACAATAACATTAAACATATACAACTACAGTATAAATTTGCTCTATATCCATCATCAAAATAGCAAGGGAAAAAGAAAAAGTTCCATACTAAATGGAAAAAGCAACTGGAAAAAGCTCTTGATCAATATAGTCAGTTCTGGATAAACCTTACCAAAATGAAAAATATTCATAAAATCAAACACAATATACATATGCACATCAAGTGAAAAGTTGATATGATTTTTCTGGTCCAGTCGATCAAATGCTTGCAATATAGGCATCCGAAATTGGAAGAAAGCTATTGAGCAACATGTCTTGTGTGTCTCTTCTGTCATGTTGATGACAACTCCATATGAACTTAAACGATCTCTTCTAAGGTCTCGACTAAATAAATTATCTTCCCAGTTAATTTTGTTAGGGTAAAAAAGTTAAAAAGAGAAAGTGAATGCAACATGCTGAAATTTTTAATTCAAGCAATTAATATCATTATACAGGGTACTAACACATCACTTATTAGGTGTGGTTTCAAATTAAGTCTTCGACTTCAAAGATTTACATTTTATAATGGAATAAAATTAATTAACAAATACTGCATAAACATTGAACAAAAAAAATAGAGCAAGGAAGGAACCATAGTTTTTTCGCTTGAAATCCTTTAAACTTCTGTGTTCGACTTCTCATTTTTAACATGGTGTCAATTTAAGTTTGAACTCTGACCCATTAGGCCGATCATCAATCAACCGATCCTTTGAACTTCTCATTTTTTTCATAACAACCGATTCTTTTCTATATAGATTATGCCCACATTTCACCAATCCTAAAAATATTAATAAACTATGACGTGAATTTCTCCAAGCATATAAATTACTAAATGTATTAAACCCCAATAAAATATAGGCAATTCTTTAATTATTCATGTTTTAGGTGCACATATATTTTAGGAACCAATGAAACTCAATAAAGGTATCATTACCTCTCAAAGTAGAAGTCTATGTACCCTCTGTTCTCCACACGCCTCACTTTGTAGAATTTTAATAGGTATATTGTTGTTGTTGAAAGAAAGTAAGAAACTCATTTAAAAAAAAAAAGAAACCGACTATTATTAAAAACAAATATCCAATAATATAACTACCAATGAAATCTATTCACCGGTCAAAACATTGTACTAACTTATATATTATATAAAGAATATTTACACAAAAATATTGGAAAGTTTCGAAACAACGAAAACATACATACTGTAATTTCTGGCCCATTCTTAGTAAGATGAAAAGTGGGTGTCGACTCATGTAGTAGAGGTTTCACTGGCTTTGACTCATGTTCGTTGCTATGAAAAAAACATGCTTCCTTGTTGTTGCTCCAGCGACTGTGACGCAAAGTAGCGTAAAAACAACATAAGACCCATAATGAGAAAAGAAAAAGAGGGAAAAAACAATCAAACATGAAGCTTTTTACTGTTGGAACTTTCCCAAGGATATTGATGTTCCCACCTCGGTTGATTTCCTCTTTGCAATTGGAATTGACAATGAGAAGGTTTTAACCTGAGAGTTTTTCAGACGGCTTGATATAAAATAATTACCAAGTTGGAGGAGTCTCTTTGATTGGAGAGTAGAGGTTTTCTTTTGTAACACCAGCCAATCGAAGGAGAAAAAGGCAGTATCAATATTGAGCATCCTCCAATTTTGTGTTTCCTCAATATCGTCTCTTTTGTAGATTTGTTCTACTTTTTTCGTGCCACTGAAATTGTAGCCGGCAAGATTTTGGCGTGAAAGAGTTCAATAATACACCCTTTGGGATTCTTTAGTTTACTGAAGCGATGTTTTGTTTTCAGAGAATTAAGTCCTTTGGGATTACTTACTGAAACGCATTTTTGTAGATTTAATAATTGAATTTATTGTGTAAAAAATTCTAAAAATTTGAGAAAATGGATAAATAAGTTTTCTGATCTGAGACATGCCACATCAGCGAGACTAAGTCCCTGCTTTATATGTATATATAGATTGGATCTCCTATCACAGTTCACACGACGACCATTAATTGTCAAAGATTGTTCGGAATTTCAAAACCTTTTAATGTCCTTTTTTAGCATACTATCATCATTTGAAACATGTTACTATTACTTACCTTGTGTTTGTTACTTTGTTTCGACTTTCGAGTATAAAACAAGGTTTCCTCTTAGGGTCCCAAAAGGCCCCCAAAAGTTGACGAGTTGGTATTCTTTGATCTTTCATACTAAGCCACCGTCAAGTGAATTTCGCCTCGTGATGTCCATGTAAGGCTGGCCAGTGGGTCGAGACGGCCCGATCCCGCTCTGACACTGCTTCGACTCTAATATTTTTTATAAAAAAATTGCGATATCGGAACTCGAACCGGAACAGGACATAGTGTCTTCCCGACCCATTCCCGGTCCCGCCCCCGATCCCGTGCTTTGCACAAATAACCGTTGCACCAATGATCATTTTACATTTTGCCCGTTGTGCAACGACCATGTCTGGCCTCCCCCTCCCCAACCATCCCTACCCCCTTAATATTTATTTTTAACCCATAAGTTATTATATTTATACTTTAATCCAATTTTCCAACTATAAATACATCATTTTCTCTTCATCTTTCACACAAATCTTCCTACAATCTCTCTAAATTCTCAATCTATCTCTCTAAGTCTACATTATCTACTAAATATTGAATTTTATTTATTCATTTGGGAGTGAAGTTGGCAACTAGCTTGATGATCTTCCATCGACCAAAGTTTCAATTTTCAACCTTTCGATTATATGTCGACGTTACGTTGGCGTTTGATACATTCGTTCTTTCATTAAATTATTATTGTCTGTTTATTTTATTTAGTTGACTTAATTTTATTTACTTTAATTATTTATTAGTATAATTATAATGGAAGGATTTAAACGTATGCTTACGGATAAGGTCATGCTTCTTCTAGTAGGGGCAACAAGGGCAAGGGTACTTCTTCTAGTCATCCTATTTCTAGACAGAATCATATTCCTACACAGGATGATTTTGTTGATACTGAATATTTTCCTACAATACCATTAGATTTAGGCGAGAAGCTATTTTCTGGAACTCAATAAGACTTTAATTTAGACGATGATCTAGATTATACACCCACTAATGTAGATGACAACACACCACTAGTGCACCTTCAACTGAAATGTCTCATATTCCCCCTATTATGAGACGAGGTCCAGCAAACGACCATTAAAATCAGATGCATGAACATTTTTTGATAGAGACGTAGAGAATCGAGTAGTTAGATGTAAAATTTGTAAAGATGTTTTAAAATTTAAAACTGAAAAAGGTCACGGTGGGACGGGGGGTTTAATAAGACACGTAGAAATGACTCATCCAGCTAGGTATGCCCAATACGAGGCTTCAAAATTGGGTGTGCAAACGCCCGCTCCATCGGGACAAGGTTCACATACTGTCCCAGACCAAGTACATGGTCAAATTAACCCCACAACGGGGGGAATTGTAGGCCTTAATTACAATAAACATAGAGATAGTGAAGCAATAACAAAATTAGTTGCCGTGGAGGGTTTGCCTTTTTCATTTCATTCATCTCCTGGTTTTATTCATTACATTAGAGAAATGTATAATCCTGCTTTTAACGATTTTCCTAGATCAATTGTTAAGAGAGATGTATTTAAATTTGCATATGAATATCAATAGTATTTACGTTATTCATTATATCATTTTAATGGTAAAGTGACTATCACTTCTGATATAGGCCGTAGTACTAACTGCCATGATTATTTAACGGTAACCTGTCATTGGATAGATTATAAATGGTCTATGCAAAAACGTATCTTAGCGTATAGATATATAGATGATAGGCACACTGGTACTTTTATTGCAGAAAATATTTATCAAGTGTGCGATTATTACAGAATAACTGATAAAATTATGACTATTACATTAGGTAACACTTCTTCTAACAATTATGCTATTATAATTTTAAAAATAGTTTAACTCCATCTTTTCCAGATCATTTTCATATAAAATGTGCGTGCCATATATATAACTTAGTTGTAAAACATGGTCTATCACTTTTTGAAGACATTCTTAATAAAATACAATTTGCTATAAAGTTTATTTTAAAAATAATAGAATACAACAAAAAAAGAATATAAACAAACTTGTCACGATTGCCAACTAACTTATAGAAAAATTCCAGAAGAAGTACCCACTAGGTAAAATTCTTTATTCTTTATACGAGCAACTACTTGTTGCTTATGAGTAGAGAAAATTTATAACTTTATTTTTTAACTTTCATAATCAAAATCCAGCTGATATGGTTGTAGATAGCGATTGGGAAAAATTTTCCGAAATTATTGTATTGCTAGAGAAATTTTTTCAAGTAGCAAAAGAATTTTTCGTTATATATTATCCTACTATTTCAACTATATTATTTTATATAGCTCTAATATTTTTAGTACTTAATGAATATATAGATAAATTTGCTTATAACACCAAAAATATTTTAGTACTTATCAACCACGTCATGGCCTTCGTAGATATATTTTGGCTTACATCTTTTGACCGACCTAGCCTTTTTTCAACTCAATGGCTATAATACTTAGAAATCCTGACTCATCTCTCCGTATCTTTTTTATTTTATATATTTCCATTTCAACTTAGTCCATTCTTTGTCCTTCTCTCTTTCATTATTTCCTAAACATAGCAATTTAATCCTGTGTAGATCAGACAGATATGGCTGGTTCTAGCAGCAGTTCCATAACTTTGGAGACAACACCAACATGGGCTGTTGCTGTTGTGTGTTTCATTTTGATTACCATTTCCATTCTTATAGAACATGCCCTTCATCTCTTGGCTAAGGTATGTCTTACTATCTCTATATATCCCATATCAATTACAATAAGTTTGGCTTGCTGGCAGGGGCGGACCCACCTTGTAGGGTGGGGCCGCCCCACCCTACTTTGGGAAAATCCCTATACATATCCATACCTTTAAAAACTATCATATATTGTAAAAGGACATCCCAAATAAGGATGCCAATTGGGCGGGGCGGGTGCGAGTATCCTCTTTCCGCACCCATATCCGTCAGAAAATTTTATACCCGCTACCTACCCGCCATCCGTGGTTACAATTTTCAATATCCATACCCTCCTAGGCGGGTATATTCCTAAATTTACACCCGCTCCACCACCCAAGTGGATATCCATCACCCGTCAATACCCGCCTGCCATATTTTGCAATCAATTCATTGGTGATCAATTATTGATCAACATGATCCCAAAAATTCAAATTTCAAAAATTATCCCAAAAATTTGAGTCAAGAATCAATACTGTCTCGGTCTCATTTTCTTTGGGAGAGAGGGAGGAGAATTTTGGATTTTTTCACCATCAGAAATTTTCATTTTTTTCACCTTTTCCCCCTTACAACAAAGAATCAAGAAAACAAAATTTTCAAGAAAAATAAAAAATTATCCACCCAAATAGCTATATATTACAAATGTAGACAAAACTTAGATATTATTTCAGCTATATAAGCTAAAGTTTTTTAACTTTTTCAATTGAACTCCACAAACTCAATAGGTAAAACTTAACAAATGCACAAAAATCGACCTCACCAAGACAATCCCAAAGCACAAAGCAAAGACATCAATATTTTCCAATATTTTCTGATCAGCATCTCCTTTAAAGAAAAAGGCAGAGACGTCGAGGTGGTTCGTGAAAAAAGTTTGTAATTTTTTCTTTGAAGAAAAAGGGAGAGACGTCGAGAATGAGAGAGGGAGGAGAGACGGCGTGAAGGGGAATGAGAGAGATGGAGGCGTGAAGGCGTGAAGGCGTGAAGGCGTGAAGGACTGAAGAGGCGTAGGGTTTTGAGTTTTGTTGGAGAATTAGAGACTTGTCGTGACTTATGGGCTGAAGACACGACTTATGGGCTGCTAATATTTTGGGCTTGGGGCGGGTATAAGGCGGGCGGTTAGGCGGTTGGATGCGGGGCGGGTATGACTGCAAATCCACCACCTACCCATGATGGGTACATTTTCAATACCCTTACCCGTCTACTACCCGCCAAAGTTATACCTCTATTGTACTTTATAAAGCAGTACGAGAAGTAAATAACTATTACAAGTGTTTGAAAGGATAAACAAATATTCAATATTCAGAAATTGAATCTTGTTGAACAAATAGGCCAATCTTCAAAACTGCCGCAAACTTGTTGTGTCTTGAATCTTGATAACCTGAAATCAAGAAACAACTAAATCTGGATGGTTACAACGTTGTGTGTTGAGTCGAGTGATTGCCCTCTGTCCTTAAGACAAGATTGCCCCGTATATATGCTTTTACGTTAGCGGGCAATAGTCTCCCAAGATAAAACACTTTAATCTCAACGCTACAAAGCCAATAGGTTGAGCCTGACGAAGAAAACAAATATGAATCGACTTGCTGAAGATATGGAAAAGGAAGGAAGAGTTTCTATTTTCTCTTCTGTTTTGTCTCTGTGTATATAGTGTGTCTCTGTTGTGTATATCTTGTGTATATGTGAAGGTTTGCTCACTGTTTTTGTCAACAGTTTTCGTCATTGTTTTGCAGTGATTTTTCGTGTCTGTTTGTGCTATTTTCTGTCACGTATGTGTCTCCACAATTGAGCAAAAAACAGCTCAATAAATAGCATCACAAGAGGGCTGTTCAACTGCCCAAAACACTGCTGTAAATAGTCATTAGGAGGGCTGTTAATGGCTGGTTTAAGGTCATTAGTGTGGCATGTTAAAGACTATAAGTGAGGCTGTTCATGGCCATTGAAGGAGAGTGTTTATGGAGGAATTAATCAGCCAAGTAATGGCTGGTTAATGCTCCAAAAAATAGTCCAACGGTAGGCAAAAAGTTTTCTGCCTTCCGTCACCCCAAAATCAATTTTTCAGAAATTCTAGGGACCAAACTGTAAATATTAAGCAATTTGGGATCCAAAAATAATATCAGAAAGTCCCCGCAGCCCGCGTGTGGGCTTAGCCTTGAACCCAAGCATATCTAGGTCCTCCCTCCTTTAAACACATGGGATACCCCATGGGGTCCCAAACCCTTTACCACATTAGAGATTTATATAGAGAGCAATTCTTCCTATTCCCACCGATGTGGTAGATTTGTCTCACACCATATTTCCATGCCTCAAACACCTTACTTCGTGGATCAATATCTCTTTCATTTCTCAACGAAATTTGACGATTCTTGGTCCTACGGTCATCTACTCACTTAGTAGATTATGCATGTGTAAAGAGACAGCCTCCAACATGCGGAACACTAGTGTTTAATTCATTAAAAATGGGTGGACGCATCTCTCCGCCAAAAGCAAATTTCCAACATACTCGGCCTAACTGGGGCGGGTGTGGAATCCGCAAAATTATACTCGCCTGCCATCCCTAATCCCAAACATAATTGTACTGACCCATGTTGTAATCTAGGCTCCTACAATTTTTTATTTTATTTTATTGAGTACAGATCCGCATCTTACAAATTAGTCACATAATTTATTTTATTTACCTTTTTTATTGTTTAGTTCCCCTCCCACTTTACTTTTTCATTAATTCCCTTCCCGCCAAAGCCCCAAATTCTAAAATATCCTTCCCACTTCTTTTTCCCAACGAGCAGAAGAGAAAAAAATCATGTGGCTCTCCCATTGAGAAGGAATTATTTGCAACGGTAATCAATGATGCTTATTAACCGTTTTTAAAAAATGAAAATGCGTAGAGTTTAAGTATAAGTTGATTATGTAATTTTGTTATATTAATTAGTACCGAATTAATGATATTTGATAATATTGAAGTTTGTACTTTGCTATCATAATCATCCAGTTTTTTTAAGAGTCGCACGCCTAACTTTGTCACTAGTAATTGACGTACTAAAGATAGTGGTGCCCCTTGCGCTCAAATCTTGGGTCCGTCTCTGCTTGTTGGTATGCACTAAGCTTTCAATATGAATGAGGTTTGGAAAGGACCAGAGTACATTGGTCTATTATACGTAGTCTTTTAACTTATATTTCTGTGAGAGACTGTTTTCATATTTTGAATTCGTAATCTTCTAGTCACACGACAACAACTGTTGCTATATTGCACTTCAGGAAACATCAACTACTATTAATAATTTGGAATATTATTGAATATATCAATCCATATTGCTTTAATCTTTGGTCTTTTTGTACTTTGCACCAATATTTCGTCTATGTTTTATTGATCAAATTTGGTTATGCATTCATTCTGTAGTACTTCAACAAGAAGAGGAGAAAGTCTTTGATTCAAGCTCTAGACAATATAAAATCAGGTAATTAATAAGAAAATCTGAATGAATATATTATTGGTTTTAGCTAGAATGATTGCTTGACTTTCTTTGTATAAACATTGGTGTTTGAACTTTGAAGAGCTGATGCTTTTGGGTTTCATCTCCCTGTTGCTGACTATTCTCCAAAAGCCTATTGCCAAAATCTGTATCCCTAAAGGTGCTGCTGAGACTTTTCTTCCTTGCCAAAGCTTGACAAGTAATGACGAGGAGGAGGAATCAAAATGTGAACAACAGGTATATTTTGTAAAATAAAAAGTACTAATCTGCGAGTCGATTCAATGCAAATATACATATATTTTTATTTTCAGGGAAAGAAATCATTGATGTCTAGAGCAGGTGTCCAGCAGCTCCAGCTCCTAATATTTGCTCTTGCTTTCTTCCATATTCTTTCTTGCTTCCTCACCTTCAGTCTTGGAACCCTTAAGGTAATTAATGGAAGTTGTTGCATCTATGACAGCTTCTGTTTTTATTTATTATTATTAAAATAGAAAGTACTATTAATTTCATGATTAATGCTTCATTATGATCTCAATATATTATTTGATTCAACTTCATAGATATTTGACAAATGTTTCATTATGATCTCAATTATTTGATTCAACTTCATATTAATTATTTGCTTACATGATTGCTCGTTTCATCCATTGGTCCTAGCAAATATGAGAGCTGATTACGCATACGGTCATCCAACGGAAATTATGTTTTAAAGTCACTTTTATATTTGGCTGCTCAGTCAAATATATTTAATTTACCGCCGTTAGTCAATTTATATATATTATACATTTTGTCGGTTATTTTTTGGGAAGGCGGCTATTTATGTTTCGATTTCTTTATTTTTTAACAGAAAAATTACTTTGTTATTGTTATGGTGACTTTGTGTATGAAATAACAGTAACGAGGTGATTTTTTTTACAAAATAAAATAAAATGACTTTACTACAAAATTTTCATTTATTTATTGGATGATCATCTGATCACCAATCAACTCCGAATATCATTCAAACCAAGAAAACAATGAAGTAGGGAAATTGAAATAGAAGTCTTCTTTGAACGTTATTGTGAACTATTTACTATGATTGTCAGTTTTCTAGAAAATTTCCCAATTATTGAGGATGTAGCCAGAATTGGACATATGTATGTTTGATCATATATATGTTATTACTTACTAACTACTGTTTGGTAGATGGTCAGATGGAAAATTTGGGAGGCAGAAACAAGAACCTTAGAATATCAATTTTCACATGGTAAGCTGTTACATAATTAATGTGATCATGCCGCGTCTTTCATTAGTAGTAGTTGTTTAAAAGTCTTTATCCGTGGGGACATTAATTTCTTGTCTCAATTAAACACATCATCATATGATCAAATATTATGTCCCGTGATAGGCTTAATAAGGAAACGAAACCTAAACTGTTCAAACAAAGGATTGAAGTTATGTACACGAACACCTTTTACATTATCAAAGTACTTAGCTTTACTCCGTTATAGTATATTACACCCTCCGTCCAAAAGTGTTTTACTTTTTTTTGTCTGTTCCAAAAAGAGTGTCCATTTTTATATTTAGTAAGTTTTTCAATTCCAACATCTTATCTGACAAGTTTAAGACCACAAGATTTAAAGTACTACACACATTTTTAATTTAAGATCACAAGATTCAAAAGTCTATCTTTATTTTTTAAATTTCATGTCAAGTCAAATTAAGACACTTAAAATGGGACGGAGGGTGTTAATTTTTTTAGTATTTCAGATTATTAATAAATAGTAGACTTGTTGTATAGAGTAATTTGTAATTGTATCTTAATGATTGATAGTCTAAATATGTGCATGGAATCTAAAACTTTGAGCTTTCCACTTAGTAGACTACATATTTCAAAATAGATGTTTGGGTTCAACACATGTTCTTTATTATTCTCTCCTCCCTCCCCTCACCCCCTCCACCTCCCCACCCTCCAAAAAAATATGATGTATCTACTGTTAGACCGAAATAATTAGGTGTTAAATGGAAGTTCACAAATCAAATCTTGAAAGATGATAAATCATACAACAAACACTATTAGAAAAAGAGGATTAATTTCTCCCACCAATATTCAATGGGAAATTTATGTTATAAAATATAATTTCTCCAATTCATTCCCACTGAACCAGTTCACTGGAAAAACGCATAGTAGAAAATAGATTTTCATTGAAACGTTGAGAAATTTTTTAAATTTTGTGTGAAAACACTATTATCTAAATTTTTTCCATTGGATTAAGTGAGAATAGCCACTGAACATTTTTCAGTGGAAAATTTCAGTGGAAAAATAGTAATGTTTTAGTAGTGAAACGACAAATATACCAAAAGAGACATGATAATTTAACATGGTTCAGTCAGTCGACCACATACATAGATTGAGACGAGCAATCCACGGTATAAAAGAGAGTATAAAATTTTAAGAGAATTAACCGTACAAACTTAACTAAAAAAAAAGGTTCACACAAGTGAAAGGATAAACATGTGTCTCACAAATCTTGATATGATATTGTCGGAAACTTCCAAAATGCAAAAAAAAAAACTTATTTAGAACGGATTTTACATCAAATCAATAAATACAAGATATGTATATTCTATATACATATTGTTACTAGACCGTGATTAAATGATATATATTTCACTTTAATTTTTAAATGCTAAAGTAAAATTTGGTGATTTTAGTATAAATACTTTGTATGAGTAAACTCTTACTATCAAACAACGTCACAATTTTCTAACAACAATTGTCTTTTCGTGCTTTAAATTAGATCCAAGGAGGTTTCAACTAATTCATCAAACATCATTCGGAAAGCGGCATCTCAATTTTTGGAGTGAACACCGGTTTCTGCGTTTGCCAGTAAGCTCTTTTCATGTTTATTTATTTAGACAAAAACAATGAAATGCTTTTTTCTTTTAACTTATTGAACCAATTACTAAAAATTAATTCTATAGTATATCACTTTTTGTGCATTCTAGGTTTGTTTCTTAAGGCAATTTTATGGATCAGTATATAAGGTAGACTACTTCACTCTCCGCCATGGGTTCATAATGGTAAGCGTCTTTAAAACTTTATAGATTCTTTTTCTTAATAATTTGAATGTATGATGGATTTGTTAGAATTAATATTTGTGGTCACTTAGTACTCTTCTTTATTATTAGGCACATTTTGCAGAAGGAACAGAGTTTGATTTCCAGAAGTATATAAGAAGAGCTTTAGATAAAGATTTTAAAGTGGTGGTGGGAATTAGGTAACTATATATAGTATGTGGAATAATACATTTCTTCATACCATTGGATTTAAATTCAAGGAGACGACTTCTGGACATTAATTATTATTTTTTCTTTTTCTTTGTTGATGCAGCCCATGGATTTGGACGTTCTCTGTGCTCTTCATATTCTTCAATGCATACGGTAAATATTATTTTGTTGCAGAGTAAACAATGCTAACATCTAGTAATATATATTAACTTTTCCAAAATTGTCAGCAAAATTTATTATTTTTCGTTTGTTTAATTTTGTAGTGTTCCACAGCACCTATTGGCTTCCTTTCATTCCTCTAGCGGTAAGCAAATTCCATTCAAATGAAAACAGAAAAAAGGCCTATATAATTGAAAATGATCAGTGACTTAACACTTTTTTTTTGGTTTGAAACATAACAGATGTTGCTAGTGGTAGGAACAAAACTACAGGGTATTATAACAAAAATGTGCTTAGACAGCAATTATAAGTCAAGTGTTGTTAGAGGAAACTTAGTGGTAAGACCAGATGATCAATTCTTCTGGTTTGGGAAACCCAAACTGCTTCTACATCTCATGCACTTCATCCTCTTTCAGGTACTTTATCCTTCTTTTGGGATTATTTAATATTATGGTCATTACTTCTCTGCTTCAATATAAAATTATTACTCATAGAATTGCTCATTTTCAACCTGTTGTTTTTGGAAAACCTGCAGAACTCATTTCAGTTGGCATTCTTTACATGGACCACGGTAAGCTTCTTGAATTTTGGGTAGTTTGAAATCAGTACCTAATTATGATGCCTTCATATAGGTATGTTGTAGGTAAAACGTTGTAGTATATCTCTAACCCTCGGGGCGGAGCTAGGTAAGAATGAGGAGATCAATTGAGTAAAAGTGAGTTTTCTTTATTATATATATAAACTTTTGAACCTCTTGATATAAGAAAATTTTCTAGTGTAGAATCAAAGGGGTTCAAAAATTATTTTTGGTTCAAAACTTAAGCGTGACATTGTAGTGTCTTTTTGAATCCCCTTATAATAAATTTCTTAGTTCGCCACTGCTAACACCCTTCCACCCGTGTACCTTATATATGAATTAAGGATCGAACTTATAGATGTGGTCTTGTAATTGTTGGAAATTTGCCTTTGGCGGGGAGATGCGTCCACCCATCTTTGATGAATTAAACACTAGTGTTCCGCATGTTGGTGACCCTGTCTCTTCGCACATGCATGATCTACGAAGTGAGTAGATGACCGTAGGGCCAAGAATCGTCAAATTTCGTTGAGAAATGAAAGAGATATTGGTCTAGAAGTAAGGTGTTTGAGGCATGGAAATGTGGTGTGGGACAAATCTACCACATCGGTGGGAATAGGAAGAATTGCTCTCTATATAAGTCTCTAATGTGGTAAAGGGTTTGGATCCCCGTATCCCATGTGTTTAAAGGAGGGAAGACCTAGATGTGCTTGGGTTCAAGGCTAAGCCCACACACGCGTCGCCGCCGCCCGCGGGGCTGTAGGGCTGTCTTTTTGGACCAGAGAACTCTGCCAGATGTACAGTTTGATCCCTGAAGTTTCATATGTACAGTTTGGACCAGAATTCTTTCATATGTACAATTTGGTCCCTAAAGTTTTAATATTTACAGTTTGGTCCTCAAAGTTTCTGGGAAGGTGACGGAAGGCAGAAAGCCTACCGTTGGGACTGTTGTTTGAGGCATTAATCAGCCATTACTTGGCTGATTAACTCCTCCATTAACAACCCATTACTCCGGGAAAAGAACCTTTGGGTTGTAAGATGTGCTCCCCTGTGAGTAGCTTCACATCCAGGGCCATTGCAGTCTTGCGTGACATGAATGTTGAATTAGCCTTTCCAATCGAAGAGTTGGAAGAAGAGAATCAGAGTTGGTTTTCTGGACTGTTGGGCTTCTTCCTGAACTTTCATCTTGGTCCTGAAAGTTTCAGATAAAACAGAAACAATGAATCTGACCACAGAAATATTGACTCTGAAATTAGAAAGCCAACAGTTGGAGAATCAACAGTCTGAAAGTAAAAGTCATATTGAAACAAAGTCTCGATATGAAAGATATGGGTATCACAGATGGCATCTTAGGAATTGGATCTCTAAGACATCTAACGGACTGGTCGAGAGTTGACAGTCTCGTTGAAGCCACATGGATATGAATCATAGAACTGATTGGAATCATGGTGCATCCATAGACAAGGAGCGATATGCACAGGTCATGTGTAGTTCAATGTATTGTACACACTACAACCGACCTGGTATCGTCCTCTAATGCAGTCGATTGAACTAAGGTTCATCATGATCTTAATACATGATCAATAGAAGGCTTTAAGTCGGATATGGCGATATCCGAGTTATTCGCTTATCTACGGATTATAGTATTACGGATGTCCAGCGGTTACGGGAGAACACAGTGATGCAAGCGGACATCGATCGAAAACACCAAAGCCACAAGCAAATGTGTATGGTGGGTCTTGGAAAATCCTCTAAGCAAACTTGCATCGGCCGATTCATGATGGAATCAGAGTTTATCGCTTTATACAAAGCATGAAAGAAGTTGAGTAACTTCACGAGTCCTTAGAGGACGTCCCTTATTGGGAGAAACCCATGTCTTCAGCAGTTATACACTGTGGCTAGCCGGTCGGCTTCAGGAAGGACACGGATGACGGCGTTTGGACATATCTTTCAGGATCTGTCGGAGACATAAGACCGTATGACAGTTGATCATCACGGGTGTCACATCCTTGTGTACTAACTAAGGGACTACCCGGAGATCAAGTATTCTGCCTGTCTAGGGGAATTGGCTTAAAACCCAAATAATACGAACCTTTGCGGTGGTAACCCAACCATACTGATTGGAGATCCCAAGAATTTGGTTCAATGGGAAAACTAAGCGGCAAAAGGTTCAGTTGAGCGCTTCGGTGGAAGCAAGAGCACTTCGGATGATGATTTCTGTAAGGAAACATGAATCCAAAGTTGTTCCCGCGATAGACATTAAAGTGCTACCTGCATGGTGGGTAAATGTTAAGCTTCCAAAACCTTTTAAAAGATCCTCAAATGGTTGAGGTTAAGGTTGGGGAAACTTTTAATGATTCCCAACACTTGAGAAGTGGGGTATAGCAGGATACCTTGTAGGAGATCACCTATTTAAGTGCGAGGATGGCCGTCTCAAATGAACGCACTTAAGAATCCAAGTGTGTCCATGGCCACAACGGACAAAAACGTAAGAAGGAAAATGAATAAGAAGAGTTATTGTGTTGATATCATTGTCTTGGCTTACACTAAACATTGACTGTTCAAGACATCACGTTCACCGCGCAGTAAGTAAGTCCGATGGTATTCAACTAGGGAAGGTTCAAAGCGAAAGCTACCTCTCCTGATGCAATATCTTTTCGCTGAAAGATTGCTGAAATGTAGGCACCTTGTGTGTGCGCCACAATCTCTCTTTCATAGAGGGGATTGTTGGAAATTTGCCTTTGGCGGGGAGATGCGTCCACCCATCTTTGATGAATTAAACACTAGTGTTCCGCATGTTGGAGACCTTGTCTCTTCGCACATGCATGATCTACGAAGTGAGTAGATGACCGTAGGGCCAAGAATCGTCAAATTTCGTTGAGAAATGAAAGATATATTGGTCTACGAAGTAAACCGTTTGAGGCATGGAAATGTGGTGTGAGACAAATCTACCACATCGGTGGGAATAAGAAGAATTGCTCTCTATATAAGTTTCTAATGTGGTAAAGGGTTTGGATCCCCAAGGGGTATCCCATGTGTTTAAAGGAGGGAAGACCTAGATGTGCTTGGGTTCAAGGCTAAGCCCACACGCGCGCCGCCGCCGCCCGCCGGTCCGGGCTCGGGCCGCGGGGCTTTCTGATATTATCTTTTTGGATCAGAGAACTCTGTTAGATGTACAGTTTGATCCCTGAAGTTTCATATGTACAGTTTGGACCAGAATTCTTTCATATGTACAGTTTGGTCCCTAAAGTTTTAATATTTACAGTTTGGTCCGCAAGTTTCTGGGAAGGTGACTAAGGCGTAAAGCCTACCTGGGATCGTTTTGAGGCATTAATCAGCCATTACTTGGCTGATTAACTCCTCCATTAATAGCCCATTACTTGTGCAGTTGGGCAGCCTTTCAATGGCCATTAACAGCCATTACTTGGCTGTTTTAATGCACTCCTAATGGCCATTAACAACCATGTTTTGGCAGTTAGACAGCCCCTTCTCCTTGCTACATATTGAGCTTCATTTGGCTCAATTCAGTGGCCAGAAAACAGACGGAAAAGACACACAAAAACTAACTGAAAAAGCGATCCGAAACTGCTCAAAGCAGTGAGCAAAGCGTGGATTTAAAAACAGTGACCAAACACCCTTATATACACAAGATATACACTACAGAGACACACTATATACACAGAGACAAAAGAGAAGAGTAGACAGAAACTCTTCCTTCCTTTTCCATATCTTCAGCAAGTCGAGTCATATTTGTTTTTTTCGACAGGCTCAACCTATTGGCTTTGTAGTGTTGAGATTAAAGTGTTGTTTTATCTTGGGAGACTATTGCCCGCTAACGTAAAAACATATATACAGGGCAATCTTGTCTTAAGGATAGATGGCTATCCTGGACTCAACACACAGCGTTGTAACCATCCAGATTTAGTTGTTTATTGATCTCAGGTTATCAAGATTCAAGACACAACAAACTTGCGGCAGTTCTCAACATTGGCTTTGCAAGGTGATCAAGATTCAAGACACAACACACATGCGGCAGTTTTGAAGATTGACCATTTATTTATTCTTTCGAACATTTGTAATAGTTATTACTTTCCGTACTGCACTATAAAGTACCATAGAAATACCAACAGTAATTTTGCACAGATTTGGATAATTGATCAATGAGCAGTTACTAGAAAATTCCCAAACTGACTCTCTCTTATTTTAGGGTTTTCTCATATGATAAATCTCTGTTCATCATGATCTTCCGCAAATTAACAAATAAACAAACCGCTTATTATCACTTTTAACACTTCTATTCAAACATGTAATTGCTTATCAATTTCAGTATATGAAAGTGTATTAGACAGTCTTATTATAAGACGGGCTCTATATATGGGAAGTAGTTAGAGGCTTTTCTATACCACATTAGACAGTCTTATACATTATATTTCGATAACTGTAATGACAAGCAATTTTCCTTTTGCATTTTAAAGAACATTCTGAACTAATCTGTTTTTTGGTTGTTGTATTGAGCAGTACAAGTATGGTATAAATTCTTGCTTCCACCGAAAAACAGTAGACATTGTCACAAGGCTTGTCATGGGAGTGCTGGTTCATTTCCTCTCTGGATATGTCACATTGCCTTTATATGCTCTCGTCACTCAGGTTCATACATATATCAATAAACCAATCCCCTCTATTATTAAAATTTTATTTTCGAGCTAAAAATCTATTCGATTTAATTGTATAAACAATATTTTTTTCCCTTTTGTAACAGATGGGAACCAAAATAAAACATAGTGTTTTCACTGATGGAATGATTGGAGGGATAAGAAGATGGAAAGAACAAGCAAAGAAGAACTTGGCTAAAAGAAACAATGACTTGGCACAAAATTATATGGATATTTCACAATCTTTAGGTACTCTTGATAATTCATTGTCTTTAGATATTTCACCATCTTTTAGAACTTCTTTGGATGATTCCGCATCAACGGAAACTGAAGATGACGAAGAAATTGTAGCTCAGAGAAAACTTCAGCAGCACACAGAACTAGGATCATTTGGTGGCTTTCACTCAAAGTAAAATTAGAATACAACACTAGTACTAGTATACTGGACAATTTTTTGGAAATATGGACAGGACTTTGTGTTCACGATGAGTGTGATTTTATATTTTATATATATATATATCAGTGGAACCCGCAAAATCAGCCCTAAATTTGCTTATAGCAATGGAAGGCACAAGAACGTAACGCAATCCTTTCATGGGCAATATTATCATTTGAAAATTATTGAGGAAAAATGTAAATCTAAAGCTAGTCGATTAGACAAGGGAATAAACTTTAAATTATATCTTGGAACATCAAGTAAATTTTCTCTTCTCTACGGTTGAAAAAAGTTCATGGTCGACAAAGTGAGACAGATTTCTTTGATCGTAGTTAGTAAGAGTTAATAGAAAATTACTACTATCCGTTCCAATTTATGTACATATAATCATTTGTTTAATAGTGGCCAGTATGCCCAATCAGTGTGGAGTTTTTATGCAGGGAGATTATCAACTTTAGAAATACTTCTCTGAGGAATCTCATTGCTAATATACGGAAACACCATGCTATGAATGTTGTGTGTACCTATGTTCTCAAGATTCTAGCGGCGGATTTAGAATTTTCACTCAGGGTGTTAAGAAAAAATAAAAGCTAAACATAAAAAAATAATGTTGTTCCTGAAAATCAAACCTAGGATGTATGCTGGAGACAATTTTAAACACCATGGACCACTTGAACTAGCCTTTTGCATTTGTTAATATATGTACATAAACATAGAAAATCTACCTTATATATAAAATGTAATTTTTTACCGAGTTGGTGGTGTGGGAATTGTGGAGGTCTAGATGTAGCTCTAAATTCGACAAGGAAAGACCTTGTCTGTCCAGATCTATAGCGTGCTCTTATCAACTTCAACATCTCCAAATATTCTGAAAACTCAATTTACTAATCTGGAGGGGATCCTAATTAAGTTGGGAAGACATCCGCAGAATATGTGAAACTCCCCTAGTTGATTACACTATTATCCTAGTCAAATGGTTGAGATCTCCTATACTATTTATTAAGCTGAATAGTGATGGATCTTGTGTTCAAGGATCCTGTGGAGGAGGAGGGGTTATTAGAAATAACCAAGGAAAATTTATTATGGCTTATTCCATTAAACTTGGCGAAGGAACAAGTAACTGGGCAGAAGCATATGCACTTTGATTTGGACTCAACTGGTGTATTAACAAGAGGTGCAATTTGATTATGGCTGAAACTGATTCAAGATTATTACAGAACAGTATCACTGGTATATGGGCTATCCCATGGAAAATCAGTGACAAAGTTCAGGAGATAAAGAAATTGATGGAAGGAAGAAGTGTTCTCACCAACCATTGCTTTCGGAAAGCTAACAAAGTTGCGGATCGAATGGCCTCCTTGAGCCACAACCTGGACAACTTATACATTTGCACAGACTTCAATTTGCTCCCTAGACAAGTGAAAGGGCTACTTAACACTGACAGATGGCACCTTCATTTCGAGTTACGAAAAGTAAATCAAGCTTGCTCACTTTTGTGCCACCTTGATACATTAGCTTTATTGCTACTTCTTTTGTTTTTTTTAGTCCATGTTAAGAGTTCTACATCGGATATGAAATGGAAACATGGACTCCTTATATAGACTTGGACAATACTCACCCTACAAGCTAGTTTTTGGGGTTGAGCTATGTCCAAGATTCATTCTTTACATGGTATCAGAGCCAGCTCATTCCAATGTTAGGCCCCAAAATTATATTATTCACGCTTCAGTTAACAAGGTCTAGGCGTGCGAAGGAGTGTTAAAAGTCCACATCAGATATGGAATGAGAACATAGACTCCTTATATGGACCTGAACAATCTTCACACTATAAGCTAGCTTTTGAGTTAAATTAGACCTAAGATCTAATCTTTACTGAAAGAAATAATCCCCTTGATTATTTTCATTGATTGAATAGATATATATACAAGTTACAATAGGAGAATCCTATTCCTAATCTATTCCTAAAACCTTGTTCTATTGCGGGGCAAGGGGGATCTAGAGACATCAGAATGTAAATTAAAATGTCTTTTAGGTGTAAAAATACCCCGCTGACTACGAGTGACCGGTCTATGACTCGAGGAAGAAGTGATGGAATTTTGGGAATTTTCTGGGCTCGGGGCCGGGTAGCGGCTGGGCTCTTGGCCCAAAACGAACAAGTGGACTCGGATTCTGGAGCGGTTCAGAGTGGTGGCAGCCCGATTCTTTGGAACTGCTCCAGGGTGGCGATCTTGTGGGACCACGGGCAATGGGCGGAGGATTTTGGGCACGGAGTTGTTCGAAAAATTCCGAATAATATACGGATATTTGGTCATCCAAAAATTATACGACTTAGGCTCGGGAGTATGAACTTTCGTAAAGGAATTGGGTTTCATCAAAAATGACATGACGATTTATAATGATTTTCTTGGAGGATAAATCAAAACACTTATAACCCGATGATTTGACGGATAACCCAAAATACACACGGAGTAGACCGAGCCCTGAAGTTTGTTAATTGTGGTGGATGGGAATAACGGATAACACAAGCACCCAAAATCGAAGATGAGAATAAGATGGGTTCTTATTATATAGTATTTTTAGGGGGGAAGAATATGTCAGACCCTTAGAAGGAATTATGTTAAGAAGATATGTGGCCATTTGTAGAGCATGATGCCAAAAATATGGAGGTATGGAGGCATGTATTAGGAGAGTTCGGACAATGTTATTTATGGAACGAATTTTGCGTTCGGCTTTCCCATTTTGTGAAGATGTATGAGGACATGAAAAACGAAAATTTATCCCATGAGTAGCACAAAACTCTCGAAACTCCCTATTGTCATATTCTTTCCCATTATCACATTGAATATTTTTTATTTCTCTTTCGAATTGAGTACGAATGAACGCTCTAAATTTTATGAAGACGGAAAACACTTGTGATTTATTCGCAATTGGAAACGTCCACAAAAATCTAGAATAATCATCTAAAAGAGAACATAATATCGATGACCCATTGAACTAAGAATGAGATGTCCATAAGTCGCTATGAATAATGTCAAATGGCATAGAAGTATGAGAATTGGAGTCTACAAATGGCAACTTAACAATTTTCCTAATGAACAAGATCGACAAATTGGAGTACGATTTGTACCACATGAAATAAATCTATTTTTATCTAAAGGCGATAAAATAGAAGATCCCGGATGACCCAGGCAGGCATGCCACATGGAAGGAGATGGTGCAAAAAGGCGATGGCAAGGCCTGGACTCGATGGATCAAACTGGGCATGATAGGATATAGATCCCCCTACTATCACACCTCGCGAGATGACTCCCGTCTTGAAATCCTTCCAGAGAAACCGAAAGGATCAAATTCAACAGAAACAGAATTGTCATTCGTGAACTTTCGGACAGACACTAAATTTTTAATCAATTTAGGAGCATGTAAAGTATTTTTCAAGAGAAGTGGTGGATTGGGAGGAGACAACGTTTTCTGACCATACCCTAGAATTGGAATTGAATCGCACACTAACAATTATTCTCTCGAGGGGTGCTCAAATTGTAATAAGATGAGAGAGTACCATTCGAAGTCATGTGAGTAGTGGCCCCGGTGTCCATGTACCAATTTGGAGTCGGTTGAGTTAATCCCAATGTGTGCATCGCGACCTCGATGTCGGTCCTGAGTGGGGCTCTGCATGATGGGCTTGCGGAGGGCGGGGCGGACTCGCCGGCGAACTGGGCTGAATTCGTTCCAGGGGCATTTGGGCGCCAGCTGGCGATGGCCAATGTCTTGGGTATTGGGCTCTTTTGGATCGACCAGTCATCGCCCGAGAACTCTTTGGAGGGTGCGCGGTGCCACGCCATCGGCCCCATTTCTTTGGGCCCACGGTGGTGGTGGCCACAGTACTCGAATGGGTCCCACTGCCTGTTTGTTGCTCGTCGAAACTGCCACCATAACCACCTCGTTTGCCCCCGCCGTTTTTGTTATTTTTGCGATTATTCTTGCCGCCACCATTATTATGGTTTTTGCCCGACTATTAACAATACCCGAAGAACTAGGAGAGGATGCCACCATGACAACTGGGCTTGCTCCAGATGGCCTTTTAGCCAAACCGGCTTCTTCCAACGTCGGCATGGAGCGGGCTTGATGAAAGTCGGGAGAGAGAGGGTTGCTTTGGCGAAGGAGAGTTCCAACACCATTATAGGCCTCCGAAAGCTGCCAGAACCAACCGTAAAACTAGGCGATTATTTGTCACTGGTGCTCAACATTACGAGTTGATCCGCCAATTCCTTTAGTTTCTTGCAATATGCGGACGTTGAAATACGCCCATTCGAACGAGAGAATTCTGCTCGAGTGTGACTATACGGGAATGTTGGTTGTCTTGGAATATGTCACGCAATCTATTCCATGCAGCCATAGCCGTGGTATCGAGCTCCATAATCGTCGTAGAAGGTCCATGAAATAGTGGCGTATATCCAATCAAGAACCAGGTAGCATCAAGTGTAATCCATACCTCGGGATCCTCCGCAGGAAGGGGTCTAGCGGGAGGAATTATGTGGTGAAGAACTTGATAAGAGATAGCGTGAATTTTAAACAACTCATGCGTTGCGTATTGAACGTTTCCATCTCAAGGACAATAGGGACACCGAGCTTGATATTGGAAACCGCGTGAGGCAGGTGAAAATTGTTCTTAGACATATTTGAAAGAACAAAGAAGGAGGATAAATTTAAGAGAGGTTTTTTGAGAGCGGAAGACGAGATATTTGGAGAGAAAAACACCCGAGGAGGGGTTCTACCAAACAAGAGAAGAGGCAAAAAGTTTGAGAGAAGAAAACTTTTGTTTAGACCTAGTCTTTTGATACCATGAAAGAAATAATCCCCTTGATTATTTTCATTGATTGAATAGATATATATACAAGTTACAATAGGAGAATCCTATTCCTAATCTATTCCTAAAACCTTGTTCTACCATAACTCTAACTCTACAATTATGGTAGGTGTATAACTCTAATTATGGTAATCATTATACTACAATATTTCATAAATATATACTCCTAATATACACTGCTTTTCCGTGATAGAGCTCACCTTGACTCCCGTGATGAGCTTGCTCCGGTGCATTTGGCTACCCAATGACATTGCAGTGGCCCCATGTGAGTCCATTGATCATTCTTTGCTTTGCCTAGTGATATATATGTGATATACACTGATGTATATTCAGTGTATATCACATGTATATTGCGTTGTTTAACATTTACCTTCCTCTCAATGTACTTCTTTCTACTTAACTATTAGCCTGGAAACAGGTCATTTTGTTAAAGAAGGTTAGGCCTGGTCCCCCTTCTTCTTTTGTACTTCGACAAATGGTAGCAATGAAATCGTGACTCAGAGTTTGAACAAACAAAATATATTTCCTCCATTTCGAAAAGATTGATCTAGTTTGACTTGACACAATTTAAAAAATAAAGGAACACTTTTAAAATGTGTGGTCCAAAATAAATCTTAGAGATTTGTGTGATTGTAAATGATTTCATAAAGTTAATTTGTTTCTAAATATAGAAATGAGCCAATCATTTTGGAACAAACTAATAAAGAAAGTAGGTCAATATTTTTGAGACGGATGGAGTACATATAATCATTCGCTAATTAATTTTGTACGTGCATTGGTTAGTAGTTTATCGTGAAGTGACACCCATAGTATGGAGGAAATGTGCATCTAGCTAGCCCACTAGGAGAGGATGGATTTCTACTAAAATGGGCTTCCAATTTCGTTTCCCTTGAGTGGTCCAAAATTGTCCATGTTGCAATTCCGGTTGTTTTTCGTTTATCTTTTTCACTTTTCATATTTTTAGTATTTTTCTCGTTCGAACTTGGAAAACTAACTTTGAATGCGTTGCAAGTCAATGGAATTTAGTAAAGGCTTCGGCTTCTGTTTTGGACCAGTGCTATTCCATTATCAAGACCACCACTTATTTACCTTGATTTACATGCAATACTTAGACACCAACCCTAGTTAGCCTATTTTTTTAAAAATCCTTGTCAACCTATGTAAGCGAGGTATTATTTATGTAAGTAATGTAACATGTCAAAATCAATACCACCTCTCAAACAATTCTCTAGCTATGTGCTGCAATTTAAGGTTAACTTTAACATATAATTTCGAATCTAATCATGTTAGGACATTGGTGCTAAGATCACTGAATAATGTCATAGAAATCAACTTTTGGATATAGTCATCTAGTAAGCTGTACAAAAGATACATAACAAAATTCCTACACATAATTCCCAGCGTGCAATATAATATGCAAAAGAAAAGACAGTACACATTTTTGGCTCTTCAGCCATTTTGCATGTCAAACGATTCTTTAATTATCAGCTAATTAATTACTCAGCCGTCCCATTTTAACTATCTTTTTAGCTCTTTCACGTCTATTAAGAAAAAAAAATACACGGTATATATAATTTACTAAGTTACCCCTAGTTATTTGATGTTTTTGAGAAATACTAAAAAGAAACAACAACAACAACAACATACCCAGTGCAGTCCCACAAGTGGAATTGGTATGGTCAAAGTGTACGCAAACCTTTACGATCTTACCTGTACTTTCGTAAGTAGAGAAGTTGTTTCTGATAGACCATCGGCTCAAAGAATGAATATCAAAGTAGTTCGAAAATCATGACAAATTATAAAAAGAAAAGCAATAACAAATAATAAAGACAACATGACAAAGCATCCTGTAAAAAGGATAGTAATAACAACAAAAAATACAATAACCGTGGTACAAAAAACACCGATAGTAATAGAAATCGAAGAATAAGAGAATAATAGTACTCCTACTGGAAACTAGGAGAACAACAAACTAAGAGACAACGCTCAACTACCTCCTAATCTTCTACCCGAATCCGTCCTCCATAACCCCTATCTAAGTTCATGTCCTCAGTAAGCTAAAGAAGCATCATGTCCTGTCTAATCACCCCTCTCCAATAATTTTTGGGTCTACCTCTACCTCTCATGACACCATTCATAGCCAACCTCTTGCACCTCCGCACAAAGGCATCCATGCATCTCCTCTTCACATGCTCAAACCATCTCAAGCTCGCTTCCCGCAACTTGTCCTCTACAGAGGCCACTCTCACCCAGTCTCGAATATCTTCATTCCTAATCTTATCTCTCTTATTAAGCCAACATATCCACTCAACATCTTCATTTTCACAACTTTCATCTTCTGAACGTGAGAGTTCTTGACGGGCTAACACTCCCCTCCATACAACATAGTCGGTCTAACCACTACTCTGTAGAATCTACCTTTAAGTTTTGGAGGCACGTTCTAATTAATTATCCCATAAGACTCCTGATTCGAAACCTCCATTTCATCCACCCTGCACAAATACGATTTGTGACATTATCGTCAATCTCCCCATTTCCTTTGATAATAAATAATAAAAAGAACTATACTTCTTTAATGTTAAGTGTATCTTAAAGTGACGCGTTATTTTGGGAGAATTTGTTTAAGATAAAGTGACAGTTAAAATGGAAAGGAGGGAGTAACAAAGATTGGCCTCTGTGACAAGAGATTATAGACGTTCACATCAGTGTTTTGAAAAGCGGGGTGTGAGGTGGTGCGTTTTACTTAGCACGGGCTAGGGGTACTAAAACAGTATATAACACACAAATTATAAAAAATACATTAGTAGTTTATAAAACTAAAAATATGATTAAAGAAACTCTCAGAAAATAAAACTTCTAACATTATTTTACAAGTATAAATAATGCAATGATTTAAAAGTTAATATGAGAATCACAATATCTTAAATTATATTACCACATACTATATATCATGCTATGTAATTTACCTTCCTAAAAGAAAATAATCAATAAACTTAATTGATATTTTAATTAAAACATCACTCCTTTATGAATAAGAATTAAATTATTTTCAATTAGCAAAATAATAAAATAAGATAATTTTGAGACATATGATATAATCATGATGACAAATGATAAGTGAAGATGTAAATTTTGGGTATGTATTTTTAAAAGAAATGACAAGTGTTATCCATCATCACGGTGTTCTCAAATAGTAAATATGCAACACTACAACTTGTTATTTGAATTACTCTCAATCTTCTTACTTCTATAGATGAAAAAATAATTAAGCATCATTCATTTATTTAAAGCATTACGAAGGTCAATAATGTTAATTAATAAATTTGACATATAATTTGTGTAAAAACTGTTAGGTGAGCCCGAACATTGGGCGTTAGGTATGTTTAGAGCGTACTCCAACTTAGATTAGAGTAACTGCCCCAGAAGGTCAGCGAGATTCCTGATATGGGAGCGAGAGCAAAGCAAGCGCCTAGGCGTAAGCCTCACAAAATTAAATCCCACACATGAGCTTCACGATGTTTTGCCAGTTGCCCGCTCAGGGACGAGGCTCGGAGTGAGTCCCAAAACTGTTTTTTTAAAACACTGTTTCAAATTATTAATCGTGAGTATTAAATATTTGAATCACTAGATTTCCTGAATATGGGTGACCAGTTAGGTTACGATCTCTCTATTCATGTTAGAAGAAAAGGAATCTAGCCATGATATTAATAGTAGTCAAATTTATGCTTGTGAAGAAACAAGGAATTGTTGGATGGTTGAAATGATAATAAAATATTACTCCTATGTAGTCCTTTTGTCATTAAATACTTCGTAAGTAAAGTTAATGCTCAGCATTAATATCTGTAATTTAAAATTTTGACACACTTAATAAAAAAATATTTAATAACATTAACTTCTTAATTGTTATCATTATTGAAAGATCTTTCTAAAAATCATTTAGATTATTTATTGAAACACGGATAGATTTAAAAAAATAATTAGTTGCATATTTGATTTCTTAAAAGAAACACTCCATTGTAGAATTACACTTATTTAGCTAAAACATAGTTGAAAATCAAAACGCTTTATCCTAGTTTAGGTGAATGCAAGTAGATCAATGTACTAGTCAAAAACTTTTAATCTATATAGCAATGAAAAACTCATGACCGTTGATCTTCGAGTATTACAATGAATAAGTTTGGCTGATAAAAAATTAATTAATAGAATCTGATTATAATAACAGAATTAATTATCTTCATGTATAAGATTAATAAGACTTAATTTTAAATTTTGAAATATTATCAAAAAACATCCCTCTATTTCTTTTCTATATGCAAGTGTGGAGGACTGGAGGTAGTAAAAGGCCATTATAGAGTAAATATGAGGTAGTCAACTGAAATTAAAAAGTATTTAGTGAGGAAATCCAGTAGTAACTGTGACGCCACTAATACCTTCTAACAGCCCTATATATTCCGCTATGCCCTCCGCCTCGAGTACTTCACTCTCACCCCTTTTCATACCATGCGTCGAACTATTTCCACCGGAAATTTGTTTCCTCCGTCCTCCACCGCAAGAAGCGGCGGCATGAGCTCATCCTCCGCTCCTGTGAGTGGAGGTATGAGCTCCGCTGCTATGAGCGGAGGTATAAGCTCATCTGCTATGAGCGGAGGTATAAGCTCATCTGCTATGAGCGGAGGTATAAGCTCATCTGCTATGAGCGGAGGCATGAACTTTTCCTCCGCTGCTATGAGCGGAGTTATGATCTCATCTTCCGCTGCTACGAGCGGCGGCTCCACCAGTCGCGAATCACAAGCGCCTGGTGAGAGCAAAAACAACAACGACACGAGAATGGGTGTGGCGAGGTTGATCGCGGAAAACGCGATAGTCGTTGTAGCCACGCACGAGTGCTCCATGTGCCTCGTGGTGAAGGTTTTGCTGCGAGAGTTGGGGGTTAACCCCACCCTTTACGAGGTGAATGAGGCGGACAAAGCCATCGTGTTGGAGGAGCTGTCGAGGATTAATGAGGGTGGCGAGGGGAGCGAGGGCGGTGGCGGTCCGAAGAAGTTGCCGGCGGTGTATGTAGGAGGGAAGTTGTTAGGAGGGGTAAAAGAAGTGATGAATACTCATGTAAGGGATGAATTAGTTCCCATGCTTAAAGAAGCTGGAGCCTTATGGCTTTGACCTAATTCTCTTTGGTGTTTCTTGAATAGAGGAGGAACTTGAATCTTTTTTTCATGTTGTTTCCCTTTTGTTATGTTGTAATTTGCAGTACTAGTCACAAGCACAACCATTTCCCTTAAACCCCCCCCCCCCCCCTAAAAAATTAGGAACCTACTTATGCTCTTTTGTGGACAGATGGCAGACTTCTGATACAACGATAATAGAATGAAAAGTTCAAAAAAAATGAGGGAATCAAAGAACTGATAAGGATTTAATGCTTAATTAAGCTAGATTGGTTTAATTTTTATAGTTTTTATCACTGGACATATATATATATATATATATATATATATATATATATATATGTATATATACGTCTCAATTTATTTGATGATATTTGATTTGACGTGAAATTAAGAAAGAATTGAGATAATTGAAGTATGTAATCTAAAAAAGAATTGAGATTGTTGAAGTCTCTAATCTAAAACAAGCCATGACATTTATGTGAGTACAAATTACGCCCTCAATTTCAATTTATATATATGGCTTGAATCCGATTATGAGCGGTCAAACTAATTAATTTTCAAAATTAGGTTTGGACAAATTATTTTTAATTTTTTAAATAAAATTTACATATTTAGAAATTGTTGGGTATTTTTGCTCTATGGTACTTTATAAAGCAGTACGGGAAGTATATAACTATTACAAGTATTCGAAAGGATAAACAAAGATTCAATAATTCAACTAGTAATCTGAAAATTACAATATAATCACAAAACTGAAATTACAATTTTGTTGAAGACGGAAAAATGGAAACTGGTTTTGCTGAGTCGAGTGTGGCACTCTGTCCTTAAGACAATATTGCCCCGTATGTATCCTTTATGTCCTGGACAATTTGTCTCCCAAGATAAAAGCGAATGGAACACTTGAGCAAAGGAAACTCAAGAGCTACCGTGAAGAATATTGAGTAACGAAATGATGCCTTGGAAGTTGTAGGAAGAAGAAAAGTTTACCTTGTGTAAGCTTCAATTTCGTATATTATATGTGTGTTCTTGGTGCTCACCAATGGTGTAAGGGGGTGTTTATATAGCTGATGGAGTGTCTGAAAAACTGCCTCCATAATAGCCAAATAATGGCCATTATGGAGGTAGTAAAGTCACCAACATAAATGGTGAAAGACCAAGGGAGTTGGCCATTATAGGAGGAGTAATTCAGCCAAAATAAATGGTGAATTGAGAGCTTGGCGTTTACGCTTTTGATCGTCCAAATTCGGCGTTGAGGACCAAAGCGTACATCCGAAAGAATTACGGTCCTAATCAGACATCTGAAACTTCGGGATCAAAGCATTTACGGCAAAATTTTCGCCCAAAAGATAATGTCGAAGGCCCACACGTGAGCGAACTTCAATCGGACCGGACGGGCGGCGGCGCGCGTGTGGTCTTTCCTTGAACCGAAGCACATCCAGGTCCTCCCTCCTTTAAACACATGGGATACCCATTGGGGTCCCAAACCCAAACCAATTTCGAGTCTTATATACACAACAATTCTTTCTTCCTCTACCGATGTGGGAGAATTGAACACAATACCACACTTTCCATGCTTCAAACACCTTACTTCGTGGACCAATATCTCTTTCATTTCTCAATGAAATTTGACGATTCTTGGCCCTACGGTTATCTACGTACTTAGTAGATCATGCATGTGTGAAGAACCGGATTCTCCAACATACGTAACACTAGTGTTTAAGCCGTTAAAGTTGGTCGGTCGCAACTCCCGCCAAAGGCAAATTTCCAACAGAAACTACATAAAAAGTGGAGTACTATAAGTCACAATATATAATTAATCGCTCTTTCCGCCTTGGCGAGGGATTAGGGGTCGCCCTCGTCCAAGAGAATATCGATTGCTCGCCTGACTATTCAAAAATATTTAGAAAGTATTAAAAGAAGTGTAATAAAAGTAAATGTCATTTGACTCCAAATAATAATTAAGACAAACAAATTGAAATAAAGTGAGTACTTTATTAAGAATAAAATGAGAACCTAAAGCTAAATTATTTCTAAAAAAAGAAATATGATATTTTTTTGAATAAATTTAAAAAGAAATATGACACGTAAATTGAGATAGAGCGGAGTACTAGTAGATAAAGTTACATCTGCTACAGATTTTAGCCTGGGGTGAATTACAGTATTACACTATCTTCCTTCTATTGTTGTTTTTTAGAATCGCATCCCTAAATTCTTACTAATATCATTGAATAACTACATAAGGTGGGCATTTACATATGCATTAGTGAGGTGTAAGCGTCATGAATATTTAATTTTTAATATTTTATATAATAATATAATTATAATAAATATTTTAAATAGGTAAAATTATATAAAAAATAAAAGATATATATATATATAGATAGATAGAGAGAGATATGTGTTTGATCCTCACAAAAAATTAATCAAAACAATTCATTATACACCACTTACAACTTGTAATTATATATAACATAATTTTACAAGTATAAAAAAATACAATGAATAAAAGCTATTATGAAATACAAATTAACTCTAACATCTTAACTTTCAAACAATGAAAAAATTATAATTCTTAAAATAACATTATTATGATACATACTATTCATTTTATCTCCCTCTAAGCAAATAATCAATAAACTTTATCAGTATTATAATTAAAACGCAACTTCATAAAAATAAAATTATTTTCAAATAGCGAAATAATAAAATATGATAATTTCGATAGATAGAATAAAAGATCAATGACAAGTGAAAAAGTACAATTTGACTATGTATTTTTAAAAGAAATATTAAGTGATATTCACCCCACGATATTTTCAAATAGTAAATATGTAATATTACGATTTGTTATTTGAGTTACATCCAATCTTCTTATTTCTATAGATGAAAAAAACTATTAAGCATCATTCATTTGTTAGAAATTTAATATATAATTTATTAAGGACCGTTAAGCGAGCCCAGCGTTGGGGTGTTATATATGTTTAGAACGTACCGTCGGACGCAAACGTAAGCCTTACAAAAACTAAGATCGCACGTGAACCTGGGACATTTTTCTAGTGTTACGTCCGAGAATTCTGAAACTGTCCTTTAAAACACTCCAACTACTTTAAAATGTTGAATTTAATTCCAACATTAGCATTAGAATGGTAACCAAAATTCATCCAAAGAATTCTACAAGTTAAAGAAAGGATTCTCTCTCCTAACTTATTTTCTCACAACGGCTATTAACGGTCAATTTCTAGGGTGAACGTACGCTCGACCCACTCTGATGGAGCAGCTCTGGGAGGGGGGGGGGGAATGACTTTGGCTTCAAAAAACCCTACCCAACAAAATTCTGAGAAGATTAAGGCTACCCATTCCAATCACAACGGAAAACCAGATGTACTCTTCAGGGCCTCGGAGTATTACGGTCAAATAGCGGAGAATTGTCGATACACCCTAGTTGGAAGATTTCTCAAACCAAGACCCCAAATCGACAAATTCATATCTCAATTCAAAGAAAGTGTTGTGCTTAGACGAACAGAACAGATTGAGGTTTTTGTCAATTACAATGTTTTCATTCAATTGGCAAACCATGATGATTTCAATATGGTTTGGTTTAAAAGAGTGATTGAAATAGATGACATGCAGATGTGATTGCAAAAGTGGTCACCGGATTTCAAACCAGAGGAGGACTTCCCAGTCGCTCCGGCGTGGTTTTTTTATCAGGTTTGTCTTTCCATCTTCACAATTGGCACTAGCTTAGTCAAATTGTAGAATCAATTGGTACCCCTCTATCGTTAGATGCAGCAACTAAAGCTCGCACTAGGCCAAGCATGGCTAAAGTAAGAGTAGACGTAGATTTGTTGAAAACTCTTTCGGATAGTATTTATATTGGGTTGGTACATGATGATGTCCCTCAAACTGGTTTTAATCAGAAAGTAGAATATGAAGGTATCCCAAAATATTGTAAACACTGCAAGAAGTTGGGTCATTATATGATGGAATGCAGAGTTTTGGAAAGAAGCAACAAAAAAAATGCTTCTAAAATGAACCAGGCTAGCACTTCTAGGGAAAAAAGAAAGCAGAACAAAAAAAGAACAAGAATGATGAACAAAAGGAGAATCAGGAAGATTAAAAAAACTGAGAGTGAAACAAATGGAAAAGAAGAAAACAAAGTGAACAATGGCGTGGATAAGAAAATCAACAAGAATAGTGAAGATCAAAGAAACAAAGGGAGCAAATGAATACTCAGCAGGTGATCAATGGTAACATACATAACAAAAAGAATTACAAGACCAAAAAGAACAAAAAGAAGAAAATGCCTCAAAAGAGGAACATTATTCAATTCAAACCCATTACTCCAGCTGGTAAGATCAAAAGATATAGAAAAACTTTGGTGGAAGTTGATAATCAAGATGTACCAAAGGAACAAAGAGAGGAGGAATGTTCAGAAAGAGATAAAGAAATGGAAGGAAATGAGGCAGGTGAGAAGAAGAATGGAAAAGATCACGAGGCTCTCAAAACTAACAACAAGGAAATAGAGAAAACTCAAGAAGGAAACAAGGATACTCAGGGAAACAAAGAGAAAGGTACCATGAAAGAACAACAATTCCAAAAACAGATACAAGACAGGGAAAAGGAAGAGTTCTGCAGTCTTCCTTAAGAAATAAAAAACCATGAGACCATCACCCTTTATGTGGATCTTAACTGTGATAGAAATTGTTGTAACACCTACACAGAAAAGGAACAGGTAAAGGATAACGAACAAGTTCAAATTGTAGAATCTGGGGAATCTGAAACTCAGAGCAACAGTGAGTACATTAGCAACACACATGACAAGCAAGGAAGCAGCATTAACATCATGGAGAGGAAGGGGTATAATAGTGATGATCAAGATGAAACTTCTACATCTACTAAAAGAGGAAGAAGTATACAAAGGAAAAAGAGGAGACAAGCTAACTCAAAAGCTAAGTCTACTCAGAATACTCAAAGGAATAGACAAAAATCTTTTTCCCTACTATCTAATAATTAGTATAATCTTTTGGAACATTAGAGGGGTGGATCCAAGAAGGCCATTCATAGACTCAAAAAACTTGTCAACATCAACAAAGTGGTTTTTGTAGCCTTGTTTGAACCTTTTATTGATATGAGCAAGATTAATGGTTACAAAAGATTCCTGGGTTTTCACCATTATATTTCAAAATAGCAATGGGAAAATTTGGTGTTTTTGGAACCACTTAGACTACTCAGAAGTTATGAAAGATCATGAACAACACATTACTCTCAATCTCAAAAACCATCAGACTGATCCTGGAACCTTTGTTACAGCAATTTATGCAAAATGCTCTACTAATGAAAGAAAGAATCTTTGGGATAGTATTGATAGTTTAAACAACTCTATTGATGGTCCATGGTGTATAGGAGGGAACTTCAATGTCATCATGGATGCCACTGAGAAAGTTGGAGGTAAACCTCATAAAGCCTACAAAAATTTTGATTTTCTAGACCAAGATTTACTTGGTGTAACAACAGGAGACCTAGAAAAAGAATTTGAAAGACGTTGGATAGAATTCTGATAAATGATGATTGGGTTCATCATTATAACCACAATGTGGTCAGACACCTTACTAGGACTGACTCAGATCACAAACCCTCTGCTTTTAAAGTGCTACAATGATCAGGATCAACATATCAAATACTTCAGGTTCCTTAATTTTTGGGTTGAACAGCCTGATTTTCTGGAAGTGGTTGAACAGATATGAAGCACTGAAATAGAAGACAATTCTATGTGATAGCTTCAGTCCAAACTCAAACTTTTGAGTAAAAGATTGAGTCAATGGTCAAGAGACTCCATAGGGGACATTCATGAACAGGTTAATGCTTGGGAAGCTAAAATCCTCATCTTAGAGGATCTGGATACCAACAACAACAGTCCCCAAGATAAAGAAAAGCTGAATAAGGAATATGCAGAGTACATCAAATGGATGGTCCTACAGGAATCCTTAATGAAGCGAAAATCAAGAATCAATTGGTTTAAGAATGGAGACTGTACCACAAAATATTTCCACATAATTCTCAGAGATAGGAGAAGAAGACTGCATCTCTATAGAATCAAGAATCATAGGAATAACTGGATTCAAGGGGAAGAGAAAATAGCTAAGGCAGCTATCAAACATTTCAAAAAGTTCTTCAACCACAACCAGGATACAAGAAGAAGAGAAACTTTACTAGATTGTATTCCCACCGTGGTTACTAATGAAGAAAATTTGTTTTTAATTCAGGTACCAAAGGAGGTCTGTTTTCAGCATGAGTACAGAAAGCAGTGCTGGTCCAGATGGATACAATGGAAAGTTTTTTCAGGCTTGCTGGGACATCATTAAAGGTGATTTGATTTCTTTTGTTTCTGAATTTTTCAAAGGCAAGAACCTCACAAAATTTTATACCCATACCAGTCTTGATCTTATTCCTAAAGTGGACTCACCATCCAGCTTCAGTGAATTTAGACCAATCAGCCTAAGTAATTATACCAACAAGATTATTTCAAAAATTGTTTCTAAAAGATTAAAATTCAATGCTGGCTAACCTTATTTCTGTTAATCAAAGTGGTTTTGTATCAGGGAGACTTATCTCTGAAAATGTTATGTTGGCCCAAGAGATTATGCATGATATTTCAAAATCTAACCAGGATGGTAATATTGTTTAAAAATTAGATATGGCTATGGCCTATGACAGGCTTTCCTGGGCTTTCTTATACGGTGTTTTACAAAAAATTGGTTTTAGCACTGATTGGATCAACAGAATCATTTCCAATGTTTGGTACTCCATCATTATCAATGGAACCAGACATGGATTTTTTCATTCCTCCCAAGGTCTTAAACAGGGTGATCCTTTATCCCCTTCTTTGTTTATCCTTGCTGCTGAGGTCCTCTCAAGATCTCTTAACAAGCTGAATGAGAATGATAATTTCATTCCTTTTTCTATGAACAAGAGAGGACCTCAGATTAACCACTTGGCATATGCAGATGACATTGTCATTTTTAGTAGTGACAAGTCTAAGTCTGTTAAACTTGTGATGAAATAAATTTTCAACTATGAAAAAACTTCTGGGCAACTTGTTAACAAGGATAAAAAAAATTTCTTGACTAGTTCTAAAACTAGTCCTCATAGAACCAACAGATTGAGAAATTGCACAGGTTTTATGGACGAGCCTTTCCCTTTCACTTATTTAGGCTGTATTATTTATGCTGGAAGGAAAAAATTTGCCTATTTTGATTCCATGGTTACTAAAGTGACGCGTTATTTTGGGAGAATTTGTTTAAGATAAAGTGACAGTTAAAATGGAAACGAGGGAGTAACAAAGATTGGCCTCTGTGACAAGAGATTATAGACGTTCACATCAGTGTTTTGAAAAGCGGGGTGTGAGGTGGTGCGTTTTACTTAGCACGGGCTAGGGGTACTAAAACAGTATATAACACACAAATTATAAAAAATACATTAGTAGTTTATAAAACTAAAAACATGATTAAAGAAACTCTCAGAAAATAAAACTTCTAACATTATTTTACAAGTATAAATAATGCAATGATTTAAAAGTTAATATGAGAATCACAATATCTTAAATTATATTACTACATACTATATATCATGCTATGTAATTTACCTTCCTAAAAGAAAATAATCAATAAACTTAATTGATATTTTAACTAAAACATCACTCCTTTATGAATAAGAATTAAATTACTTTCAAATAGCAAAATAATAAAATAAAGATAATTTTGAGACATATGATATAATCATGATGACAAATGATAAGTGAAGATGTAAATTTTGGGTATGTATTTTTAAAAGAAATGTCAAGTGTTATTCATCCTCACGGTGTTCTCAAATAGTAAATATGCAACACTACAACTTGTTATTTGAATTACTCTCAATCTTCTTACTTCTATAGATGAAAAAATAATTAAGCATCATTCATTTATTTAAAGCATTACGAGGGTCAATAATGTTAATTAATAAATTTGACACATAATTTGTGTAAAAACTGTTAGGTGAGCTCGAACATTGGGCGTTAGGTATGTTTAGAGCGTACAATCAGACGCCTAGGCGTAAGCCTCACAAAATTAAGTCCCACACATGAGCTTCAAGATGTTTTGCCAGTTGCCCGCTCAGGGACGAGGCTCGGAGTGAGTCCCAAAACTGTTTTTTTAAAACACTGTTTCAAATCATTAATCATGAGTATTAAATATTTGAATCACTAGATTTCCTGAATATGGGTGTCTAGTTAGGTTACGATCTCTCTACTCATGTTAGAAGAAAAGGAATCTGGCCATGATATTAATAGTAGTCAAATTTATGCTTGTGAAGAAACAAGGAATTGTTGGATGGTTGAAATGATAATAAAATATTACTCCTATGTAGTCCTTTTGTCATTAAATACTTCGTAAGTAAAGTTAATGCTCAGCATTAATATCTGTGATTTAAAATTTTGACACACTTAATAAAAAAATATTTAATAACATTAACTTCTTAATTGTTATCATTATTGAAAGATCTTTCTAAAAATCATTTAGATTATTTATTGAAACACAGATAGATTTTAAAAAATAATTAGTTGCATATTTGATTTCTTAAAAGAAACACTCCATTGTAGAATTACACTTATTACTTGAATGGTTGGCAAGGTAAAATGCTGAGTGTTGGGGGCAGAGTTGTTCTGATCAAAAGTGTTCTTCAATCCTTGCCCACCTGTACTCTTACTTCTCTCAACCCCCCTAAAAAACACCATGAATTTGATTGAAAAGCATATTGCAAGATTCTTTTGGAGTTATTACTCAGAAAAGAAAAAGTACCACTGAAGTGCTTGACCTAATCTATGCTATCCTAAAGAGGAGGGTGGAGTGGGTATCAGAACTCTAAATGATATCTCCAAATACCCTCTCAATCAAGAGATGGTGGAGATTGAGGACCAAAGTATTGTTCTAAAATTCATATTACTCAGAAAAAATGGATCCCTGGTAACTCAATTTGGTTTGGGCAAGAAACAATGCTGAGCATAACATTATGTGGAGAATTAATGAAGGAATTTTCATATTCTGGTTGGATAACTGGTCTGATTTGGGACCTTTAATTCATGGCCCTCACATGCCTCTTGAGGGCAATGCCAACAAGATCACTGTGAGGAACTTTATTACTAATGGTGCATGGGACATTAATCTTCTGTCTGTTATTCCAAACCATAAAGTTCAAAAAATTCTTTGTATTGAAATTGGATTTCTAGAGCTCAAAGATGAGCCTGTGTGGGATTTGACAGAGGATGGTAATTACTCTAATATTTCTGCTTGGAATAGCATTAGAACTTCTAAAAATAGTGACAATTTCTTGAGCAAACTATGGCAAAAATCTCTACCTTTCAAGCTCTCTTTTTTGAGTTGGAGACTATGCCATGATAAATTGCCTTTTAATGAAGCTGTTACTAAATTTGGAATACAATCTAATGCTCTATGTTTATGCTGTAACACCCGTCTTAGACTCTATGCAGCATGCTTTTTCAGAAGGAGAAGTAGCAGTTCATATTTGGAAGCTCATAGGGGCTCTTGGCATTACTCACCATGCAGGACCTATTAGAAGAAATTTTAAAGAATGGTGGGATGTGAAGGACAAAAACAGAGTGCACAAGTTGATTTTGCAGGTTGTCCCTATCATCATTTGTTGGCAAATATGGAAAGAATGGACAGCTTGCAAGTTTTAGAACCCAGAGAAAAATATACTTCAACAAATTGGAATATCAAGTAATTTGGAACCTTCAAGCAATTCTTCAATCAGAATTTCCAAAATGCAACATCACTGGGAGCTGACCAATAATGTGTGACACTATAGAGAGACTCAAACCAGTGGTGAACATCAAATAAGTCAGCTGGAGCAGACCAAATGTGGAAAACATCAAGCTAAATCTGGATGGAAGCTATATAAGTAGCACTGGAAGAGCAGGACTAGGTGCTGTCATTAGAGATAGTGAAGGAGAGGTCATCATGGCATTATCCAGACCTGTTCAATGCACCAGTAACACCCAGGCTGAGGCATTTGCTGCTAAACAAGGAATTCAATGGTGTATTAGTAAAGGTTTCCTCAATTTTCAGATGGAATTAGACTCACAAGTCATCACTAATATGCTCATTAACCACAAGACTGATAACATGAAGTTGAAGAAGACTTTATCAGACACAATCAATATGGCAGAAGACCTTCTCCCACTGTCTCAGAGAAGCAAACCAGGTTGCTGACTTTTTTTGCAAAAATGGCATCATCTAGTGGAATAAAAACCTTTTATGCCTCTCCACAACATTTACCTAGAGAGGTTAAAGGTTTAGTTCAACTAGACAAATGGCAACTCCTCTCTCTGAGGAGAAAATATGAGAAAGTAATTTCTTTGTTAGTTGAATTTTTACATTCTAGTAGGAAAGGGCATTGTATAGGCTCAACCCTTACATCCTTTTGCTTTTTGGAATCTCAAAAGAACAATCTTGAAGTAGAGGTTTGGTCCATGTCCTCCTCGAAATATAATTTTTTGTGAATTAATAGACATGGTAGGGGTCAAGCCTAACCCCCCACATCAATGATTCACAACCCTTGATGATGGCTTAAAATAAAAAATATAAAAAAAATTTGATAAAGAATATGTAGTTTTAGAATTACTTAAGTTTCTTTATTCGCATGTAGTACTGCACTTTGTATTATTTTGTTCATTTTGCGTTCAGTATTCAAGGGTCAATTATTCAGGTAAACAACAAAAATCATTCAAGAATATATATTATAACCAAATATAATTTTAACTAAAGCTTTTTTATTATCATGAATATCAACATTGTCTTCTTGGAAAATCAAGTTTAATAGTTCCATGTATAACTGGTTAAATATAATATATTAAACAATTAAACTCTGTAACATGGTGACTCGATTATAAGGCCAATAAAGCCTTGGGCCCCAACTTTTTAGGGGGCTCGTTTTTCTTTAAAGATGTATTGTATATGTATTATTCAAGAAAATATGTGTACACTTAAGTTTGTAAAGAATTTTTGGAGCAAAAGTACAATAACTTTAATGTGAGGATCATTGCAATAACCACAAAATGAAATAATTTTTAATGAATTGTTTCCTTACATGGGTAGGGCAACTATTTTTTTGCCTCATTTATATCCTAACAACTAATACGAGTCACATTATTATTTATATATTTACCTTTTTCGTTCTCTATTTTACTATTCTTATTCCCAATATTGAAAAGTGTCTCAATCGACAACTTACTGCGGCTTACAAGTTAATTACAAAAGATCAAAATTTTACTTTCCGGTGTCTTCTTCAAAAAAATCAAGCATTACAATAAGCAATCATTATATTGAAGGAATGCAATACTATTTTGATATCATCATATCAACTTATCTTGCTTTATAGTTTCTTACCCTTTGATTTCTGCTACTATCTATTATTTTATGTACTTCGATTATCTTATTTATCTGTGGTAGCTACGACTCCTTTTTTCAGACTGCTTTATCATGCCTTATTTGCTTTCGTTACTTTCATTTTCATACTTCTTTGAATTGTTTGTTCTTATCTGACCTTTTTGTCATGCTTTTTCTTGAGCTGAGAGTTTTTCGGAAACAATCTCTCTACCTCTCAAGGTAGGGGTAAGGCCTGCGTACACTCTACCCCTTCCAGACCCCACTTTGTGGGTTTTCATTGGGTATGTTGTATATCAACTTATCAAATTCTTGATTCGATTTTATTATTCTACCTTTATTTTATACTTCTTCATTGAAAATTTATCATTGTTGATATTCTTGCTTAAGGCCTCTCCCTTAAATTTGGATTTAGGTTCCCAATCTTGTTGAGACGGCCCTGCTCCGTAAAAAGAACTAAATATGTACTGATCATAAAAAGCCTCAAGTAAGATATGTCAATCTGAGATGTAGTTAAGCAATAAGGGTTGCGATGGAGTAGTATGTACTCTCTCCATTTCATTTTACTTGACCTTTGTTGTTTGCACTTCCATCCATATCATCCTATCTAAAGGTTATGTCCTCGATAAATTGAAGAAGGATCATATCCTGTCTAATCACTTCTTTCCAGTACTTTTTTGAGCTACCTCTACCGCTCCTGAAATCATCCATAGCCGACCTCTCACACCTCTATACTGGGGCATTCATGCATCTCATCTTTACATGCCTAAACCATTTCAGTCTCGTTTTCCGCATATTTTCCTCCACAAAGGCCACTCTTACCTTGTCTCAGATAACTTCATTCTAATCTTATCTCTCCTAATATGCCCACACATACATCTCAACATTCTCATTTCAGGTACTTTGATATTCTAAACATGAGAGTTATTGTCACACCCCAACCTTGAGGGTGTGGCCGGCACCCGACACTCGAAGTCCCGGGCGAACCAACCATAGCATCGGTGACACGTGACACAAACATCGGGCCGACAAAGACGCTAAGTGACCACAGTACAAGGCAAGGGAATTAACCTACACACAGAAAAATTCAACATCCTATATATGTAGCTAAGGCCGACAAGGCCACATCACGGTCATGGCAACTATACAAGGGACCAACAAGGCCAAACAAAACATATATACACTGACAACTGGTCAGTAAGCCTCTAAAAGAGTAACATAATATCAACAGGTCGGGACAGGATCCCGATATACCCCAAAATTATACATGTACATATGCAGTAGTACCTATGGACACCACACCGGCAACTCCGAAGAAATGAAGTGCGACACTCGACAGTTGATCATGGGGTCCTATTGAGGAGGCGTGCCAGCCTGTCTGTCAGTGCATGTGGGCATGAACTCAGCGCACAAAAAGGCATTAGTATAAAATATGTACTGAATATGTAGGGCGGTAAGTGTAAGCATAAGAAATATAAATAATAAAAGGAGATATAGAGACAACCTGAAACTATGAACAAAGCCCCTGTGGGCAACCATAACTAGAATATGAATGCAAAAACATACTCGTAAAATCATCCCTCTCTGTGGAGGTATATATCTTATCCCACAGAGTAATTTATTATTATATGATATGATATTATATATATATATCATATCCTATCCTATCATATCATATAATAATAAATTACTCTGTAGGGTGAGCTTATCGTCATATCATCATCATCCTTGCCCAACTGATCAGTGGTATGCACAGCTACGTGTCTGCCGACCATATCTGATACGGTGCGATAATGAAAGAAATACATCTAGGTGCCTGCCCGACCGACTATAGCACGATGCGGTAATGAAAACAAATACATATGTATGTAAGTGCAATGCAAGACCGACCTCAGAAGAGACACCGTAGAAAGAATCGGAGTGGCCTATCGTCGTTACCCTCTTACTATCGTTATTGTCGCTACATTCATTATTCTTCCATCAATAGACCAATGAAATAAGAAGTACAAGAAACATCTTGTTATGAACTCTTGATATGAACCAGACATGAAGCATAAGTTGGCTTATCTCTCAAGAAACATTATCAACACAACGGTATCGGAAAGAATGTACCAATCGGGGATTTATCATTTTTTAGCAATAAATTAGAAGGTTAAGGACATGGAAATATTTTTCAATACGGGCTATTTATGAGAAGAAACCAGCTTGATCATTTTGGTGTACCATCAACACATTTTTAACGGAGATTATAGTTCACATTTTAATCGTACTAAATATTGGTGACCAGTTAGATACATCTCTCTATCAATGTCAGAAGAAAAGGAATCTGGCGGTGATATTAGTAGTCAAATTTATGCTTGTGAAGAAACAAGGACTTGTTGGAGGGTTGAAATGATATATAATATAACGGTTTAATATATAGTCAATCATTTAAACTTTCGGAGATATTCTATTTATACACTCGAATTAAGTCATGTTTCAGTTAATCAATACCTTAACTTCTAATAAAATGTTTCAGTTAAACATTTTCGATTAAAATTTTAAATTTTTTGTTGTGTATGTTACATTCGTCTATTAGATAGTTAAGTGAACCACATAAAATATGTAATTTATTTTTATTATACACATCAACCTCAAGTAAAAAATGTATGTAATTTTACAACTTATTAAGGTAAATGCGTATAATTAAAGGAGATTATATATTTTATGTGGTTAACTTAACTATATACCTAATAGATGAATGATAACACATGCAATTTTTTTTCTTCAAAATTTGAGCACTTTATTAGAAATTGGGATGTTCAATTGGACATGACTTAGTTCGAGCGTCTAAATGAGATATCAATGACAAGTTTAACAGACTACTTATGTATTAATCCTAATATAATTACTACTCCCTTCGGATCAAAAAGAGTGTCCAAATAGCCAGTTGCACAACCCTTAAGAAAATAATAACTTTTAGACAAACATAAGTAATTTGATTAAACTAACAATAATTAAATAACCATTGAAATTTGATCACATAACACTTAATACAAATCTAAAAAAATGAAGTTAATTCTTTCTTGATTTAATAAATGGACACTCACTATTTTTAATCCGGTATCTAGTCCTTTTTTCATTAAATACTTCGTAAGTAAAGTTAAAGTTAAAGTTAATGCTCAGCACTCTCTGATTTAAAGTTTTGACACACATAATAAAAAAGTATTTAATAACATTAACTTCTTAATTAATTGTTATCATTATTGAAAGATCTTTTTAAAAATTATTTAGATTATTTATTGAAACACGGATAGATTTTAAAAAAAATAATTAGTTGCATATTTGATTTCTTAAAAGAAACACTTATTGTAAAATTATATTTATTTAGTTAAAACATAGTTTAAAATGAAAAGCTCTATCTTAATTTAGATGAATGCAAGTAGGTCAACCTAGCCAAAGACTGTTAATCTATGTAGCAACGAAAGACTGCCGTTGATCTTTGAACATTATAATGCATATGCTTGACTGGTCAAAATTTTATAATAGAATCTGATTATAATAACAGAATTAATTATCTTCATGTATAAGATTAATAAATAACCTAATTTAAAATTTTCAAATATTATCAAAAAACATCCCTTTATTTCCCTTTTATTGCAATTTTGGAGGACTGGATGTAGTAAAAGGCCATTATAAAGTAAATCTAAGGTAGTCAACTGAAATTAAAAAATATTTAATGACGTAAAATTACACAAATTCAGTAGAACTATGACGCCCAAACTACGTCACAATAGTTGACGTTAGTCTACAACTTCCAAACTGCCCTATATATTACACTCTACCCTGCCTCTCCACTTCACTCTCACCACACCCTTTGTTACCATGCCTCGAAATATATCCAGCAGAAATTTGTTTCCTCCCTACGCCACCGCAAGCAGCGGAGGCATGAACTCATCTTCCGCTGCTATGAGAGGAGGCGTGAGCTCATCCTCCGCTGCTATGGGCGGAGGCTCCACCAGTCGTGAATCACAAGCGCCTGGTGATCAGAGCAACAACAACAATGTGAACATGAGTAGGGTGGCAAAGTTGATCGCGGAAAACGCGATAGTCATTGTAGCCACGCGCGGGTGCTACATGTGCCTCGCGGTGAAGTGTTTGCTGGAAGCGTTGGGCGTTAAACCTACCCTTTTCGACGTCGATGAGGCGGACAAAGACACCGTGTTGGGGGAGCTGTCAATGATTGACGGTGGCAGCGATGGAGGCGGTCCGGTAGAGTTGCCGGCTGTATATGTAGGAGGTATGTTGTTAGGAGGGGTAGAGAAAGTGATTGAGACTCATATAAAGGGTTTATTACTTCCCATGCTTGGACAAGCTGGAGCCTTATGGCTTTGACTAAATTATTCATTCTAATTGTTTTCGGTTGGAAAACAAAATCGTATGAATTAATGTTGTTTGGAATTTCATTAGATATCGAAAAACAGGTTATTTTGAATTTAATCAGAATAGCTAGCTAGCTAGTTCTTTGACAAAGTTAGGAGTATGTCTCCATAGTATTACTGTTCCCCATTTACCATGGTTGTATTTGGAACTTAATTTGTTTCATGTAGTGCAAAGAGGATCAAAGAAATGATTTAGATAAATATTTGCTTTCGTACCTTCTACCCTTTCTAAACCTCACTTGTGACATTACAATGAATATGTTGTTATTGTTGTTGCTTCTATATCCACATGAGTTATTTGTTGTCGGAATCAATCGAGGAGATGAAAGAAGGGTTTTACTGAAGGAATTATAGATAACGTTAGAAAATAAGGGAAATGAAAAAAAAAACTCATGTATGTAGATATTTTCATCAGTGGCTTATTAGGATTTAAATCCGAAGGATTAAACTTTTTAAAGTTTTTAGGACTGAACTAATTATACTTTTAAAATTATGAGATCAAAATATAATAGGAGTATTTTTTTAAAGTTTTAGTGATTTTCACACATATATATTCATGCCTAGTGTAAAAAGTTACTTCCTCTATTTTAATTTGTTTGGATTAATTCGGAGTACGAAGGTCAAACTAACTGATGTTCAGTGTGAATTCGGATTTAGAATTTTTAATTTAAAAAAAATAAGACTATATATTTAGAAACATAATTAAAAGTACTATAAATCACAATTGTTAACCGTTCAAAAATATTTAAGAAGTATTTGAAAAGAAATAATAAAAAAAGATATACTTTAAATGTCCATAACTACCACGAACAAATCAAAAAGAGGGTACTAAATTTGGCTGTAGCTAATAAGCTTACTTCTATTACTGATTTTCCTTTAGGTTGAATTACAGTACCAGCTTACTTTTGTCACATCCCTAAAATTGTACTAATTTCATTGAACAACAACTTTAAAATGTTGTAGTTAATTACAATATTAGCATTAAAATTGTAACACATCATATCTTTGTATTTAACCAAAATTCATCCAAAGAATTAGTAATAAAGAATATCCAATTACAAAATTACATAAGTTTCTATGTTCGCATGTACTGCACTTTTTATTTCTTCAGCTCATTTTTGCGTTCAGTATTTAAGGGTCAAATGTTCAGGTAAATAACCAAAATCATTAAAAAAATATTCTAACCAGAGATAATTTGACCTAGTGCATTTTGATTATGAATACAAGTCTTCTTGAAAAATCAAGTTCGATAGTTCCGTGTATAACTAGTACTTTAAATAGAATACCTTAAACAATTATTCCTTAAGAAAAAACCAACTACGTGTTAATCATAAAATACCTCGAGAAAGATGTGTCACGTGAGAAGTAGTTAGCAGTATTAATTAAATAGTTTATCTCCAGTAAGAAGAAGCATAAGCAGACAAAGGAAAACAAAGCACAAAGAAAGAACCAACAGAAACAAGAGATCTTTTTCCTGCAGAGGGGAGAGAACAGAAAGTCAGCAACCTAACAATGTTTCCTATGATTAGTACAATCATATGGAACATAAGGGGGTAAGATCAAGGAAAGCAATTTAAGGACTCAAAAGAATGGTTATACAAGTTGGATATGGTAGCAATTTCTGAACCTATGGTTAACAAAAACAAGATTGAAGGGTTCAAGAGATACTTGGGGTACAATCACTGCATTGCTATAACAATGGCCAGATTTGATGCTTTTGGAGGAATAATTGCATTGTGAGCATCATCAATATTCATGATCAGTTAGTGACTCTAATTCCAACAGAATGGTGCTAGTCAGGCCTTTTGCCAAATGTACCTGCAGCTGAAAGACTTGAGCTTTGGGATAGTTTGGAGGATTTAAACACTACAATTACTAGTCCTTGGTGTAACATTTCGTACTTTCGGGTTACAGTTTAAATCGCTAAGCATATATAAAATCGCTAGGCATGTGTAAATAGACCCGAGCATTGGAATTTTTTTGTTATATTTACATATGCTAATAAGAGATTAGTATTTGGCAAATGAAACCTCAAAATAATTTTGGACGTAACAAGTGTGACGACGGAAGCCGAAAATAAATTTGGTACGTGCATAAAAGAGGTTATGGGCTAGTGTCATATCACAAATTATGACAGTGAATTTATGAAGGTCCTATAAGTTATCAAGATTTAAGTGAATTGGGATCACAAAATTAATTATGTGTGTGCTTGATAAATTATAATTATATGGAGGCAGGTCACTTAATTGCATGAGGTGCAAGGTGGCGTGAAATGGGGATTCCACCGCCAAGGAATTGGCTGCAAAGGAGACACCATTATGAGATCAAATGATGAGTAATCATTTTGGGGGAATGATTTCTCGTGGCTTTAAGAATTGTTAAGCCTAATGAAAGCAATTCCTATTCTGGTGAATTGCAACGTCCCAAAACCAAGAACAATCCATCTCCATTTTACAATATTAACTTTAGGTATTTGGGAAAGGAGGAATCGGTCGTAAGGTTTCTGGAAACAGAAACCTTGTGCAACATTGTTGCAAAGCAACGATTCCAACAAAATATTAAGTGGAATCGAGGTATGTTAAGACAAATTATTTCTTTCTTTTGGCATGTTCCACGTAACAAAATAAAATCGTGATATTGCTCCATAATTTATTCTACTCCTAGTAGTTAAGAATATTAATGTTATTGATTCATATGCTAAAAACATGTCTAAATATGGTTCAAAGTCCTTATTGAGGCATACGGAAAATGTGTTGATATTCACAGTGTTAGCCAAAGGTGCAAGGATATTATGTCACTCGGAGTATTTTATTGTCATTCATGTATTTTCACTTGCATTGCATTCATATATTACCCTGGACCACTGGTGCTATGTACACTACTATATGGTAAATATTATATATGTAGGGGATATGGGAAAAAAGAAAGGCGTTATATACACACACCACCTGCAGCTGGTACAGACTATCACAAAAGAGCCCGAAGAGGCCAATATGATGCAATGATGTGATGTGATGCCTGTATGGCTTATTGGGACGGGTTGCACGATCTGCAACACTAACATATATTGGGACGGGTTGCACGATCCGCAACACTGACATATATATATATATATATATATATATATATATATATATATATACCGCACTTGCATCATGCATATATTAGTTAACCATTACATGGTATGATGGCCACAGAGGCTGTCATGGTAAGGAAATTGCCCGATGAGGCCAATGAATATGGACACTGCACTGTGCATAACATGTAGGCAAGTGTATTAGGCCCTAAGAGGCAGTTACTGTCGGTTAGTTGTTTATGTTTCAGTTATTGGTATATTCCTGTTATGCTGATATTTATGCCTGACATACCCAGTACATCAGTCGTACTGACGTCCCTTTTGTCGGGGACGCTGCGTTTCATGCCCGCAGGTTCGCATAGGCAAGGCGACGGCCCACGTGAATAGGTTGCAGATTTCAACGGATTTTTGGAAGCCCTCCTCTCTTTCCGAAGTGTCGGTCTGATTTTGGTGTGATACAATTTTGCGTGTCTATATGGGTATGGCGGGGCCTTGTCCCGACCTGTTGATGTTGTGTAAAGAGAGGCTTGTAGACAAGTGTCCTGTGTGTAGTAGTCTTGTATGGCCTTGTCGACCTCGGTATATGTATATATATAAGTTAGATTTCTGGGTTACTATTTCCTAGATCCTTTTCGCCTTAGTCGGTAATTAGTTATGAATAGGTGTTGATGGTATAATTAGCGGTACCCGGCAGGTGGGGTCCGGGTATCCGTTGCGGCCCTCCGGTTTGGGTCGTGACACTTGGTGTATAGGGGGTGACTTTAATGTCACTCTTCATCCAGAAGAAAAACAAGGGGCAGACCTCACAAAAACTCAAAGAGTTTTGCTTTTGCTGAATGCATAGACTCTTGTGGGATGGCTGATTAGAGATCAAGCAAAAGAATTTGAAAAAGACTTGACAGAATTTTTATAAATGATCTATGGGCTCAGAACTACAGTTCAAACATTGTGAGACATCTACCTAGAGCTGGTTCTGATCATAGGCCATTGTTACTCAAATGCTATAATGATAACACTGTTGGTATTAAGTACTTTAAGTTCCTAGATTTTTTGACTGATCAAGCAAATTTCAAAGATATAGTAGCTGAAGATTGTCAAGGCAAGGTGGAAGGTAATCCTATGTGGATACTGCAGCAAAAGTTAAAAAATCTTGAGAGAAGACTTTCTAAATGAGCTAGGGAAGAAATAGGTAATGTTCATGAAAATGCTGAAGAATGGGAGGCAAAAATGAAGTTCTTGGAGGAGATGGACCTCATGGTCAACACTGAGTCCAGTAGAGAGGAATTAAATAAAGGGCATGCTGAATATGTTTGTTGGCTAGATAAGCAGGAAAGCATTTTGAAACAAAAGTCTCACATCAGATGGTTTGAAGAAGGAGAAAGGAATACTACGTACTTTCATGCTGTAATTAGAGAAAGAATGAGGGAACTAAACATCAGCAGCATTAAGAACAGCAAAGGATGTTGAAAATTAGCCTTTGGCGGGAGTTGCGACCGACCAACTTTAACGGCTTAAACACTAGTGTTACGTATGTTGGAGAATCCGGTTCTTCACACATGCATGATCTACTAAGTACATAGATAACCGTAGGGCCAAGAATCGTCAAATTTCATTGAGAAATGAAAGAGATATTGGTTCACGAAGTGAGGTGTTTGAAGCATGGAAAAGTGTGGTATTGTGTTCAATTTTCCCTCATCGGTAGAGGAAGAAAGAATTGTTGTGTATGTAAGACTCGAAATTGGTTTGGGGTTTGGGACCCCAAGGGGTATCCCATGTGTTTAAAGGAGGGAAGACCTAGATGTGCTTCGGTTCGAGGAAAGACCACACGCGCGCCGCCGCCGCCCGCCCGCCCGGTTCCGGGTCTCGGGTTCTCGGGTCTCGGGTCCAGAAAACTTTGCCAGAAGTACAATTTGGCTGTTATGGAGGCAGTTTTCAGTCCCTCCCTCACCTATATAAACACCCCCTTACACCATTGTTGAGCACTAACACTAAGACTCACATATACACGAAAATACAGAAGCTTACACAAGCAGAAAACTCTTCTTCCTACAACTTCCAAGCATCATTTCGTTACTCAATATTCTTCACGGTAGCACTTGAGTTTCCTTTGCTCAAGTGTTCCATTGCTGTTTTATCTTGGGAGACAAATTGTCCAGGACGTATAAATGATACATACGGGGCAATATTGTCTTAAGGACAGAGTGCCACACTCGACTCAAAGAAAACAGCTCAGCTTTTTCTTGTGCAACAATTGTAATTTCAGATTTCTAGTTGAATTATTGAATCTTTGTTTATCCTTTCGAATACTTGTAATAGTTATATACTTCCCGTACTGCTTTATAAAGTACAAGAGTAAAATCTCCCAACAAAGGAAACTGAATTTCTGGGGAAGAAAAAATTGCAAACAAGGCTGTTAGGTACTTTGAGAAACTCTTTAATCTCAAAGAATCTAATGTAGATCCTCATATTTTAAATTGTATTCCTGATTGCATCACTGAGGAGGACAATAACTTCATGATCAAATGTCCAGAAGAAGATGACATGAAAGATGTTGTGTTCAACATGAGTACAGATAGTGCTGCTGGGCCTGATGGCTACTCTGATAAATTTTGCCAATGCTGCTGGGATATTATAAAAAGGGAAGTGGTAGAATTTGTTCAGTTTTTATTCAAGAAAGGAAAACTTACTAAATTCTTTTCACATACCCTGTTGGTTCTAATTTCTAAAGTGGAATCCCCCAGTAATTTTACAGAATTCAGGCCTATTACTCTCAGCAACTTCTCAGGTAAGATCATCACCAAGCTTGTATCCAGAAGGTTGAACCCTATGCTACCACTTATGATAGTGATTTTCTGAAAGGAAGGCTCATCATTGAGAATATTCAGCTGACTCAACAAATTGTTCAGAATATCAAATGCAAAAACAAAGGGGGTAATGTGGTGATCAAGTTAGACATGGCTAAAGCATATGATAGAATGTCATGGCCTTTCATCAATGTTGTTCTTAGGAAAGTTGGGTTTTCTGAAGAGATTACATGTATGATCATGGATATTATGTCAAATGTGTGGTACTCCATCATTATCAATGGCACAAGGCATGAATTCTTCACCTCCTCTCAAGGCCTAAAACAGGGAGATCCTCTTTCCCCTTCTTTATTCATCATTGGTGCAGAAGTTCTAGCTAGGCTTCTTAATAGTTTAATTCATAATAATCATTTTATCATGTTAGATACAGGTCCTATTATTAACCATTTGTCTTATGCAAATGATATTGTGATCTTCACAAGTGGCAACACCAAGTCCATCAGGATGATTATGAAGCAAATCCATTGGTACAATAGAAGCTCAGGGCAAAATATGAATAGAAACAAATGCTTCTTTTATACAGTTGCTGGTACTGGTGTTAGCAGAATCAATAAAATTAGAGAAACAGCTGAATTTTATGATAAGCATTTTCCTTTTGAATATTTGGGATGCCCCATTTATGTTGGGAGTAAAAAAGTTAAATATTTTGAAAAAATGCTGTCCAAAGTCATAAAAAGGCTTAACGGATGGAATAGCAGTATGCTTTCTCATGGGGGCAAAATGGTGTTGATCAAAAGTGTGCTACAGTCCTTACCTATCTACACTTTGACTGCTCTCACTCCTAAAAGTACTATAAAACTGATGGAGAAGCATTTTGCAAGATTTTTCTTGGGTTCTAGAAATGACAGAAGAAAGCATCATTGGAGCTCTTGGGAGAATCTGTGTTTTCCCAAAGGAGGAGGAGGGGTGGGAATTAGGAGAATGAACGATATTTGTGCGACTATAAATATGAAGAAATGGTGAAGATTTAGATGCCAAGACTCTCTTTGGGCTAAATTAACTAAGGCTAAGTATTGTACAAGAGCTCATCCTGTTGCTAAAGTTTGGGTTTCTGAGAATTCTCATATTTGAAAATCTCTTACAAAGATCAGAAGCAAGGCTGAACCACATATGATTTGGAGTATTCAAAATGGCCAATGTAATTTTTGGTGGATAACTGGACTGGATATGGGACTATTGCTAAGTATTGCCCAGAATATGTTCATTCTAATAATACTAAAGTGAACCAATTTATTTTGGATTATGAGTGGGATGTTCATAGTAAGAGGTTTTTTTTGCCTGATTGGCTTGTTCAACATATTACTACCATTAAGATAGGGGCAGACTCAAGAGAGGACTATCTTGTATGGAAACTGGCTACAGATGGCTGTTTCTCCAACAAATCAGCATGGAATGGGATCAGAGTACATAGAGAAAAGGACTCAACAAGTCCTGGCATAAGAACATCCCTTTTAAATATTCTTTTATCTCTTGGAGATTAATTAATAGTAAATTACCTTTCACTAACAGTTCTGTTTACAGGTTTGTGGACATGCCAGTGGATTGTTTATGCTGCTCTAACACTCAACCGGAGATAATTCAACACTTTCCAATATATTGAAAGTGAGCCTGCTCAGTTCCTGTGGAGGCAGTTTGGACAACCTTTGGATATTAAGTATCAAATCAAAGATGTAAAAGTACTTTTGAATGAATGGTGGCTTACTAGGAGCAAGAATGAGATGCATAAAATGATAATCCATGTTACTCCAATCATCATATGTTGGGTATTATGAATTACAAGATGATCATGTAGGTAGGGAGCAGAAGAAGTTCTATCCTAGGAGAATGCAGCAACAAGTCCAGTGGTTCCTGAAGGCAGCTTTAGACAAAGCATTCCCTAAATTCAAACTTGACATGCCTTGGCATCAGTTATGTGAAACAGTGGAGAAGCTCAAGAACAGAGTTAATGTTACAAAGATGGTGTGGAATATGCCTCCTAATAGTAAGATTAAAATCAATACAGATGGGAGTTATAGAGAACAAGACAGAGCAGCAGGAATTGGAGGTATAGCAATGGATGATACTGGAAGTTTAGATTTTGCATTTGCCATTCCTACTCAAAGTTCAAGTCACAATATGGTGGAAGATCTAGCAATCAAATATGCAGCTAACTGGATCAAAACTAGGAACTACAAATAATGTTGCATAGAATCCGACTCATTGATGATAGTGGAAATGCTTCAAAGCAGGACCACTAACAATGTTGCTCTCAGAGACATCATAATTGAAGTAGTGGATATTGGAGATCAAATGGAGATAACCTATAAACATTGCTATAGAGAGGGAAATCAAGTAGCCGATTGCCTTGCTAAATTTGCATCAACTCGACTAGACCCCTGTAACACCCCGCATTTTCGGGCGATGGTTTGAACAGCTAGACGTATGCAAATAAAGAACTTAGTTTATAGAAGGATGCGGTCCCGAAACAATTTAGGATTTAACAAGTGTGACCGCAGTGATTTGAAATAATATTTTGTACGTCCCAAAAGAGGTTATGGACTAGAGCTATATCACACGATTGTAATAATGAGTATATGAAATGTGTTAAAGGTGATTTAATATTTAAGTGAATTGAGATAAAAAAATTAATTATGTGGGTAATTAATTTAAGTATTGTATTATAGTGAGAGTAAGGAATTAATTACAGAGGTATTTGAATATATTAAGGGACATCATTGTCCATGTGGCATTATGAGAAAGAGTAGTAGTGACTAATAATGATATAAGGTGGTGGTGGCAATATTTATGGACAAGTGTGAATGTATCTACCAATGAGATGACACGTGTAAAGAGGAAAAGTGGACATTAGAATTTTTATCTTGTTATGTGTATCGTTACGGATGATTCATTTTATTAAATGAATAAGAGGTAAACATGTATACGTTATGTGCAGTTCATTGGTGTTATTGTAGGAAGAAACATTTTGGTTCATCTAGTTTTGATGTGGCTGCATATTACAAGATACATTTAAGGATAAAAGATAAAAAGTAACAAATTGAAAGGTTCTTTTCATACTTCGTTGGAATCTCAAGAATCTACCCTAAAGTGCGGTTAAAGTGTCATGTCCAAATTCTTTGGAATCACTTTGTGAGAATTCACATGAAAAGGAAATTGGTGCAACAAAAGCAACGTTATTTTATGTGTTGCAATAGTTCTCATTTAAAGCGGCTCGGGGATTACCTTGTACTAAAGTAAAGTGTAAAGAACTTAGTTCTTCTCATCCAAGATTAACGTGTGTGGGACGGGCTATTCGATAGGTTAAAGGGTCTACATCCAAGGTATGTTAAGGCAAATCCTTCTTTCTTTTGGCATGTTCTGAGTACGAAACGTGAATGTAATATTGTCTCATAAATGATTCTACTCTTAGTAATTAAGGATGTTCATGTTATTCATTCTTATTGTCAAAACATGTCTAAATATGTTCCTAAATCCTTATTGAGGTATATGAAAAAAATGTCAGTATTCATAATGTTGATCGGAGTTGAAGCAATATTACATCACTCCGACAAACTTATAGTGTCATATTATCATATCATTCATGCATTATATTCATGTACATACCTTGATCTCAAAGGAGTTATATACTCTACTATATGTACGCATTATTTATGTATGGGTCATGGGAAATGGGATACGACGTTATATACGCACACCACCTGCGGCTGGTACAGATATACACGATGATGATTATGCCCACAGAGGCCGATATGATATGATGGGATGCCCACAGAGGCTTGATGTCGTTGTATACACATATGTATATGAATGACCGCATTTGCATTGTGCATGACATTTAGGCATATTATGGGCCTCAGAGGCATTCTGCTCAGACATGACATGATACTTATGCATAGTATGGCCCACATAGGCATTCTCCACTGGCTGATTGTTTCTTGTCTCAAGTTACTTTCAGGTCTCTATTATGCTATTTTTCATGCCTGACATACTCGGTACATCAGTCGTACTGAAGTCCCTTTTGTCGGGGGACACTGCGTTTCATGCCTGCAGGCTCAGGTAGACAGGGTGACGGTCTGCACTAGTAGGATGCTGGTCCAGCTGATATTGGAGCACTCTATTTGTTCCAGAGTTGCAGTCTAGTCGTGATACAATATTTTGGTTATGCATTTGGGTATGGCGGGGCCCTGTCTCGACCTTATGATGTTACGTACTCTTTAGAGGCTTGTAGACAGTTGTCATGTGTATAATAATCGTGTATGGCCCTGTCGGCCTTGATGTATATATAGGTTGGGTCTTTCTGGTTGTAGGATTTTATATACCTCTTTTCCACTTTACTATTTCCATATGTTAGCAGGGTATCTCGTGGCGGCCCTTGTGGGCCATGAGAAATTATGGTTATATGCTAAATACATGATTAGTGGTACTCGGCAAGTAAGGTTCGGGTGCCCGTCATGACCCTCCGATTTGGGTCGTGACAACCCCTCTCTGATCAACCATTACCAGCAGCTTTCAAGAGGGGCATATGGGGCTTATTTTTTGGACAAGACTCAGGTGCCTACAATGAGAATGAGATACGACAAAGCTAATTTTTTTGTGAGCTGAATTGTATAGATCAAGGTGTATAGTGGAGGATGTACAACTAACAAGTTAACATTCTCTTTTTGGTGGATTGCAATGCAATCTGTGTTGTATATGTTAAAGTAGTGGGCTGAGCAGCAAGTCACAACCCAGCCCATCACGGGAACAGTTCCGAAAATCAGTGGAACAATCTTGTATATTAAGGAAAGTATATTGTGTGTATATTGTAGTTTATTTGTTACCTAGATTAGGATATACACTTACCATAATTAGGATATACACTTACCATATTGTATAGTTAGAATTATGGTAGAAGAAGGTTTGTAACTTGTATATATATATATCTATTCAATCGATGAAAATAATCAATGGGATTATTTCTTTCATGGTATCAAGAGACTAGGTCTAAACAAAAGTTTTCTTCTCTCAAACTTTTGCCTCCTTTGGCCGAGACCCCCCCCCCCTCCCTCGGGGTTTCTCTCCAAAAATCTCGTCTTCCGCTCTCAAAACCCTCTCTTAAATTTCCCCTCCTTCTTTGTTCTTACAATATGTCTAAGAACAATTTTTTCACCCTGCCTCACGTTTCCAATATCAAGCCTAAGTATCCCTATTGTTCTTGAGATGGAAAACGCTCAATATGCAACGTGGGTAGAGTTGTTTAAAATTCACGCTATATCTTATCAAGTTCTTCATCACATCATTCCTCCCGCTAGACCCTTCCTCGCGAGGATCCCCGGAGTTATGGATTACACCGATGCTACCGCTCTTCGGTGGATATACGCCACTATTTCGCCGATCTTCTATAGACGATTATGGAGCCGGATACCACGGCTATGGCTGCATGGAATAGATTACGTGACATATTCCAAGACAAACAACATTCAATGCGGTCGTCACACTCGAGCAGTGAATTCTCTCTCGCTCAATGGACGACTTCCAAACGTTCCTCGCATATTGCAAGAAACTAAAGCGAGTTGGCGGATCAACCTCGTGAATGTTGGCGCCCAAAGAACAAATAATCGCCTAGTTCTACAAATTGGTTCACGGTCTTCGTGAGGCCTATAATGGTGTCGAATCTCCTTCGCCAAAGCAACCCTCTTCCGCACTTTCATCAAGCCCGCTCAACGCTTACGCTGGAAGAAGTGTTTGGCTAAAAAGGCGGCTACCGGAGCAAGCCCAGTTGTCATGGTGGCGTCCTCCCCTAGTTCTTCAGGTTTTGTGAATAATTCGGGCCAAAACCATAATAATGGTGGCGGCAAGAATAATCGCAAAAATAATAACAAAAATTGCGGGGGAAAACGCGGCGGTACAGGTGGCGGTTCCGGTGGTCAAAAAACAGGCGGTGGGTCCCAGTCAGGGTACAGTGGCCCACCACCACCATGGGCCCAGCAGTGGGGCCAATAGCAGTGGAACCCGTACCATCCACAAAGCAAGCCAGTTAGCTTCCAGCCGGCCAAATGGCCGCCACGCCCAGGCCCAATACTCAGCGTTATCGGCCCACTGCCAGCTGGCCCAGCTCAATGTAGCAACAGCAACAGCCCAGGTGCACCACGGACAGAGTTCTGGGCCCCGACCACCGCAGCCCATCATGCAAAGCAGTCTCACTCGCATCGAGATCGAGGTCGCGCGATGCACACGTCAGTGCTGGGGTTGACTCAACCCACCCAAATTGGTATACGACACCGGGCACCACTACATGACCTCCGAATAAGGTACTCTCTTCTTATTCCAATTTGAGCACCCTGGGTATAATTGTTGGTAATGGCAACTCTATTCCAATTCAGGGTTATGGTCAGAAAACGTTGTCTCCCCCCAATCCACCCCCTCTCTTGAAAAATACTTTACATGCTCCTAAATTGATTAAAAATTTAGTGTCTGTCCGGAAGTTCACCACCGACACCTGCTTTCGAATTTGATCCTTTTGGTTTTTCTCGTGAAGGATTTCTCAAGACGGAGTCATCTCACGAGGTGTGATAGTAGGGATCTCAGATCCTATCATGCCTGGTTTCACCATCGAGTCAAACCTTGCCGTCACCTCTTGCGTCATCTCTCCTTTCATGTGGCATGCTCGCCTGGTCATCCAGGATTTTCTATTTTATCGGCTTTAGATAAAAATAGCTTTATTTCTTGTAAGGGTAATGAGTCGTACTCCACTCACGTCCCTTGATCATTAGGAAAATTGCTAAGTTGCCATTGTCAGGACTCCACACTCATACTTCAATGTCATTTGATATTATTCATAGCGACTTATGGACGCTCCTGCTCTTAGTTCATTGGGTCATCGATATTATGTTCTATTTTTAGATGATTATTCTAGATTTTTGTGGACGCTTTCCAATTGCGAATAAATCACAAGTGTTTTTCGCCTTCATCAAATTTGAGCTGCTCATTCGTGACTAATTCGAGAGAGAAATAAAAATATTCAATGTGATAATGGGAAAGAGTATGACAATAGGGAGTTTCGGGGAATTCTGTGCTAATAATGGGATCAATTTTCATTTTTTGTGTCCTCATACATTTTCACAAATGGAAAAAGCCGAACGCAAAATTGCTCCATAAATAACATTGTCCAAACTCTCTTAATTCATGCCTCCATACCTCCTATTTTTGGCATCATGCCTACAAATGGCCACATATCTTCTTAACATACTTCTAAAGGTCTGACATATTCCCTCAAAATCCTATATAATAAGGATCCTTCGTGATTCTCATCTTCGGATTTTTGGGTGCGTTATCCGTTATTCCCATCCACCACAATTAACAAACTTCTGTGCTCCTGGTCTACCCTGCGTGTGTGTTTTTAAGTTATCCGTCAAATCATCGTGGTTATAAGTGTTTTGATTTATCCTCCAAGAAAATCATAATCAATCGCCATGTCATTTTGATGAAACTCCAATTCCCATTTACGAAAGTTCATACTCCGGAACCTAAGTCATATAATTTTTGGATGACCAAATATCCCCGTATATTATTTGGAATTTTTCGACATCTCCATCTAAAATCCTCCAGCGGGCCCACCGCCTGGCCGCCCTACAAAGATCGTCACGCCCAGAAAATACAGCCACCGGAATAGCCATTGGGCTATCCAGCCCAATTCTGAATCGGGTCCGTGTTCCCGATCTCCAAAGATTTACTCATTTTGGGCCAAGAAAGCCCATCGTCACGCCGCCACCCCCGAGCCCTAAAATTCCCAAAATTCCTTTAATTCTTCCTCGTCATAGACCGTCACTCGTAGTCAGCGGCCGGTATTTTACATTCGGATGTCTCTAATCCCTTGCCCCGCAATCTCGGTCCGCTTTAAATGACCCCTAATTGGAAAATTGCTATGATCGATGAATATAATGCTCTTATTGTAATAAGATGCTGGGAGTTGGTGCCCGCCCATATGGTATTAATGTTATCAGGTCTATGTGAATTTTTGCTCATAAGGAAAATTCGATGGGTCATTTGCCTCGACATAAGGCGCGACTTGTTGGTGATGGTAAGACTCAGCAAGAGTTGGAATTGATTGTGGTGAGATGTTTAGTCCGGTCAAACCGCTACCTTTCGCGACCGCGCTTAGCTTCGCTCTTTTCAAAGACTTGGTCAATTCATCAGTTGGATGTCAAGAATGCTTTTCTACATGCGACCTGGCGAAATATATGCATCACCGTTGGGTTTCGTGATCCGAACCATCAATCATGTCTGCTTGTTGAAGAAATCATTATATGGGCTTAAGCAGCCTACGGGCCTGGTATACACGATTTGCTGACTTTGTTTCGACTATTGGGTCTACTTCCACAAACAGGTCGATAATTCCTTGTTCATCTACCGTGGTTCGCCATTGGCCTATATTCGTTATATGGATGATATCATCTTGACCGCTTCCTCCGACAGCTTTGCGCTATTCTATCATGGCCATGCTCGCCGAAGCCTATAGAAAGAATTAGGCCTTTGAGTTATTTTTTTTTGGGATTGCCGCCAAACGCTATTCAGGTGGGTTGTTTCTGTCTCCCAACGGAAGTATGCTGTCAGATCATCGAGAGGCGGGGATGTCATCCCCGTAAGTCCACTTCCACGCCGCTTGATGCAAAACCCAAAGCTGGCGCCGCTGCAGCGCACCATACGATGACCACCCGCTATCGCAGCTTTGCAGGGCCTCCAAAGATCTTACTTTACCAGACCGGATATTACATATGCGGTTCAGAGGTGTTTATTCATGCATGATCTCGTAGTGGAGCACATGAATGCAATCAAACACATCATTCCTGAGTATATTCGGGGGACACTAGACTATGGGTTGCATTTGTATCCGCTATCCACATCCACACTTGTCTCCTACACGAATGCCGATTGGGGTGGTTGTCCCGACACCCATTTGGTCAACTTCCGCCATCAGTATGTTCCTTGGCAACAACTTGGCCTCCTGGTCAGCGAAACGCCAGGCAACTCTATCACGCTCAAGTGCCGAGGCAGAATATCGGCGGGTAGCGAATGTGGTCTCCTAATCATGTTGGCTACGAATTTGCTTTTGAGCTTCATTGTCCCATCTCGTAAGGCAACCTTGGTATATTGCGATAACATTAGTGCCATCTACCTTTCAGGTAACCCTGCTCAACACCAACGCACTAAGCATATCGAAATGGACATTCACTTTGTCCGCGAAAAGGTCGCAGTGGTCACGTCACAGCATGCCATGTCCTGCCTCGTTATCAAATTGCGTACATCTTTACAAAGGGTCTACCAGCGGTCTTTTTGAAGATTTTAGGACAAATCTCGCTGTTTAAAACCGCCCGCTATGATCATGGAAGGTGTGTTAAAGCAGTGGGCTGAGTAGCAAGTCACAACCCAGCCCATCATGGGAACAGTTCCGAAAATCAGTGGAACAATTTTGTATATTAAGGAAAGTATATTGTGTGTATATTGTAGTTTATTTGTTACCTAGATTAGGATATACACTTACCATATTGTATAGTTAGAATTATGGTAGAAGAAGGTTTGTAACTTGTATATATATTTATTCAATCAATGAAAATAATCAAGGAGATTATTTTTTCAGTACATCAGAGGTATGGTCTAGCCCTCCCCATTGTTGTTCTCTACATTAATGATATGCAGCAACCCTAGGACACTTATCCTGGAATTTGATAAAAAAAATAGTTGACTGTCAAACATCAATTACAAAGCAACTAATGACACTTCACATGATGATTTAATTGATCATTATCCAAATTAAGTAGCATATTAATTAGAAATTGTGAGTTTTTATACAATTTTATGCATTTGTTGTACTAAATGCTCACGATAATCGTGGAACGAGAAAAAACAACTTTGGGACAGAAAAGAACAGGATAGATGATATAATAGATGACGAAACCACTAAAAATGTTCTTAATTAAATATTTACGTAAGTTTTGAAAGTTAAAATAAGGAAAATCATGTTTGGTAAGATCTTTTACTTCTTATTCTTTATTTTCTCAGCATAAACAAAAATACATATCCTTAAGTCTTGGACTGGTCATACTACTAACAACCGTCCTTATATGGTCTAAAGATTTGACTAAAATAACCATGTTTAGTGCGTGGATTAGTTTAATGTTTAATGATCATAATTCGTGTGACATCAATTATTTAATATTTTTGTAATCCACTGAATATTACGACTAAAGTTGACTAGGATGGATTCTACAAATAGTGTTTCTTTATCCATAAAAAGTAATAAAATAATTAGTTATAAAGAGAAAGTATCCCAGTTGTTGTCATTAAATAATGGAGATTATTCCAATTCTCGCAATTTAGAAGCATGGCTCTTTTTATTTTTGTTTTCTTCTTTTTTCTCGAGATGATCTAATTGTGATTAAACAGTGATGATGATCTAATTTATATTACTTAACTAGTTAATATGTTAATGCTTCGTCCTTAGTAAAGATAGTTTACTCATTATAGACCGGTCAACGTGTGGCTTACGTACCACTACGCAGTTGTAAATATTCGCGAATAGATAAGTTTGTACCAAGCCCATTAACCTCCGATATCTATAGGGTTTTGTTGGGTTCAAATTACATAAGTAAGGCACAACGAAAGTTTAAATTTTGTTCTTACTTACCCCAACAAATTCTTCTGGTATGATTATATGACAATCAAAACCTGTAACATAAAACTAGAACACTTACAGGTTATAAAATCTGAAGTCTTTACTTAAGGATTACACTCGACTGTCCCTTCGACTGCAAGCACTATGCTATGGTGTATTCCTTTGTCAAGAAATCCAGGAAATTTCGGCAGAGATTTGAGAGAGTTTTATCCTAGACTTTAAGTCTAGAATTGTTTATGAGAATTAGTATTCTTTTGTGTGTTTAATAACAATGAGATTGTGCTGTATTTATAGCTAAAATTAGGTCAAAAAATGTTTTAGGGTTAGGCTTAATCCTGGCCCAAAACCCAAGGTGTAGTGGGCCAGTCCGACTGGGCTCACTGCCGGGTCGGCGCAGCGGCGCCTTACGTAAATTTTTGTTTCCCATTTTCGTTTAATATATATATTCAGCACATTAAATTCAAAATTTAATTTTGATTTAATTAAATAATTTTCATCTAATAGAAGTTATCCCATAGTTATTATCAATTTAAATATCTCGATCCCAAATCGAATATTTAATACTTTCTCAATACACCCTTAGATCGAAGAGACAATCGACATAGTGTGACCCTATAGGCCTTCATATATCAATACTAATCCAATTAAGGTCCATACGGAACTCATAGACTGCGTCGTACGACGAACTCAACATATGAAGTATGTTTACATGAATCCAGCAAACATAACATTTATGTGAGATAATAAATTCCTTTCATTCGCGATACACTCGGTCAAGCTTAGGATTTGCCATGTGTCTATCCAAATGGCTTGATCACTTTATCTCATCTATATTAGTCGACGACTAGATCATATTCTAAATATGTCTCTTGCATTGGCCAATGACTTGGTCGACCTAATATCACTGAGAAGTTGAGTGCTCTCTCGAATATCCAATCGAAGAATGAATCTTATTCTTGGCTCAATTACCACCTTAATTTACATCATAATGTACCCAACACAAGCCGTGTCTTATCCTATAAGGAGTTTAAACTTAGGACAGGGTCAAAGTACATTACTCTGTAAACAAGGTGCGTATTGACCTCAAGTCAAAGGACATTTATATCCCACGCGCTGATAACACTCTAGACATGTCTAACAAATAGTCTATCAGCAGGGTATACCAATACTTTTCAAATGTATCCATGTGTCCATCACTAGTAACCATTACTAGTAGCAGGTGAGACATGTTATATTCTCTAAGAATGTGATGCAGACCACATGTCGACTTATAACATATCATTGATATCTCATTCTCGATGATCATTAGTCGAGACTATTTTAGAGTTACGCTCTATCATCAATATCTCACTCTATTAATGACAACGTAAGCTCAAGGGATGCACATTAATGAATAATTACAAACAATCAAATAATAATTCAATAATTGCAATTGCCATAAATATTAATCTTATTAATAATACGAATGTGTTCAAGTATATTTGTCCCTAACTATGATTATCTCTAACACATACATACTTTCAATATCTTAGTAACTTTTTCTTTCAGAATTTGTAAAAAATTATATATTAAAAGTTATGATCGATGGTCTCGTGGAGACAACTCAATACTGCGAGTAGAGATGGCAGTGGATCCTGGACCCGGTCCGGATCCGATGGATCCAGATCCGTTTTATAGGATATGGATCTTCAAAATTTGGACCCGACGAATCTGGATCGGACCCGGATCCATATCTGACGGATCGGATCTAGATCTGGATCTTGTATTTGAGATCCGTATCCGATCCAGATCCGACCCGTGGATCCATTTTTTATTAAAAATATTCATAACCTAGAATGTAATTTTATAAGCATTTTCTTAAAATTCCTAAGCATGTACATCCTTGCAAGTTTAATTCTCAAAACAAGTTTAATTTATCTCCGCGTTAACTCAAAAACTAAAAAAATAAAGATGTAACTTCGATAATAAAATCAATGTTATATTAGTGAATGACTAACATCTCCATAGACAAGTAGTTAAAATTATATTCACTTCATTTGCGAAGATTCCAAACACATGCAAGTTCTGCATTATGAAAATACTAGTCAGCATTTTCCACAGCTATTGTCATTGTCCAACATTTTCAATTAATAGCTCACAATCAAAACGAGACAACGAACAAAATATTTCATATGAACATTTCAAAATTGAAACACAGTAAACTGTTAGCTAAGTAAAAATCGTTTGTCAGTTCAAAAAAAAAATCTTAGCAAGGTTACATTCTTAGCAAGGCAAATTTTTTTATATGTGGATCCAGACCCGATCCGTGGACCCGGTGGATCCGATGGATCCGGATTTGGATCTGATTTTTATGGACCCGATGGATCTGGATCCGGATCTGGGTTCAGGTATGAAAAACGGATCTAGATCTAGTAGGATCCAGTCCAGATCCGATCCGTTGCCATCCCTAACTGCGAGGTCACAGACGCACAATTTTAATTACAATATTAAGAGTTTGACTTCATTGATAACTTTTGACTATCAGTTAGAATATTTGCTATTTTTTTATTTGTTCTGTGAAATAATTAACAAAAAATTTATGTTAGATTAAAAAGATAACTCGTACTTCATTCGGTCCTTTTTAGTTGTCGTGTTTGTCTTTTATCCACTCTTTAAGAAAAAAATAATACAAATAACTTTTTAACTAATTTACCCGTATTTATATATCTAATTTCAACATTAATCTCACTTCAAGTCTAGGTTAAATTTAATTTTTTTAATTGGGTCTTGAGTTCCAAGAACAAGCTGACGAGCGTAGAACTAGGTTATAATATAAAAGCGTAGAATTAGGTTATAAGATAAAAGTTCACACTAGTCACAGATAGTATAGAGAATGTCGATTTAATGAGAATTTGAATTTCTAATAATCAGAACAATTTTTTAAGTATTATTTGAAAAAATGATGCTATTGTAGAAAGATGATTTTCAATTTTTGGAATTGTCTAATATGCCATAAAAATAAGTAACGTACACCCTTATAGATGATTATAATTTTAAAAAAAATAAGCGAGTTGAGTCAAGAATCCACCTATAGAGCGGTTAGACATTAACCCTTTTGCATCAATCCTCAATATAATTTGAATATTTATTGCAAATATATACATTCAGTTTCTCTAAATCTCCAATCCCTTCTAATAAGAATGACTCCCTCGATTACATGATTACTAAAAAGAAGTGGATAAACGAGTATGTGAGGTGAATATTCAAAATGCTTATATGATTGTTCTAATATCGAAAATTACTAATATTACCTATCGAATAAGATTAGTATTCCATAAAAATCCACAGCATGTTAAAGAGAGAAGAAAAGAAATGGCCCAAATTTGCTTTCTAGGAGTTTATTGATGGGTCTTGGTGTTGGACTTCTCATTAACCTTGTAAATACAAAGGCCTTGGTACCCATTGGCACCCTCTTGGCCACTTGGAGTAGATAGATTTTACTAAAATTCCACGGCTTGAAGTGGATCGAATTTATATATTTTTTTTTCTTTGAGTTCGACAAATTGACCTATTAAATTTAATTAGATGAGGATTTTTTATTTGTTTGAGAAGTAATCCTAATATAATAGTTACCGTTGGTCCTTCAAAATTTAACTTTTTCTACTTTTGTTTTCATTAGTATTAGCTAATTTAGCTTCAAACTTTATTAGTTCCTTCATTATATTCTCGTATCTTGTAATTTTTTTTTATAATGCCATTTTCTTTACCAAAAAAATTAAAATAATAATCTTGCTATTCTTTAAAAGGTCAAAAAGTTGCCTATTCCCCTTATATGTTCATTATTAAAGATAGAGCACATACATTATTAAACTAAATGTAATTGGTTGTTCATTCAGTTGGAAAAAAAAATCTTTGTTTGAGTTAAAAAAAAAGAAAAATATGTGATGCCCTTATAGTTGCAAAAAGTAGGACGGTGTGGTCAGTTTTGTGAATCATGGGGGCAATTTTTTTAGTAATAGACGTGTAGAAGAAACCAATATAAGCAGTAGATAGATAAAGCAAACTACTTAAACTGTTAGTAGGTTGCATTAATGCTAATTAAGGGCTCTAATATGTCCAAACTGTTAAACTGTTAGGTTTCACTAATATTAATGGCAACAACTGCATTTACTAATTAAACCTAACTGATTGCCATTTTTGGTCTAGGCCAATGATGAAAAAGGACTATATATTGGAAAATTGACGGTTTTCTCTCTCTCATCTTGAGAGACTTTTGCATGGAGAAAAAGGTGAAATTGGTCATATTTTAGAATCTGAATCTTTTACCACATTCTAATGAATAAAAATAGCATTTATTATTAAAATTATCCAACTCAATTATTTGTTGTATGTACACGAAATTTTTAAATAGAGAAAGGGTAGTAGAATAAATGCTGTATATAAAAAATAACTTAAAATAATAATTATAAGAAAAACCTTACACATAACCATCCTTCGTTTTTGGAGGCTCAACTTAATTATTAGTTACCATATACATATGTAGCTTAATTAAATCATGGCCAAGACATATATTAATCAAAGAAATTATGCCCATCAGGTGTCCCAAAGTGGCCTTCACCACCAATTAAACAAGCATAAAGCTCCTTATCAAGATGATTATGCTTGGATTGATCACGAAGTTGCAAACATGAACTCCCAACTTCATCACAAGAGCTTGAAATTGATGAATAATTATTAGTTGTGGTGGTGAACCCCAACATTTCTTGAGTTTTGTGTAGTTCCTTTCTAAGCCTCCCAACTTCCAATTTCAACTTCTCATTATCTTTTAAGGCACTATCTAGTCTTTGTTGCAAGGCCTTGTAGTCAACCTCGAGGCTCTGGCTTTTCCATCTTACTCGTTTGTTCTGATACCATATTGCGACTTGCCTGGGTGGCAACCCCAGTTCCTGAGCAAGCTGGGACTTTCTATCTGAATCGAGCTTGTTGTTGGAGCTGAAGCTGATCTCCAAGTGCCTCACTTGATCTTGGGTGAGCCTTTTCTTATGGCATTTTAGATGATTCTTTCGAGCTTGGACATTCAAGAAATCCATTGTGATTAATATATAGAAAGTTTATGAAAAAATCAATAATTTGGGAGTCATATAAGGAGGAGAGAATGATTAGGAATTTGGCTCCCATATATAGTTCATTTTCATAACTAAAGGGAGTTAGCTAGAAGAAAGTTGGGCAAGATATCGTTTTCATGTATACACGAGGTCATCACGTGGGTGTGGCCTACTTATGATAGTATACTGATATAAAATCCTTTTGATCAAATTAAAATCATATCATACTTGTAAATTTAGATCTCTAATAAGTTTTGGTTTGTTTTAGTGTCTTTATGGAATTATCAAGCTCCAAAGTCTTTAAATGGAGAGGTTAATGAAGACATCTATTGACCTTGGCATCCACCTAATAATAATTTGTGCATCCACAATTATGTCGAAGTTTCAAATAAGTTAGGGTTGATTATATAATTTTTCATTAACCATGTTATAATTAATTGTGATTTTTCAAGATCACATATATCATTGTGATCTAGAATATTTTTTATTTATAGAAATCTCAAACCACATAGGTGGTTCTAAGTTAATGGAAACAAATAAAAACAACACAACATAATATATATCTATACCACTGCCACAAACACTAAAAATCATAGATAAGGAGGGATATGTATCCTATCATGCCTGATTTCAGTCCATCGAGTCAAGCCTTGCCATCAGCTTTTGCAGCCATCTCTCCTTCCATGTGGCATGCTCGTCTGGGTCATCCAGGATCTTCTATTTTATCAGTTTTAGATAAAAATAGCTTTATTTCTTGTAAGAGTACGAGTCGTACTCCACTCTGTCAGTCTTGCTCATTAGGGAAAATTGTTAATTTGCCATTTGTAGACTCCAATTCTCATACTTCAATGCCATTTGATATTATTCATAGCGACTTATGGACGTCTCCTGTTCTTAGTTCATTGGGTCATCAATATTATGTTCTATTTTTAGATGATTATTCTAGATTTTTGTGGACGTTTTCAATTGCGAATAAATCACAAGTGTTTTCCGTCTTCATCAAATTTAGAGCGTTCATTCGTACTCAATTCGAGAGAGAAATAAAAAATATTCAATGTGATAATGGGAAAGAGTATGACAATAGGGAGTTTCGGGAATTCTGTGCTAATAATGGGATCAATTTTCATTTTTCGTGTCCTCATACATCTTCACAAAATGGGAAAGCCGAACGCAAAATTCGTTCCATAAATAACATTGTCCGAACTCTCTTAATTCATGCCTCCATACCTCCCTATTTTTGGCATCATGCTCTACAAATGACCACATATCTTCTTAACATAATTCCTTCTAAAGGTCTGATATATTCTTCCCCCCTCAAAATCCTATATAATAAGAACCCTTCTTATTATCATCTTCGAATTTTTGGGTGCTTGTGTTATCCGTTATTCCCATCCACCACAATTAACAAACTTCAGGCTTGATCTACTCCGTGTGTATTTTTGGGTTATCCGTCGAATCATCGTGGTTATAAATGTTTTGATTTGTCCTCCAAGAAAATCATAATTAATCGCCATGTCATTTTTTATGAAACCCAATTTCCTTTTACGAAAGTTCATACTCCCGAGCCTAGGTCGTATAATTTTTTGGATGACCAAATATCCCCGTATATTATTCGGAATTTTTCGGACATCTCCCGCACCCAAAATTCTCCAATGGCCCATCGCCGCTGCCCCACGATCCGTGCTCGCCAGCCATCGAATGGGTTCCAGCAATTGAGCCAGTCCAGCCCAATTCTGGAACTGGTCCAGTTCACGCCACAGTTTCACGATTTGGGCCAACATGCCCACTACCTGCTGGCCAGTCCGTCCCGAGCCCAGAAAATTCTCAAAATTCCCTCGATTCTTCCTTGAGTCATAGACCGGTCACTCGTAGTCAGCGGGGTATTTTTACACCTAAAAGACATTTTAATTTACATTCTGAGGTCTCTAAATCCCCCTTACCCCGCAATCATGTGTCCGCATTAAATGACCCTAATTGAAAAATTGCTATGACTGATGAATATAATGCTCTTATTGATAATAAGACGTGGGAGTTGGTGCCCCGTCCATATGGTATTAATGTTATTAGGTCTATGTGGATTTTTGCTCATAAGGAGAATTCATATGGGTCATTTGCTCGACATAAGGCGCGACTTGTTGGTGATGGTAAGACTCAGCAGGTTGGGATAGATTGTGGTGAGACGTTTAGCCCGGTGGTCAAACCGGCTACCATTCACACTGTGCTTAGTTTGGCTCTTTCAAAGACTTGGCCAATTCATCAGTTGGATGTCAAGAATGTTTTCCTACATGATGATCTCAAGGAAACAGTCTATATGTATCAGCCGTTGGGTTTCAGGGATCCAAATCGCCCTCATCATGTATGTTTGTTGAAGAAGTCCTTATATGGGCTTAAGCAGTCTCCAAGGGTCTGGTACACGAGGTTTTTTCAACTATTGGATTCACTCACGGCAGGTCAGATAATTCTTTGTTCATCTACCGCCGTGGTTCGTCCTTGGCCTACATTCTGTTGTATGTGGATGATATCATCTTGACTGCCTCTTCTGATGCCTTGCGCCAGTCTATCATGACCATGCTCAGTTCTGAGTTTGCTATGAAAGACCTAGGCCTTTGAGTTATTTTTTGGGGATTGCCGTCAAGCGTCATTCAGGTGGCTTATTTTTGTCTCAACGAAAGTATGCTGCTGAGATCATAGAGAGGGCTGAGATGTCATCTTGTAAGTCCACTTCCACGCCAGTTGATGCAAACCCCAAGCTGAGTGCCGCAGCAGGTGCACCATACGAGGACCCGACCCGCTATCGCAGTCTTGCAGGGGCCTACGTAATTTGCTTTTAGAGCTTCATTGTCCCATTCAGAAGGCAACCTTGGTATATTGCGATAACATTAGTGCCATCTACCTTTCAGGTAACCCAGTTCAACATCAACGCACCAAGCATATCGAAATGGACATTCACTTTGTCCGTGAAAAGGTTGCAAAGAGTCACGTTCGCGTATGCCATGTCCCGTCGCGTTATCAAATTGCAGACATCTTTACAAAGGGTCTACTAGCGGTTCTCTTTGAAGATTTTAGGGACAGTCTCAACGCTCGAAAATCGCCCGCTATGACTGCGGGGGTGTGTTAAACAGAGAAATATACCTGTGATATACATCCAATAAACAACAGTGTATATCACAGGCAAAGCAGTGGACTGGACTGCCCAAAGAAATGGGTTTCGGCAGAAATTTCAAAGATGGGCCAACAAGGCCCATCTCGGACTGAATAAGGAAGATACAAATTTGTATATATGGTATATATATTTGTAGTATATTGTAGTGTAAATGTTACCTTAATTAGTGTTATGCACTTACCATAATTGTATAGTTAGAATTATGGTACAATAATGATTTAGAAATAGAATAGGAATAAAATTCTCCTATTATGAAAATATGTAACTTGTATATATAGTCTTTCAATTAATGTAAAATAATCTAGGGATTATTTCTTTCATAAACGTTTGCTGACCAACTTCAATGATCTCAAAAATTTAAAAAGTACAAAAGAGAAGCATACAAGCTCCAAGCAACTTGGTTCTTATTTGACTTTCTATACATAGTAATAAGTATCAATTAGAACGTAGAAGTTACCAATTGCAAAGACTTGACATTAAAGGATTAATTGGCACTAATATCAAAAAAAGAAAAGTCACTTCAAGAGAAATAAGAATTCTCCTACCAATGATGTCGTAGAGTGGATGGGGTTGTTCCTTCCTTAACCAGAAGTCACGGGTTCGAGCTCCTGATATGAAAAAATCTTTAGTAGGGCGTTTCCCCTGAATGGATCCTACACAGTGCGAATCCGAATATAGTCAGGCTCCAATGCGGATACCGGACACTGGATGAGTAACCAAAGAAGAAAAAATGAAATAAAAAGGCTCAAGAAGAAAATTTGAGGCAATAGTTATTTTGAAAGTTCTCAAAGTACAATTAATTCAAAGAAATTTTCTTTTTTAGAATACCATCATCAGCTAGTTGTAAATAACTGTTAATCCTTTGTATTAACGAATATTCTCCGAATACTCACCGTATATTTTATAATTATGATAGATATATATTTAAGGTAACTTATGATTCTTATTGTATTAGGAATCAACCATTTAAGGTAAGTTAGGATTCGTATTGTATTAGGAATCAACCTTTGTACAACTATATATATGGTGAATAATAAAAGGAATCTTTAAGTAAAATTATTCCATCTTACACTTTGTACTCTGATTAAGCCCTGTCTTGATGACTTCGATCCTCCTTTAGATAAGCTATAATGACTTCTTAACTACTCATTTAATCTAGGCCAGACCCACAAACCCTCTCCCTCCCCACACAAAATATCGAGGAAAAAGATAAGTGAATGAGAAAATGTAGAGATCAATGACTACCAGAAACTTATAGGACCAACTCTAACATTCTTGCTATCTTCAATATATAACACTTATAAATGAAGAATTGTTATTCTATTTTCACCACTAGTAAAATTTAATATGTTCCTGCAGATTATTAGTCTATTTCACAAATTAATTACCACATAAGGTTTGATATGAAAAGTCGTGTTCAACTTAATTAACTTGATATCATAGAAACTCTTTATATAATATCCATGAACAGAACATAAACTCGTTTGAGATTTTACATAGTTATATATATATATAATCATTCAAAATGTACTTTATAAGTTAATACAAAAAGAAAATGTTAGAAAAACTACTTAAAATCTTAAAAGGCTAAGTACTATATAGCTATCGAAAAAGTTTATATTTCAGTTCCAGTAGGGCAGTTCAATATTGTACTAGAGTCTTTTGGGTAGGGCAAATTGCTATTTCTAATGTTTGATTGATATAATGCTCGAATGAATATGTCGTTAGGAAGGAGGGCAATGTTAGCCCCACTTCACAATGGCTAGATAAATGCCATACTTATAATTAATTTTCACCTGTACCAGTGGGGTATTAAATCTTTGGCATTTTCTATGACAACGTGCTACTTTTAAAAAGAGTTTAACATCCATATATGACAGTGCAAATATTTTTGTACACATCTATCACCTAAAAGATAATAACATTAACCTTTGGGATCACCATGAGCATTGAGGTCAATCACCACACTATCTTTATCATACATACGACATTACACGGAGCGAGAGCTCGAAGAATTCGTTTGATTCTCCCGTGAAGGAAAAAGGGGCTCAAAGAAGTCCTCTCATCCTGAGGTGAAGGTATATGCCTATCGAAATAAGAAAAGATGGAAAAGGCTATCTACGTCCAATTCAAAGTTTCTTGGATTTTCCAAGTTAAGTTATTGTAATATTGTATTAACCTCCCTTGGGACTTGGGAAGCCTTTCTCATTAATACAAAATATATATAGGTGTACAATTTGGAATTCATATACAATAGGGATCCTAGTTCTACCATAATTACATAACACTAAATATGGTAAATATAATAGTAGTACACACGTGCTAATACACCCCCTCAGTCGGAGCGGGAGGAGGCCGGACGCTAAGACTGGATCTGAAGTCGAGGAATAGTTGTCTAGGAAGGCCCTTGGTGAATATATCTGCATACCGATATGAAGAAGGCACATGCAATACCTGACATGACCAAGAGCAACCTTCTCACGAACAAAGTGGATGTCCATCTCAATGTGTTTGGTTCGCTGATACTGAACCGGATTATGAGACAGATATATGGCGGATATATTATCACAATAAACCAAAGAAGCCTTACGTAATGGACACTGAAGCTCCAAAAGAAGGTTTCGGAGCCAACAAATCTCAGCAACAACATTAGCAACGCCTCTGTATTCTGCTTCTGCACTCGAACGGGATAATGTGGGTTGCCTCTTAGCGGACCAAGAAATAAGATTATCCCCTAAGAACACATAGTAGCTTGAGGTGGAGGTTCGTGTGTCCGGACAACCTGCCTAATCAACATCCGTATATGACAACAACATGTTCGGTGCGGAGGGGCATAGATGCAAACCATAATCAAGTGTGCCCTTAACATATTGAATGATACGTTTGAGGGCAGTAAAGTGAGGCTCCCTGGGGCATGCATAAATAAGCATACCTGCTGAACAACATAAGCAATATCTGGCCTGGTGAATGTGAGGTATTGTAGTGCACCTGCAAGACTCCTGTAAAGAGTGGGATCTGACACTAGATCACTATCCAAAGCACTAAGCTTTGATCTAGAGTCAACTGGAGTAGCCATGATATTGCAATTTGCCATTTTAGCCCTGTATACAATCTCATTTGCATACTTACGCTGATAAAGAAATATAGTATCTGCAGATCTAGTCACAGAAATCCCCAAAAAATAGCTCAACTTCCCCAATACATTATGCAGATCGGGTTTATATACAATGATGAAAAATAAATAGAGAATTATCACACTTGCTGCATATAAACCCGATCCGCATAATGTATTATGCAATGCGATCATACCACGCTCTGGGGGCCTATTCAAACCATACAATGACTTACATAGACGACACACGTATACTGGATGGACAAAACCAGACGGCTAGTGCATGTAAACAGTTTCCTTCAAATCCTCATGTAAAAATGCATTTTTCACATCAAGCTGATGAATCAGCCACTGCTTACCTATATCAATACTCAGAACTGTGCGAATGGTGGCCGGTTTAACAACCGGACTAAATGTTTCACCACAATCAATACCTTCCTGCTGATTAGTGTTGTTAGCCATAAGTTTTGCCTTATATCGCTCTAGGTCATCACTGTCTCTGTATTTGTGACGAAAAAACCACATGCAACGAATCACATTCACCCCCACTGGTCGAGGAACCAAATCCCACGTGTGTTGTTTCGTTAAAGCATTAAATTTCTCACACATGACCGCATTCCAATTAGGGTCTAGTTTGACTAATCTTGAGTTTTTGAGAATTGGGGAAATGATTTGTGTGGATAGGTTACACTGGACTTTGGATTTGAAAATTTCGTGTTGGACATTGGTTTCCATTGGGTGTGAGGGGCAGTAGGTGGGTGGAAATTATGTTGGGTTGCTGGATTTGGGTCTCGGGTTTGGTGGTTGGCGACGGAACAGGAAGGTGGGTGAGTGGTGTCATGATCTGTCATCGGGGTAGGTGGATAGGACAGTGGGTCGGGTGGGTCGGGTGGGTCGACGATGTGGGTAGGTCGATGTGGTGTGGGTAAGGCGAAGTCGGGTATGGTGAAAGTGGCGGGTGAGGATTGTTCTGGTGGTGTGTCGGTGTGGTAGTGACGGTCCGGGCATAAGAAATTGTACAGGTCAGAGGTACAGTGACTGGTAGGGTGTCGGTGGAGGGGTGGTTGACAGGGTTGTCGACTATAAGGTTTTCTGGAGGCGGCGACACAGGCGATGGTGGTGGATGGTATCGGTTGGTGGTAGATGTGGTTGTCGGTGTTGAGACAGAGTAGATGTACCGATTGCCAGTGATGGTGGCAATCGGTGATGTTTGTGATGGATACATAGGTAGTTACACAGAGATGTTGGGCCGACTGCCGATGGTGGCTGTGACAGTGGTGCACCGGTGGATTGATGCAGTTGGCCGCCGGTGATGGCAGAGCCGACGGGATAACTTGGGGAGGGGACAACTGGGCTGTCGGAGATCGAGACTGGACTGCCGGTGGTGGCCTTAGGTGCGGCGGCAGTCGTTGGAATAGTGGCAGCATGACAGAATGCTTGTTGGACAAGCGGTGACGGGTTCGAATCTTCAAGGAATTGGTAATTAGTGACTCGGAATTGTTTAATGTTGTCAAATGGGAAAACATACTCAACAAAGGTGACATGGCGAGAAATTATGATTTTGTCGGTGGAGAGCTCATAGCACAAGTACCCCTATGGTTTGACGGAAAACCTAGGAAGGCGCACAGAGTAGATCGATGTGCCAATTTGGGGGCTGTGGATGTCAGATTAGGGTAACACAAACAACCGAAAATTCTAAGATGGTCATATGTAGGGATTCGACGGTAGAGAATTTCGGTGGGTGTCCTATTTTAAATCGCACGGGTAGGTAAAATATTGAGGATGTGTTCTACCATTTTTAGTGCATAGACCCAAAAAGAAGGGGGGAGAGGCGCATGAAAAAGGAGGGTACGAATCATATTATTAATGGTTCGGAGAATTCTTTACGCTTTTCCATTTTGGGGGAGGTGTGAGGGCATGAGAAACGAAAGATCATGCCATTAGCCGCACAAAATTGATGAAATAGGGAATTATTAAACTCTCGACAATTATCACATTGAAACGATTTTATTTCTTTTTCAAATTGTGTTTTAACTAGTGTATGAAACTCAATAAATTTGGAGAACACTTGAGATTTGAGTTTGAGTGGATAGACCCAAAGAAAGTGAGAGAAGTCATCCAAAAATACCAGATAATATTTGTGGTCTACTATGCCACGTAGAGGGAGATATGGTTGTTAAAACGGTGGGAGGAGTGATACTAGCAACGGATGTGGGTAGGAACGGATATAGGTCTCCCTCACTATTGCATCGCGTAAGGAGATTCCTGGTACGGAGGTTCGTGACGAAAAATCCAAACGAGTCAAAATTAATTGAGACAGAATTATCGGTGACAAATTTTCTGACATAAATTAATTTTTTGATGATGTTTAGGACATAGAGAACGTTTTTAAGAGAGAATGGTGAATACGGTGGTGGAGTTAGTGTGCGGCCAAATCCACCAACCCAATAGCAATTTAAATTATACTGACAGTATAAAGTTCTTTGTATATAAATTAAATTCTTTTAAAAAAATGTCATTTTTAAGATTTGCAGTTGCAGATATATATCCAGTCGTGAGTAGGTACTTGGCTTTTTCTAGAAAGTGCATGAACGTACGTTGAAACCCTATTCATTCATTCCCCTTCTCACAACTTGACCTATTCAAATTCAAAGTATTAGTACTACATAGTAGGGACTTAAGAAGCAAGTAGACTAAATTGACCCAAGGAGAGGACCCATATATATTTGAAGCCATATCTTGTAAATTTGGGAACAATTAAAAGTTTAAGAAAACAAAAAGCAAATAATTCTAAAACTACCTCACTTTTCATGAGACACTATATTCAGTGTATTAAGGCCCATGTTGTCACTTCTATTAACATTTACATATCATGTCACACTTTATTCTGTCCTTCCAATTTTTCTTTTGCAAAAGTATATTTTTTAGAGCATTGGAATTGAGGACAAAATGTTTTATGTTTCAAATGACATTTACATATACTTTAATTGTCGTAGCAAAGAGATTTCCGAACACTAGCTACTCTTCTCTAATTAGTTTACATTTTATGCACAAACTGCGTAAAAAGAATACATAGTTACACGATCAAATCACTTAGAAGATTATTCAAAATATCTATTATAAGTATTGATAAAATAATACTATTAACTTAGTGTAAAAAGTTTTATATATATATATATATAAGCCATCACCATTAGATTGTGAGCCCAACGTGTGGAGGGTTTTACTTGATCCCTACCATGTTATTGTCACGATCCAAATCGTAGGGCCGCGACGGGCACCCGAATTTCACCCGCTGGGTACCGTCATTCTTACCCTGAACATCTAATCATAATTAATTACGGACTAAGCCGAAAGAAAATTATGTACAACCAGGTAACCAACTTATATATATACATGTACCAAGGCCGACAAAGCCATGCAAGACTACTACACACATGACACATGTCTACAAGCCTCTAAGAGTAGCAACATCAAAGGTCGGGACAAGGCCCCGCCATACCCATATAGACACGCAAAACTGTATCATACCAAAATCAGACCGACACCACGAAAAGAGAGGAGTGCTTCCAAAATCCGCTGAAAACTGCAATCTATTCATGTGGGTCGTCGCCTTCCCTATGTGAACCTGCGGGCATGAAACGCAGCGTCCCCCGACAAAAGGGACGTCAGTAAAACTGATGTACTGAGTATGTCAGGCATAAATAACAGCATAGCAGGAATATACCAATAACTGGAACATAAACAACTGACCAACAGGAACTGCCTCTGAGGGCCTTAATACACTTGCCTATATATTATGCACAATGCAGTGTCCATATTTATTGGCCCCATTGGGCAATTTTCTTACCATGACAACCTCTGTGGGCATCATACCATGTAATGGTTAATTAACATATGCATGATGCAAGTGCGGTACATATATATATATATATATATATATTTGTCAATGTTGCGAATCGTGCAACCCGTCCCAATATATGGTTAGCGTTGCGGATCGTGCAACCCGTCCCAATAAGCCATATAGGCATCACATCACATCATCACATCATATTGGCCTCTTCGGGCTCTTTTGTGATAGTATGTACCAGCTGCAGGTGGTGTGCGTATATAACGCATTTCTCTCTTTTCCCATATCCCCTACATATGTATAATATTTACCATATAGTAGTGTGCATAACATCAGTGGGTCCAGGATAATATATGAATGCAATGCACATGAATATGCATGAACGACAATAAAATACCCCGAGTGACATAATATCCTTGCACATTTGGCTAACCCTATGAATATCAATACATCTTCCGTATGCCTCAATAAGGACTTAGAAATATATTTAGACATGCCTTCAGTATAGGAATCAATAACATGAATATTCTTAACTACTAGGAATAGAATAAATTATGGAGCAATATCACGATTATATTTTATTACATGGAGCATGCCAAAAGTAAGAAATAATTTATCTTAACATACCTCGATTTCCTTAGTAGCTAATTACGTTGGTATACTTTGATTTCACACCTTGTTTCTACGAGTCTTTCCTAAAGTTTGCCAGGGAGTTGCTTCACTTGAATCTTGGAAATTGATGTAGTCTTGGTAATTTTTTTTTTTTTTTTGGATGACTATATATAGAGAGAGAGAGAAAGGGTGAGGACTATGAAACTCTTTTCGAACTGTTGGAAAGATGCCTAAAAAAATGAACTCCTTCCTTCCAAAAAAAAAAAAACGTTGTTAACTTCATATGCTAAAGACGGTTGGAAACTATGCTAGCTGTCAACTTTTCCCACTATCCATCTATCCCTTAGGTGGCTTAGGATAATGTATATCCTATAGTTAAATAATTTTTACTACTTAGCCTTTAAGAAAGTATAAATAAAAAAAGAATATAATTGATAAATTGGAAGCTTTTGGCAGTGGAACAATTTGGACTATCAAGTATTTAGTAACTCTCTCTTAAATCTATTGAACTTTTAAATATCTTTTATATACGAATCTCTGTATTAGCATACGTAAATAAAACATAAAATTTTCAACGCTTGGATCGATTTATACATGCCTAGCAATTTTATAAATGCTTAGCGATTTCAACCGTAACCCAAAAGTACGGGATGTTACATTTTTCCCTCCTTGGAAACATTCGTCCTCGAATGTTGGGGTAACATATCTAATCCCGTTACGTATCCATGAATTGGAATTTACCTTAGGCTTCTCTTGAAGTCTCGACATTAGTCTGGAATAGGTGTGGATATTTGCGCGTCATTTCCTCTTCAGCTTCCCATGTCATCTCTTCCACGTTCCTATTTCGCCACATCACTTTTACAAAAGCTACTTCCTTAGACCTCAGCTTGTGGACTTGTCGATCTAGGATAGCAACATGAATTTCTTCATATGACAGATCCTCTGTAACCTGCACATCCTCAATTAGTACAATCCGAGAAGGATCTCCAACACATGCTCTCAACATGGAAATATGGAAGACTGGATGAACACACTCCAACGCTGAAGGTAAGTCCAATTCATACACTACCTGCCCAATTCGCTGAATTATGCTATATGGCCCAATACACCTTGGACTAAGCTTTCCTTTCTTCCCGAATCTCATTACACCCTTCATTGGTGAAATCTTAAAAAATACTCAGTCGTCCACCTGAAACTCTAAGTCTCGCCGTTGCACATATGTGTATGACTTCTGACGACTCTGTGCTATTAATAACCTTACTTTGATAAGCTTTACCTTTTCTACGGCTTGGTGTACCAAGTCAGGTCCAAATAACCCTGATTCGCCTACTTCGAACCATCCAATAGGAGATCTACATCTTCGTCCGTACAAGGCCTCATATGGAGCCATTTTAATACTAGCGTGATAATTGTTATTGTACGCGAACTCAATAAGGGGTAAGTGATCATCCCAACTTCCCTTAAAGTCTAACACACAAGCTCGTAATATGTCCTCAAGCGTTTGAATCGTTCGCTCAGCTTGACCGTCTGTCTGAGGATGGAAAGCCGTACTCAAATTAACTCAGGTGCCTAACCCTTTCTGAAATGATTTCCAGAAGTTAGCTGTAAACTGAGCATCTCGGTCAGATATAATAGAGATATTCATACCATGAAGTCGAACGATCTCCTTAATATATAACTTCGCGTAATCTTCGGCGGTGTAGGTAGTTTTCACCGGCAAGAAATGAGCTGATTTGGTCAGTTTGTCAACAATTACCCAAATAGAATCAAACCTCTGATAGGAATGAGGTAATCCCGTAATGAAGTCCATATTAATCATTTCCCATTTTCACATCGGAATCTCGATGTTTTGAGTCAAGCCACCAGGCTTTTGGTGTTCTATTTTTACCTGCTGACAATTGGGGCACTGAGCCACAAACTCTGTCACGCTCTTCTTCATGTCGTTCCACCAATAAATACTCTTGAGATCATGATACATTTTAGACGATCCTGGATGAATAGAGTACCATAAACAATGCATCTCTGTCATAATTCTATCCCACAATCCCGCTACATTTGGAACACATAGACGACCCTGGTGCCTGAGAGTTCCCTGTTCGTCAATCTCAAAGGTCGTGTTCTTCTTATTTTGAATGCTCTCTCTTATCTTCTCCAAATTAGGGTCTTCCCGTTGACGTTCCTTAATTTCTGATACAAGGGATGATTTTGACACATACTGGACCACAAACTCGCCATCCTCCGAATCCACTAGTCGGATTCCCAAACTAGCTAACTGATGAAGCTCTCTTACCAATTCCTTCCTTTTGACTTGCACTGGCATCGAACTGACCATTGACTTACGGCTGAGCGTGTCTGCTACAACATTGGCTTTGCCAAGATGATATAAGATGTCCACATCATAATCTTTTAATAATTCAAGTCATCTTCTTTGTCTCAAATTCAGCTCTTTTTGTTTGAATATGTATTGTAGACTCTTGTGATCCGTAAAAATGTCCACATGAACACCATATAAATAGTGCCGCCAAATCTTCAGTGCATAGACTAATGCGGCCAATTCCAAATCATGTGTCGGATAGTTCTTCTCATGTGTTTCTCAACTGCCTTGAAGAATAGGCAATCACTTTACCATGCTGCATTAGCACATATCCTAAACCTGCTCCCGAGGCATCATAATACACAACATAACCTTCAGGACCCTCTGGGAGAGTAAGGACTGGTGCCGATGTTAATCTATCCTTTAACTCTTGGAAACTCCGCTCACGAGCATCAGACCACTAGAATTTTATAGCCTTTTGTGTAAACTTCGTTAGTGGTGCTGATATGGTAGAGAATCCTTCTACAAACCTTCTATAATAGCCGGCTATGCCCAAAAAGCTGCGAACCTCTATTGGAGTCGTGGGCCTCGGCCAATTCTTCACCTCTTCATGTTAGTGATAATCTGAGAGTCAAGTTCTATGTGAACATTAGAGAAACCATTTTGGATACACCAGTTGCTTCCAAAGCTAGCAGCCTCCAATTTTGCCTGATTGTTACTACCACTGTCAGTAGGTATAAAAAATCCCATAGTGAAGTCTTCATGCTCATTTCTCACCACTCCACCAATGCCATCTTTTCCAAGTTCTTTGATGTAGCTGTCATCTGTATTCAGCTTGATCATACCCATATTTGGAGCTTTTTAATAGACAGGAGTACACTTAAGAACATGCCTAAGTCTCTCTATTTTATTACAAGTGTTGATTCATGTGCTATTTATCTCAATATTTAAAAAAGAATCATTGATAACAGCCTTGATATTCCATATTCATTGTTTGACTATGTGATATTGAGAGAAACTCCTTCTGTCCCCATATTTACAATCAGCCCATGTTTTTCATAATTCTCAACATATAACCACTAGAATGGACCGCAAAAGGAGTTTATGAACCTTGTTTTGAGGCTTGATGTCCCGCCACTTCTGCATCACTGCTCTAATAGGAAGAAATTGATGAACTGCTCCAAGTGGGGATCTTATAGTGTTCCATGGATGTTTTGCAGCTCTTTCTTCAATAAAAACATGTTGGATTGTGTCATCTTGTGAAATTGTACAACACCTACAATTAGTGTCTTCTCTATTAGTTAGCGAACATTGCTTCATTGAAAGAAAGGTTGCCAAAATATACCCTCCAGCACATAAATGAAAACTTTAGGGTTTGGCTAAGCTAGTATTCTGTGGGTTGTGATCCCTAAACAGTTCACATGCACTCTTGTTAGAGTAATGATCATCTTCAGAATTCTTCCATATAACTTAGTCATTTATTGTTGGGTATTTTTGCTCTATGGTACTTTATAAAGCAGTACGGGAAGTATATAACTATTACAAGTATTCGAAAGGATAAACAATAGTTCAACTAGTAATCTGAAAATTACAAGATAAGCACAAAACTGAAATTACAATTTTGTTGAAAACGAAAAAATGGAAACTGGTTTTGCTGAGTCGAGTGTGGCACTCTGTCCTTAAGACAATATTGCCCCGTATGTATCATTTATACGTCCTGGACAATTTGTCTCCCAAGATAAAACAGCAATGGAACACTTGAGCAAAGGAAACTCAAGAGCTACCGTGAAGAATATTGAGTAACGAAATGATGCCTTGGAAGGTGTAGGAAGAAACTGTTTTTGTTGTGTATATTTCTGTATTTTCGTGTATCATATATGTATGTTCTTGGTCATTCTTTTGTGTGCTCAACAATGGTGTAAGGGGGTGTTTAAATAGTTGAGGGAGGGGGCTGATTACTGCCCTCCATAACAGCCAAATAATGGCCATTATGGAGGTAGTAAAGCCACCAACATTAATGGGAGAAAGACCAACGGATTTGGCCATTATAGGAGGAGTAATTCAGCCAAAATAAATGGCTGAATTGAGAATTGAGAGCTTGGATCAAACTGTACTTCTGGCAAAGGTTTCTGGCCCAAAAAGATAATATCAGAAGGCCCACAGCCCGTGGGCCCGAGAACCCGGAACCCGGAACCCGGAACCGGACGGGCGGGCGGCGGCGGCGCGTGTGGTCTTTCCTTGAACCGAAGCACATCTAGGTCCTCCCTCCTTTAAACACATGGGATACCCCTTGGGGTCCCAAACCCCAAACCAATTTCGAGTCTTATATACACAACAATTCTTTCTTCCTCTACCGATGAGGGAGAATTGAACACAATACCACACTTTCCATGCTTCAAACACCTTATTTCGTGGACCAATATCTCTTTCATTTCTCAATGAAATTTGACGATTCTTGGCCCTACGGTTATCTACGTACTTAGTAGATCATGCATGTGTGAAGAACCGGATTCTCTAACATACGTAACACTAGTGTTTAAGCCGTTAAAGTTGGTCGGTCGCAACTCCCGCCAAAGGCAAATTTCCAACATTTATATCATTGTGTCCAAGTGTAATAGAGCTAATACGTAAGGCTATCTGAATTGACACATTGTTATAAAGTTTCTTGATGTTCCATGAACTGTTAATCAGGAATTATTTTACCAGGAGTTTGGAATTTCTGTTGTTCATCTGATCAGGACATATTTGAGCTAGAGGGCCATTTTCCATTCAATTATCCCACCAGAAGCTTCTGTTATCATTGTTGATCTTCCAAGTTATGCATTTTTCTCCTTTGTCTCTAGCCATGAGAAGGAACTTTCAAGCCTGTGAATGGTGTTTCCTGCTGCAATATTTAGCTTTGAGAAATTCTGCCCATAAGGACTTTTTGGTTCTGAAATACCACCATCTCTTCATCGTCAGGGTGTTAGTGATGAGTTTTAGACCTCTGATGTCAATTCCTGCTTCTTCCTTTGGAAAGCATAATTAGTTCCATGCATTCCAATGGTATTTGTTTTGACCATCCTAGGTTCCGCAAAAGAAATTTACAATATGTTTCTCCATAAGCTCCATAGTACCTGCAGGAGCAGACAAAACATATATAGGTAATGAAAGAATGGCACTTTTTATTAGCACCTGTCTTCCACCACAAGATAACATATTTTGTTTCCAACCATTAAGCCTTTTAATAATCTTAGCAAGCATACCATCAAAATAGCATAATTTTTTCTCACCTATATATATAGGGCACCCCAAGTAGTTGAAACAAAAATCTTTTTCCATGAAATCGTTGGAGTCTCTTATTATGTTAATTCTAAAGGCACATGTCTTAGAACTAGTCAGGAAAAAACTTTTTTCTTTATTAACCATTTGACCGGAGATCTGTTCATATTTTCTAATGTATTTCACGATCAGTTTAATAGACTTGGACTTACCATTACTAAAGATAATAATATCATCAGCATAAGCAAGGTGAGTAATTTGAGGACCCTTTTTGTGCATAGAGAAAGGAATGAAATTATGATTAAGCAACAAACTATTCAAAGCTCTAGACAAAACCTTAACAGCTATAATAAAAAGGGAAGAAAAAATAGGATCACCTTGTTTAAGATCCTGGGGGAGGTGAAAAAAACCTTGTTTTGTACCATTAACAATGACAGAATACCAAATATTTGAAATACTCCTCCAAACAAGATCTATCCATAAGTCATTAAAACCAAATTATGCAAAATCATAGAGAGAAAGGACAAGAAAGCTTGTCATAGGCTTTTACCATATCCAATTTCAAAATCACATTACCACCCTGATTAAGACTAGATATACTATGGACAATTTCCTGAGTAAGTATTACATTGTCTGTAATGAGTCTACCAGATACAAAGCCATTTTGATTTTCAGAGATAATAGCAGGTAGTAAAGGATTAATCCTATTAGCCATAATTTTAGAAATGATCTTATTAGTGCAGTTACGAAGGCTAATAGGTGTAAGGTCTGCAAAGTTAACTGTAGAATCAATTCTAAACAAGTATGAGAATAAAACCTACTCAGCTTCTTCCCTATTAAAAAATCTTGAACAAAGGTATAATATTAACTTTAACTATATCCCAACAGAATTGAAATAACCAGGCCGTTCCTATACTTTTAAGGATCCGGTGCGAGAAACAAAAAGATGTCATTTTTTATTCACATGAAAAATTAAAATTAACTACTTAATCAATATTAAAAAAAATTATTGATCAAAACATCAAATAAATGTATAGTAAACACTATATTCGATTCAATGTTTTCAATTTTAGTACAATAATGTTTGTTTTCAATTTCAGTACAAAATTATTGGTCAAAACATCAAATAAAATTCAAGCTAATGTTTTTTTTTTGTTTAAAGCGGGAGGGGGGGGGGGCGACTGGTTGGGACTTGGGGCCAAATTTGTTTTTTGTGTTTAAATTAAAAAAAGAAAAAAAATGTTTGTTTTTTGTTTAAAGAGGAGGCGGGGGGCGATTGTTGGGGAATTGGGGTCAAATCTGATTTTGTGTTTAAAAAAAAAAAATCGCTGCTCATTGGATTAGAACACGCAACCTCTTACTAGGAAAGAACTTTTGAAGGGAAGCTTCAACCGCTAGGCTACAGATCTCACTAATAAGATTAGAGGTAATTTTAACACATATCTTAATATTTAAACCAATAAAAGAAAAATGAAAATTCTGGGAGCGGAGGCCCGCCGGCCCGGGGCCCTGTGCCGCCCCATGGACGGCTCTGAAAATAACATACTATTGAAGCCATCTGAACCTGCAGAGCTGTCAATACTCATACTGAAAACAGATTGTTTGATTTCATCCTCTTGTGGAACACTTGTAAGAATATCATTTTCATCATCAGTAATAATCCTTGGGATGTGGTTCAACATGGTGTTGTCAATTTTAGGAAGATTGAAGTTGAACTGTTGTTTGAAATACTTGAATGCAGCCTTGTTGATGTTGTTTTCTTTCTGAATCCATTTACCTTTGTGGTTCTTCATTATATAGATCTGAAGCCTTCTTCTTTTGTTTCTAAGAACATTGTGAAAGTACTTGATATTTTTGTCATTATCTTTGAACCATTGCAACTTAATTTTTTATTTAAGCATGGAATCCTGTATATTGAGTCATCTCACATACTCAGCATAGTTTCTATTCAAATTTTCCCTACCTTGTTCATCATTTTGTTCAATATCCAAATTTTTCAGAATTTCTATTTTGGCTTCCGAAATTTGAACTTGCTCGAAGACATCACCTATGTTAGTCCTGGACCATTGACTTAGTACTCTACTAAGTCTTCTTAATTTAGTCTGCAAGATCCATATAGTATTACCTCTAACTTGCTCATTTCAGGAGGTTTGAACAATTTCCAGAAAATCAGGTAATTTGTTCCAGAAATTAAGAAATTTAAAATATTTGATACTATTACCTTGATCATTGTAACATTTCAGTAATAGAGACCTGCGGTCAGACCCTGATCCGGAGAGGTGTCTTACAGAATTGTGTAGAAATAACTGAGCCTACTCATCATTGATAAGGTTTCTGTCCAACCTTTTTCATACTCTCTTACTAGGTGGAAAACTATTTCACCAAGTGTATTTAGGACCATTGAAGCCAGTGTCATTGAGACCACTAGCTTCCATGCAAGTAACAAAATCCATGCTCTTATAAGTTCTGTGAGGATTGCCACCTAACTTTTTATCCGAATCCATGATCACATTGAAATCACCTCCCATGCACCAAGGACAATCAATGAAACTGTTCATGTCTATGATACTATTCCAAAGATCTTCCCTCTCTGCAGAAGTACATTTAGCATACACAATAGTAAGAGAAAATTCTTGAGCTTCAAAGTAATCTGTTGGTCATTGCTAACCACTATATTAGTATAATCTAAGTCTTTCCAAAAACACCAAATTTGTTCATCGATATTAGTTTGACAATGATGAAACCCCAAATATCTTTTATAACCCTCAATTTTGTTCATATTTCTAAAAGGTTCAAAAATGGCCATAAAAGCCAGTTTGTAATGTTGACAAGAGTTTTTGGTCTTTGTATAAATTTTTTGGTCCTTACCCCTCTTATGTTCCAAAAGATTGCATTAATCATGGATGGTAGGGGGAGGGGCACTTTGTCTTTAAGTTTATTTCTTTCCTGTTTGTGAAGCTGTTGATTTTTCCTTTTTTTAGACTTTAAGCGGTACCTTAGCAATCTTCTTTGTTGTCTCCGGAACCATTGGAGTCAACTGAAAGAGCATGATTTCTTTCAAAAAATCTGCTTTCTTTCCTGCCTCTTTTACTAGTTCAGTATTTTTGTTCTTTTTGTGAGTTTGGATCTTGTTCTGATGATTTCCTCTTTTTTGAACCTGTGAAGTGTCTTTCTCATGCTGGCTATTATTTTTTTCTTGTTTGTCTATCACTTCTTGATTCAGCTCAGCATCACCGTTAATTTCAACAAACAGGTCTTTACCTTTAGCATTTTTTATCATAGAAGGTAGACTAGGAGATTGGATTTCTCCTTCTTCTGCTTTGAACTCTTCAACCTTTGTTGACTTTACTTACCTGAGATTCCTGATCCTGTTTTCATTTTCTATGTCTATACGTTTTTCTTCATGTTTTCATGTTCCTCTTTTGGACTTTGAGGATGTACAACCCTGTCTCTTTTCTTTTTCTTAATGATTTCCTTAGGAGTTGAAGTTTTGAAAATAACTTTGCTTTTCTTTTTTGGCATCTTTTTTAGTGCTCCTCGTTTTGATCTTTTTTCTGAATCTCTTGCTAGGAATTCCCTCTGTAACTAGCTCATTGTGACTAGTTGGTGCAACTTCATTCTTTTCATTTTTTGTATTCCTTCAACATTCACTTTCTTATTATATTCAGTCCTATCAGCAAGTATTGTTTCTTTCCTCTCTTCAGTGTTGTTCTGTTTCATTCTGATTTAAACAAATGTTTAATGTAGTGTCATGTGTGAAGATAAAATGGTAGCTCTGGAAGCAGCACCCATGCAAGAGCCACAGGGAGATCCTCACCCGGTTTGAAATCCGGGGATCATTTTTGCAATCGAATTTGTTTTCCTTCGATTTCAATTACTCGCTGGAACCACATAGTCTTGAAGTCATCTTCGTTGTAAAGATTTATGAAGATATTGTTATTGTTGAAAACTCCAATTTGTACAGACCCTTTTAAGCTTCACCTTCTCTTTGAATCGTGACAGAATTCGATCAATTTGGGGGCGATATTTGATGAATCTCCTAACAATTGTGTATCGGAAATCATCTAACATAATTCCATAATATTCCTTAAGTTTAAAGATCACCGAAGGCACACCATTATGGGTGGTATGCTTTGGGTTAATTGATTCCTTTGCCGTGCAATTTGGATTTAGGGTTGAAGTGCTTGAGGCAGTAATTGAGTTTGCATAATTCACCTTAGTTGAAACTCCTTCTGATAGGACTGTTGTAGCATTCGATGGAGGAGAATCCCCCACTGGAAGCGCCGGTTCAATGTCTACCGACGCCTCCAGCATGTTGGAGCGTGTAGACCAATCGCTCAGAATTAGCCGTTAGGAAGTAGTCGTTAGATGAGAGGAGAGAGAGAAGAGAGGGTCTGTTTTTACTTTTTAGGTTTATTACTGTAACAAATTAAATTATATTAATAGTGCTTTTTTAAATATAATCAGTGTATATAACTCTTATCAAATGATTAACTCCTATGGGTCCACTTTCGTATCCACCTATGCAGCTGGATTCCCAATTATCCAAATTCTTGGATCAACATTTGTGTTTAACTTTGGGGAAAGAATGTGCATGCCCACTTAAATTAAAATAATTATTCGTTCATATCCTCGTTACTTTTGTATCCTCAGAAAATATCAAAACTACTTATTTGAAATATCCTCAAAATTATGATATCAATATGGTGTATAAATAAATTGAGATGGTATGCTGCAAGACTACTTCAGTCATTTCCTTAGTCCTTCATGACCATCATGGTATATAAAAATACTGAGATAATATTATGAAGGATCATGTTCATTTATTCAAAAAGATAATTTTTTCTAAAAAAATCTCTATGATATCATCATCTTATATACATATATTGTGATGATATCATGGAGGACTGCTTCAATCCTTCAATGAGATACTTCTCAATCATCCATGGTACTATCGTGTTATATCAATATACTGAGAAGGTATCATGGAAGACTGCTTCAGTCCTTAATTCTCTTAATCCTCCATGATACCATCATGATATAGAAATATACTGTGATGCTATATATCATGGAGAAAAAGTTTTGGGCGAGAATGTTGAGAATATAATCACATATTAAAAGTGTGCTCTCTCTAACAACTTAAGATTTTAGATGAAATGGCCACACACTTGAATATGGTATTAAAGCAGGCCAAAGATCATGAAATCGAACCTCACTGCCACCCATTATAAAAAAAAATCACGTACTTGGACCATGAAAAAAATCAGGTCAGTACGTGAGGGGGCATGTTGAGAATATAATCACATACTAAAATGTGATCTATCTAATAGCTTAATATTTTAGATGAGATGGTCACACACTTTAATAGAGAGGATACTCGGGTAAATATTTTCGACCGGTTGAATAAGAAGTGAAATTTATTTAGGAAGGGCATGGAGCGGGCAAATATTTTGTATTTTAGGAGTATTTGGTGTTGTTTTCCCTTTTAACTTTAACCTATGTACTTATTATGTGGGAAGTTTCCACTTTCTGTACTTCTAATTCTTGATTAAGTTTTGTTAGTATTAAACAATAATACTTCTAGATCTTCACCGTTCCAGACAACAAATGTCATTTTCTGCCGACGAAGTTGTACCAATTTAACCTCCATTTTTTCAAAACTATTTTAGTAGTATCTTTTGGTAGGTCCTTAATTACCACCATCAGCCAGTTTGTTTACTGTAAGTAGTGTGCTTTTTAATTTTTAAAGATACTAATCTATCTACCATGACGAAAACTCCAAGAGGAAAAAGATACTTATAATCATAGTTTTAGTTTAACTTGGAAGTGATTAAGATATTTAATTAAGTGAAAGTATCTATCTATCTATATTATTTTAAAATCATGAATATAAATGTTAGTTGACCAAAATATTTTTTAAATATTTAACGAATTTTATATTCTTCAACTTTAAATTATATCTTTATAAATAATATTTGACATTGGATAGAATTGTATATTCTTCTAACAATTAGGATCTTGACTTCAATTTGTAATAATTGATAAAGACTTAGAAACTGCGTATAATTAGGACTTTATAATTACTAAAGAAAGCCTAGCTGAAAAACAATTGAAAAGACATGTCATTCGAGTATGCCGACTTCGGAAAAGGCAATCACTAAAGTTAATTCCGACTAGAAGTTCACAATTGTGTTCTTTTACGTGAATTACAAAATAAGAGTCCTTTTTTTGTTACACTTTTTAAGATTGGACTTACTACAAAGTATTGCTTCCCACCACTTAGGGTTCGTTTGATAGGGTGTCTATCAAATAATCAATAATGTTGAATAGAGTATATTAATAATATTATTATTAATAATATTGATATTAGTTATATTGTGATTATTTTCTATTCATCGTTTGGTTTGATATATTAAAAATAACATACATTACATATATTTTCCTCTGCATTCTTCTTAGTACACTTTATTTGCACAATAAGTTTTGACTCCATGATTCATATGGAGTTTTATCCTTACTCTTATGCGAAACTCTATTGAGAATTGTATTAGTGGCAAGAATCGCTTCGCCCCACATACTTTGGGCTAAACCGAAATTGATAAGTAAAGCATTCATCATTTCCTTTAACGTACGGTTTTTGCACTCGGCAATACTGTTAGACTGAGGCGAGTAAGGAGCGGTCGCTTGATGAACAATACCGAATTGAGCACAGTGTTTCTCAAACGGTGTTATGTATTCTCCCCCTATATCACTACGAATTGCCTTAATCCGCAGGTTTTGTTGATTTTCAACTTCTGCTTTGTAACGTTTAAATGCTTCAAATGCATCATCTTTACTTTTCAACAAGTAAACATAACAATACCTTGTACTATCATCAATGAAAGTCATAAAGTACTCGTTCCCCCCTCTAGTTTGCACAAACTTTAAATCAAATATGTCGGTGTGAATAAGTTCTAGAGGAGCGGTGTTTCTTTTGACTGAATGAAAAGATGATTTGATTAATTTTGCTTCTACGCATACCTCACATTTATGTTGAGGGTTTATGTCGAAGGAAGGCAGCAATTCAAACTTTACTAACTAATGGATTCGTTGTTAACATGTCCTAATCTATGATGCAATAAATTAGAGGATTCAAGCAAGTAGGTAGAAGGCTTTATTTCATTAGATGAACGGATTACAGACATAGTATTCATTTTGAAGAGGTCGTCACACGCGAAGCCCTTAACATTCTTAGTTATTACAAATTTGTTGAACTCAAAAACTAATCTAAAGCCAGCCTGGACCAACAGTGGCCCTGAAACCAAATTCTTGCGGATGTCAGGGACGTGCAACACTTCCTTCAGAGTAAGCTCTTTGCCTGAAGTCATTTTGAGGACAACCTTTCCAACCCCTTGCACTTCAGAGGTAGCGTCGTTGCCCATGAATAGCTTTTTTTGCCCGAGATTGGGGCGTAAGAGGAGAATGCACTCTTGTCAGAGCAGATGTGACGGGTTGCACCTGTGTCTATCCACCATTACCTTAGATTCTCCACCAGATTTGCCTCCAGCACTACAGCAGAGAAATCCACAATCATGTCGTCAAGGTTCGAAGGATCGTCCTTGTCTTGCACAACGTTAGCCTTGGCCTTGTCTTTGTTCTTGGCTTTTTCCTTCTGCTCTCGCTTCAGTTTGCGGCACTCTTTGATCATATGGCTAGGCTTTCCATAGTGATGGCAATTTCCTTTGAACTTCTCCATCATTAGGCTTTGGACGTCTCCCTGGTACTTACGCTTTTTGTTGGCGTTTCCCTTCGAATCAATCAGATTCGTCTTTGCCTCCATTGGTTGCTTTCCCTAAGATATAGTTCTTTTATCGTCCTCTTGTTTTTGCGGTTTGACAATAAAATCAAACTTGCAGTGTTGTGTATAGTCTGCACTCTGCAGACAACTGTATGCTTGAACAAAATATACTATATTAGCTAGTTGTGGATAATATAGCTGGAACAAAGTCGAAAAATAACTGAAGGACTAAATCTTTCAACTCTAGCACATTTAGGTGGGAAATGGGACATACATGCTACTAGAGACTAAAGAACATTTTATAGATGTTTTTTTTGGATAGGGAAAAGTAAAACGTATTTACAGGACTCTTCATTTCCGTCAATCTTAGATTAGGAAGTTAAGCAATGTGAGAATTCACTTCATTGATATATGGAAGACTTGTATACGTGTGATTAACTGCGTTACTAATTTTATGGCGTCTACTCTTATCACTATGCTTCATAAAATATTTTCTGATACGTTGGGTCACTTCTATGTTATTTGACGTAGCAACATGTAATGTCAATCATTATTTTCTTCTTGATTTCCTGGTAATCAGTTTTATGGTCATTTGTCGATGTTATTTTTCTCTTAGTTTATATTATAGGTGGCCAGTGGGCCGGGCTCGGATCTGGCGGGGTCGGGGTCGGGGCGGGACGGAAGAAGGGGCGGGGTCGGAACTGGCGGGCTCTGGCGGGGTCGGGTCTGGCGGGACTAGAGCAAGTCCCGTCCCGATCCCGATCCCGTCGGTATCGGGGCGGGGCGGGCTCGGGACGGGGCGGGATACGGCGGGTTTTCATTTTTTTTTTTTAAATAACATATGTATAAAAAAAACTCAATAAACAAAACAAGATAGTGTAATAAAAACATCTCAAGGCTGTTTTTGTGCCTCTTATATTATTTAATAGACATGATTTTTTTGTAATACAAATACAATTGTCTAAAATCTAAATTGCAACTTTGTGGTGTTGTCCAAAAGTTGCAAATTACATAATAAGATGGTATGGAAGCTGGTAAGTTACTAGCATTTTCTTGTTGATAAAATCTATATATATTTTTGCATTGGTGTTCTACGCTAGACAATAATTCTTCTTTAGTTTGTTCAATAGGTGGTGGGTGATTTAGATTTTTGGGACTTGGAGGTGGTAGTACTTCTATACAATCGTAAATAGTTTCAATTAGTGATTTAGTACCGTCTATTTTAATAGTAGGATTTAATACAGAACCAATAATATAAATTGGGGGAGGGGGGGCCTAAAATGGTCGTTGGCCAACGGCCATAATCTAAAATGGTCGTTGGTGCAACGGTCATTTTTGCAAAGGGGGGAAAAGGGCGGGGTCGGGCTCGGGCTCGGGTCGGGCTCGTGGCGGGGTCGGGTCTCGCGGGCCTGGGGCGGGCTCGGGTCTCGCGGGACGAGACATCGTCCCGTCCCGAGTTCGAGTCCCGCCCCCGTTATTTATTTTTTATTTTTTTGGCGGGGTCGGGGCGGGACCGGGGCGGGCTCGGGACGGGGGTCGGGTCGGGGTCGGGCTGTCCCGGCCCACTGGCCAGCCCTAGTTTATATGATCATTTTCACAAGAAATCGATGAAATATAATATATGGGATTAGTAAATAAAACATTGCAAATTTTTGTATGATTATTTTCTTCTATCCCAACTTAAAACAAGTCATAAGAAATTATTTCCTCCCAATTTTCTTAGTTGTCCATCACAGTGCCCGTATATTTTAAAGCTCAATGAATTATATATGTTGAGTTGGTCTCTTTAAATGATTTTGGGTAACTCTCACCTTTCGAGTTAGTTTTCTCCGTAAGGATTGAGAAATAGCAATGTATGAGACTATCAGGGGATGAGCTTTCGGAGCTTGCTATTGCATGAAGCGAAAAAGGACAACGGACTCTAAGATCAAGGTTGAATTAGCCTCACCCGCAAGGGTAACCAAGTTGGTGTAGCAGTAGAGCGCGGGACCGCAAGGTCTCGAGTTCGATTCCCTGCATAAACCTTCTTGGTTGAGCCTGTCACACATGGCTTGCCATGTGGTTAATCGGCTGATGTGGTTTGCAGGCTATTGCGTCAGTCCGAGGTTTACCCTGTGCGCACTCGAAAGAGTAGCGGCTGCGGGTTCCTTCGTCAAAAAAAAAAAGGTTGAATTAGCCTCAACGTCTATTTTCTTATCAATATCTAGTATCCATCTCAGGGCACGTATCTTTAAAGATCTATCCCCACTTTTAATAAATAATTAAACTTTAATTCATTTACAAAATCCATGTTGGGATGAAAATAGACACATGAAATGAGACGGAGAGAACAAATAAGAATCGTACTATGTATCGACTGTCCCCTCATGGGGTAAAATGATTTTCATTATAAAACTTCTTTTTACATGAACCAGCGCAGGTAAAGTTGCAAAAAATTAGGTCGAAGCGAGTTTACATATATTAAGTTAATATATTTAGAAAAGGATTTAGCCAGTCGGCCCTTTTCTTCTCAAACGGACTAGCTATATTTTAATAAACATAAGATACGCTTTCACATTTTAAGATCATCCTTCATTTGGTACTCATCTTTCTTTCTTTTGGATCTATTACTCAAGAACTCGAAATACAGCATCACTCTTTGGGTATATTTTAGTGTAGTGTATAAGTATTGTATAACAGTTATACTGTTTTTACATATATCATACACCGTTATACAATATTTACTCACATATTATACAATGTATAACATCACTATACACATATTTTACACACTACTAGATATAAAGAGTTTTCCCACCGATGTTCAGTGGGAAATTTGTGTTATAAAACATGATTTTCCCACTTAATTCTCTTCGAATTAGTTCACTGGGAAAACGCATGGCGGGAAACATGTTTCCATTGAAACACTGAAACTTTCTAATCTTTTCGTGTGTTCACACTACTATTTAAGTTTTTTCCGCCGACATTTAATGGGAATAGTTTCAGTGGAAAAATAGTGATTTTCTAGTAGTGACACTTTATAACACTGCTATACAATTAACTTTTAGTCCTTCATGATCGCCCAATTTATTACTAAAGAACTCAAAATACATTATTAGTTGATCTCATTGCTATTCATTAATGTAGGTGGGCTATTGTGAAGGAATGTTTGCCCAAATACACACTTTTTCTTGTTTATATGGTCAGCGTGTGTTTTACCAACAGAATGAGGTGTGTAAATAGTAAGCAATGTATATCTGATGTTTTATTTGGATAGTCCAGATTTGATAAAGTTGATCCAATAATCTAAATCCTTTTCATTTTCTTAATCCTTGTATTTTATCTCTCCCTACTATTATTTTCTTTGCTAATCATTTTCCAATATTTGAAATAGATAAATCAAGAAACAAACAAGCACACGTGCAAGAAGTCTCACATGTTGGCTAACAAATGGCTACTGTCCTTCTGGATATGCACTGTATTGTTCTGGTGAAATGTTTCTGATGTACTATTGCAATTTGAGGTATAGATGAAGCTAAGGGACCCATTACAGTTCATGAGAAGAGGGCCATAAATAAGTCACCAAACTCCAGTACATCATAATAATTGGTATCACATTCTCCACACAGTAAACAATTTCAAAATAGTAGTACTAACATCTTTCAAGAATTAAGCCTATAGAGGAAGGTGAAATATTCCCCTTCTCTTGGTAAAATTCTAGAGTACATACTCTAGTAGTTACCATTAAAAGTAGTAGCTCAATTGCAACAACCAACTTAAAAGAATTGTTTGATTAGACTCGAAGAAAGATGCTTGAGATTGAAGAAAAATCACTGTCAAGAGAATAGAGTATAGGTAGCACATTTAAGATCTTTTTAATGCCAGATAGTAGTAGTAATTACTGCAATAATTTGGGGGTTGGATGAAATTTACAATGAGAAACAAGCTTCTTCCAACTCTTTTTTTTTTCCTGCTGATATTCCTTTGTCCTCCCTTTTTCATTTAATTTCAATCCCCTCAACCCAAAACAACAGCAAATTACTTGTGGACAAAGACTTGAGTAGTTTGCAGATGAACAAAGAAGTTGATGAGTCTCACTTTTCAAGTTCATCCTTTTTGACAAAATTTGTTGAGCCATCCTTAAGCTACACTTCCTTGATCTGATGCTTCTTCATAGTAATAAGGTGTCAATTTTCCATCCTTTGAAGCAGCTTTGGGCTGGTTCCCACCACCCACTTCTTGCAACATTTTAACGACCCGTCTCATCGAGGGTCGGTTAATTGGGAGAGGGCTAGTGCAGAGTAGGCCAATATTTAAGGCCTTGCATATCTCCTCCTTGAAACAAGAATCAAGTTTAGGGTCAAGTACATGATCTATACCCTTTTGGTCCAATGTACTGCACACCCACTTCACCAAATCCTTTTCCCCGAACTCAGGATCCACGGGGCGTTTCCCTGTCACAAGCTCTAGGATGACCACACCAAAGCTGTATATATCACTCTTCTCATTCACCCGTAGTGTGTATGCATATTCTGGAATGCGAAAAAGAATTCAATCAACTCAGCAGTTCCAAGGAAACAACAATGCAAAACTAAACAGAGAATGACCACATGAAAACTCAAAATATGGGTGGTTGATAATAAAACTTAACAGCCGATCCCAATATAGCTAGTTGTTTAGATTTCAAATATTACAAGTGGAAAGCTAAGCTAGTAAGCTTAACTTTTCTACAGTCATAATGCAGTCTTTTATGCTCGAGAACAATTTCATCAGAATCGTTTAACTTCGGGGAGCCTACTTAACTATTTAAAAGCTATGATCTAGAGAAACGCTGTGCTGTTACAGTATTAGGGTGATCCAGATATGAGCCAATTTCTATCAGAAGTTTATTGCTTAACAAAAATGTGGAATACCTACGTAATATTGCAGTATATAGATCTAGCCTTCTACTCAATAGATGCAAACACTGCTAAAGTAATACTAGATCTCATTTTTGGAAGGCAAGAATCCAGAAATTAAAGGCATAACAATTTCCAAGTAAAATTCAATCTGATAATTGATATCAATATGAACAAATTCAACACAAACTCATATAAAATGAAGCTGCAAAGTGAAAAAATTAATCCACTAACCTGGAGCAATGTAACCACAAGACCCTGCAATAACAGACATGGACTTGATTCCCTTGGCATTGGCATCGACCGTTTTTGCTACACCAAAATCAGCAACTCGAGCTCCAAAATCACCGTCCAGCAAGATATTGTTTGACTTAACATCTCTGTGAACAATCGGCGGAGCACAGTCATGATGCAAGTAAGAGAGTCCCTCAGCTGCATCCATAGCTATCTTATACCTCATAGGCCAGTCTAGAAGGCCACTTTTACTGCTGTGTAGCAAATCACCCAAGCTTCCGTTAGGCATATACTCATAGACCAGAAGTTTGCAATCCCTAGTTGTACAACAACACCACAGCTTAACAATATTCTTGTGCCGAATCTTCCCTAACGTCTCAACCTCCGCTTCAAATCCATCTTCTTGAGTGCTTCCTTTCTCGATATCACAACCCTCATCTGTTATTTTCAAATTTCTCAAAATCTTCTTCACCGCAACAGTGTCACCCTTGCTCAGAACAACCTTGTAAACCTTCCCAGAAGAGCCACTACCAATTAAGTTGTCCTCATCAAGAGCATCCAAGATTTCGTACTCGTTGAAACCCAATTTGTGAAACGACATCAAAGTCCATTTAGACTTATCAATATCCATTTTAGCTTTCTGAAAATTCTTGTACTTCCAGTAGAACCAAACAACCCCAACTACAAACACCAATCCAGCAAGGGTGAAGAGTAACCTCAATAACCAAACATAACCAGCAGTTTTACCTTCAGCTGTTCCTTCACACAAGCCCTCAATATCTCCACATAGACCAGCATTCCCCAAAAAACTACTCTTATACATTTCCTTTGCATACACAGGGGGAATATCACCGGAAAGGTCATTGTTCGACAAGTTCACCTGATTGAGCTTCAAATTCTGCAACTCCACTGGGATCTTCCCTGAAAACTGGTTCCCTGATAGATCAAGATAATTCAAAACAGACAAGCTCCCAATTTCTTTGGGGATATCTCCAGAAAGATCATTGTTTGCCAAGTTCAATTCATTCAATTTTTTCAAAGAATGAATCCCACTTGGAAGCTTACCAGTTAACTCATTGTTGTGAAGATCCAGCCTTCCCAATTGTCCAAGAATCACTAGACTTGCAGGTAAAGGCCCAGAAAACTGGTTATCATTCCCCACAAAATCAAGAAGATTTTCCAGAGAACCAATCTCCTCAGGAATGGGACCTGAAAATTTGTTCTTTGACAAAATCAAAGCTGATAAATTTGAAGCACCGGCTATAGTTTTCGCGATATCACCGCAGAGTGAATTATCAGCAAGCTCAAGCAGGGAAAGGTGTGGCAAACCCCAAAACCCCACCGGAACATCACCAGATAACTGGTTGTGAGCCAATCTCACTCTCAGTAAGCTCCTACATTCACTCAAACTCCCTGGAATTTCACCAGAAAGTAAGTTATCTATCATCAAAAGCTCCTCCAACACCCCTTCCCCACACAAATTTTCCGGAATTTCACCAGAAAATTTGTTCTCTGACACATCAATCCACAATAAAGGTGAAATCTTTCCAAGATCTTTAGGCAAACTACCATTAAAACTATTGTGAAAAAGCCTCAACTCATACAAATTAGGCGAATTCGCAATGCCTTTTGGCAATTCACCAAACATTTGGTTCTCATAAAGATTAAGTGACTCAAGTGGCAACTCACACAACTCCCTCGGAATAGTCCCTCCAACCCGGTTCATCGAAACATCGATTCGCCTCAACGCCGTCATATTCAACCACCCATTGACTGGTAACTCACCGGTAAACGAGTTGTTATACAGCTCAATCTGTTCAACACTAGTCAGCTCAGTAAGCCAACCCGGAACCGGCCCATCTAAGTAGTTCACAGCAAGGTCCAAATCCACAATGTTCTTCAACCGGCCCAATGTATCAGGAACTTCACCAATCAAATTACAATCCGAAAACCACAAAACCTCAAGATTCGTCAGATTACCCAGCTCCGGCGGGACTCGACCCGGTGAAAACGGGTTGTAGCTCAGATTCAACTGCTTTAACGTCGAAATGTTCCCTAAAAACCCCGGGATAGTCCCAACAAGCAAGTTTCCGACTAACACAAGAACTTCAAGCTGCCGGAAAGACCCGAAACTCGCCGGAATATCGCCGGAAAAGTTGTTTCCCGACAAGTCAAGGTATTTTAAATTTGGGAGCTGAGTTAAACTTGATGGAAGTGTCCCCACTAAGAAATTCTGAGCTAAATCAAGATGTTCAACTGATACACACCCAGATAAATCTTGAGGTAAAGTGGTGTTAATTTCATTGTTGTTTAATGAAATGTAACGAAGTTTCTTTAACCGACAAAGTAGTGAAGGGAAAGGACCAGCAACATTAGCATTAGAGAGGTCTAAGGATGTAACAGACCGAGTTATTTGGTCACATGTTACACCAAACCAGTTACATGGTGTATCATCATGTTGGTTCCAGTTGGAAAGAACATTATCAGGGTCATCAAATCCGAGTTTTACGTTGTGTAAATAGAGACCTTCTTGGTTAAGTGAGGAAATTAAAGTTGGGAATAAAAGGGTAAGCAAGATTTGAAGAAACATTATTGAGATTGAAGGTGTCATTTTGGTTGGTATGGGGATCAAGAAAGAACAAGGAAGAAGAAGGGGGAAAGAGTGAAGATTTCTTTTTGGGAAAAGGTAGTAGTAAAAGCTGATTAAGACATGTTGTAAGTTTTTCGAGAGAGACATTTATAGTGTAGTGATTATATAGAGAGTGAACTATATGGAGATGGAGGTGATGCGATATATGTTCTATTTTTAATATTTTTGAATGTGGAAATGATTGTGTTCTTTATTTTTTCTTTTTCTGTTTGTGTTTTTCCCTTCTGTTATGTTTTTAAAAAAAAATCATTAGTTCTTCGACATCTATTTGTATTTACTTTTTCTTTTATTTTTCACCTTGTTCAACATCTGTATTAAAATCTAATTAAATGAGGATCGCATACTGCCCATTTCTAGGAATGGTACTTCAAACATAATTATTTTCATTCTTAGTAGTTTGAAATTGAAATTTTTAATTAAGAATGAAAAAATCTCAATAATCTGATCGCAACTCATATTGATCTTGTCTTGGCTTTCTAAGAATAAGTAAAATTGCAGGAAAATCTGGGTTTTATCTATATGGGAGGGGAATAGGATGCTAGTACTTCCTAGTTCCTAATACTGGTCTTAACATTTTTGAAATAATGATGCAGAATTTAATTACATTCATTTTGTGCTACAATAATTAATGGTGAAAATAACACAATTTATTAGCATGAACTTTCATGTTGTATGGGTCCAATTTTTAATTAAGGTACTGTTTTTATGACATGGATTCAACTTTTTAGTCTTTCCTTAAACATTGGATAAAATTAGAGTTACTTAGAACACGGGAATACAGTGCGAAAGGTAGTTCTTCATTTTTGCCAAATATGGCTCACAATAATTTCGAATTAATTTAATGGTTTTACATTATCAAGTGAATGAATAGTAGGTACTGATAAAATTTGAATTATTAAATATTTTGGATCAAATATTAAAATGCTAGTGAAATGATTGATCTTTGGCTATGAGAATACTCTTTGAAAACAGAAAATTTCAAATGAAGAGCCCAGCCATGTAATTCTTTTGCAAGATAAATTACTTGAATGTGCGGGGATGCAAAATTATTCAAGTATTTACACGTTAACTAAAGTCAAATATATTCATTTTTTGAATCCTAAAAGGTAGTATTAAATTGATTCTAGAATATCAAGAAAATTAGTTAGTATTTTTTAATCTCCTGCCTTTTGATATTACATTAGTTTCAAAGTTACAACTCACCTAACATGTCTAATGATTGACACTACAGGAAAAACATATGTTCTAAAGCTTTAAAACATAATGTGTGGGAACTCCTTAATCAAAAACCAAAATTAGACAAGAAGGATCATATTTGTAATGTTAGCTTAGTAAAGAAACAACTACATTTGACGAACAACAACTTTTTAGAACTTTGGCACTAAAGTTTGGTCTGAAGTACCAACATCTGTTACTTTGATCTTCTGATGGTGCACTATAAATTACAATCTTGTACTTAATCTGTTGATCCTTAACAAAATTAATGTTATTAGCAAATTTTGATGGTCAAAATTATTTAATTCGATCATTGAGTTGTTACCTATGTATATATTTGATATTTCACAAGAAATATATTAATAATGAGAGAGAAATTGCATTGTATATATATATCATTTTGAAATTGTTCAAGGAGTATTAGGACCTTCCCAAAGTTGAAGTATCTTTTTTTTAAAAAGCATCATAGTTGGAGGGGTAAGTATGTATTTTCTCCTTTTAACAATATATATATATATATATATATATATATATATATATATATCACATCAAATTTTAACTGATTTTCACAATTGAAGTCAAGACATCTTAAAATGACACCTTATTAATAAATTTACCAGCTAATACTTTTAGTGTTAATATAATTATATCTCAATGTTCTAACAAGGACGCATGGATATTGAATTAGATTTTATGTAGATTATAGCAGAATTTGATAAAATTTACCATTCAGTGCAACATTGAGATCTCCATATAGCCCTATCATTTAGCAAAAGTCTCCCCCAATAGGTGTAGACTCGATTCTCACTAGCATATTTCTTCGCATACACTATAGTTAATTAATTTACACATTTTTGTTTTAACTATGCTAAATTAATATGATTCTGTATTAAGTGTTTAGGAGTCATATAGATAAGGGCGGAGCTAACACTTCAATTACGGGTTCGGCCAAACTCAATATTTTTTGTTCAAACCTTGTATTTGTTTTGAAAAATCAATTGAATACATATAATTTTTTTATTTAGAATTCATTAACTTTAAAATGTTAAAATCCCTAACTTATATATAAATTATTCATTTAGAACTTAATAACTTTAAAATATTAAAATCATCAACCTATAAGTTTCAAATTCTAACTTTGTTTCTGCATATAGATCTGTAAATTACTACGAGCTGGGTAACTTGGATAATAAGCATTGTTTTGAACAGTTTCCCAGCAAGCAGTAAGTTTAATTATGGAAATTATAATATCATAAACGTGCCAGAGAACTTTAGAAATATAAATTTGACGGAAAATGGCAGGTGTTAGGAGTATAAATCGCGACTTATTCTCATGTCAACTTAGTTAAATATATTATCCATATAATAACTTATGATATCAGTAAAATCTCCTCATGTGTTTGACTTTGACCTATGTTTATACTAATCCTACATCTCCTGACTTAAAATTTCAAATTCGGTGATACCTTTACCCTTCAAAATTGGATCTCCTTCTATTTTTATGGTTATTGAGAAGTGGCAAAATAACGAGTGCACATGTCTAATTTTTCAGAATTTAATAGTGCTATATTATGATAGTTTTACTGCATGAATACACTAGAAAGTACAAAGTATTGACTGCTCTGCTACTAATAAAAAATATTTTCTAAAGAAGGATTTGTCAGCAAGAATAAAGAAGTAAAGGTTGCAATGTGTATTATATGACAGCCCATATGCACAAATCACATATATTTGAAGAGGTTTGTGAAATTAAAGTTGTAATTAGATAGTTATAATTTTTTAGGGATAAAAAATTTGAGAATTAAACATTTTTCTCATTTCACAAACAAACTTCAAGTTAGAAGCTAAAACCTATTTATTAGTAAGTGAAATCCACGAGCAAGGATTGTGATGGGATGGATATGATCTCTCCATTCTTAATCAGAGGTTTTTGGATTTGAGATCTTTTTTATGAAAAAAATCATGTTAGGAATCGATAGTCTCTTAAATGAGCTTTACGTGGTGCAAATTCGGATCTCAATGCGAGTATCAAACACAGAATAAGAAAGAAAGAAAAAATGTGAAATCCATGAAAGAATGCCCACCTTAAAACGTACGAGTTCAATCTCTCAGATGCTAGGCACCTAAATGAAATTCACTTTTTTCTGCAAAATATTTTCATGAGTTAAACATGAATGACCTGTGAAGTACATGACCACATGAATTGTCCTTCCATTACATATCCTATTTTGTGTTGTTTCAACAAACTTTTGAAAAGAAAAAAAAAAGCTCCTATGTTTCAAAAATAATTATGAAGAAAAAAGTGTCTGCAGAAAGTCAGCAAATTAGGAATGAATGATATTAACCTATTCAAGGGTCAATTTAACATGTTTTGCTAATTCTCGTACTAAAAAATTGTCATTTTCTAGTAGTGTTTCAAGGGAATATATTTTTGTTGATTTTTACCCAGTATCTTTATATTCTTTTTAAAGTCTAATTAATATCGCATTGAAAAATCTCATTTCAGAAATAAAATACTCCTCATTAAAGATAATTTTATCACTAAAACTTGAACTCAAACTTTTAATTAAGAACGAATGATACTTATGACGTACACTACACCACTTTGGTTGATGTGCTTCTTTGGAATTACTACTTCTTAGTAGGCGTTTGGTCATACGTTTTCAAATTATGATTTCATAATTTAATTTCAATCACGTTTGTTTATGTAATTTGGACATAACTTGAACTTCAACTTCAACTTCATGTCATGGTTTGAAATCCCAAATCATCCAAAAATGTGTGATTTGGGATTTCAATCATGATTTCAAAATTTTTTTAAATATAAAACTTGGCTCATAAGTTTATATTTTGTACAAAAAGATTCATAAATTAATAGATATATATCAATTGATCGACTTTATATTGTATTGTATATAATTGTCCACTACATTATTTATAAGCAAAATACATAGATTGCACCTTGAATTATACCCGAAATGTCGACTTTACACTACAACTAATTGAACGACCTATTAACCCTGACCATCTAAAAGTGTATTTATTTACCCCTAAAAACTGATGTTGCATGAATACAAAAAGAACTAAAAAAAGACACGTTTTAATTAAAATTAATTCATTTTTCCTTTTTTATTGTAAATTTCAGAATTTTGTAATTTCCCCCCCCCCCCTCCCTTTCTTCTTCGTAAACATCATCAGTAAGGTCTTCCCCTCCCATCAGTAAGGCACTTCCACCACTATCAGAGCTCCGACGAGTGTGTGATCTGCACATGCTGATGCATATAAATTATATATTTTTAAAGTTAATGTCTCATCTTATTCTTTTCTTTTTCTCATTTTTCCTTATCCATTCAATACACTTTCTATGGAGTATCTTTCAAAATATAGATTGTTTCTTTATCATGCTCTTATAATCAGTTTTATCTTATTTTAATTTTTTACCAGATGATGGGGTCGGCCGGCGAACTCTTTTGTCAATCGGCTTTTTCAATTGCTTTTTGTTTCAAAAATTGGTGGCAGTCATGGTTTCAGGACGATATTTGTGGTGGTGTCCGATAATGGGTTGAAATGATGGTCGGAGTAGATAGCAAATGAGGAGCTAGTTGTTGATAATTTTTCCGGTGGCTGGTGTGAGTTTTTCGCCGGAGGAAACTTGCATGTGTTTTACAAGAAAAGAAAAAAAATCACTGTATTTCACTATAAAATAAAAAACAAAAAACAATTAGTTTAAGTTATAATGTTAATGTAATATCCAATTATAAAATGACATCTAAATTCTCTTTATATTAAAAATAAAAGATTTATTTTTGGGTTATACCCCAACCATAAAAAGAAAGAGTATCGCTTTTTCGATCCCTCTTTAGGCTGTGTTTTCATCTCCAGGCATGTGATCTTTGATGAATTCTCATTTCCATTTGCTACTATCCAGTCTCCAGGTTCTACTAATGGCACTTCTTATGATGATGTGGTTTTCATCCATGTGGTGCGTACTGAGGAGCGTGTCACCGCTGTGACTCCTCCGCCGACAGCTCCTACTATGGAAGTTTTATCACCACTTCCTTAAGATTTCTGATGTGGCGATGATGTGGCGATGATGTGGCAGCGAGTGTGTAACACATTTCCCTTATGCAACTGGTTATATGCATATCAGGGGGTAAATAAATACATTTTTAGATGGTCAGGAGGTAAGTTCTCGATTAGTTGGAGTGTGAAGTCGATATTTTGAGTATAGTTCAGATGCAATCGATGTATTTTTTCTAATTTATATTGTGTGTGTGTGTATATATATATATATATATATAAATGCCTGACTATGACATAACTTAAAAGTATACAACATAATTTTATATTTTGTAAAAAAAGATTCATAAATTAGTAGATATAACCAATTGATCAACTTTATATTGTATTTGATATAATTATCCAATACATAATTTATATTATATTATATATATATATATATATATATATATATATATATATATATATATATATATACACACACACACACACACAAATGTATGATTATGTCATGATTTAAAAGTGTATAATTTTGAGCCGCGTATTAATTTTGTTATAAATTATGACTTGCTCATTTGGTAAGATTGCATAAGAATTAAAAAAGTTTTAAGGTTTTTCATAACTTATAAAAAATTTATGTTAATAAAAAAGATATAATTTAAAAAAATTAAATTACATATTTAAATAAAATTTTAATCTCAAATCATATAATTTCAAATCACCTAAAAACTGCTCATTACTCTTTTGTTGTTTGTTGCAATGGTGACGTGCTCATATTTCATTAAGCGCCAAAATAATATATTTCGACAGAATGAACGACACCCGTTGGATCAAATCCAGAATCCAAGATTCACCGTCCTAGGACGTAGCAAAGCGAAGGAGACAAAAACAAGCAGTAAAAAGTGTGTGCATAATAACCAAAGTAGTCAAATAGAACAGTAAAATATGTCGAGTTGTCCCAAAATTTCCTCTTTTCAATATATTTTAAGGGCATTACCCTTTCCTTGGCCACTGCAATATTATTTATATCTGACATTTTATTCGATATAAAATAATACAGAAATTCTCGTATTAAGTGTTAAAAGAAACTTTGACTTTAGATACTTTTATTATTAATATACTTATAGTTCTTATTCTATTCAATATAAATAGTAATATATAAATCCTAGCATAATTGAGATATATAATACAATATTAATAATATAAATTTTAATATCAACAATTAAACACTACAGTAACTATGTTGAGTTTTATTGCGGATTTTGGATACATCTACACAAACACCATCCTTCAGGTCCATCCTTCAGGTAATGTTCACTCGGTCACCGCTATAAAGGTTGTTATACAAAGATACATATTTTTTTATATTTAATTAGAGATTTCAAATTTAGAAGTTGCTTTCGATAGAAAGTGTTTTATTTTTAAATTTTTCGATGCGAATGGAAATATCAGACGCCCAATTGGGGGGAAAATACTCGGTCAAAGCATCTACAAAATCAGTTCTAAAGAATGACCAACGGCTTTATTTAATTGAGGTCTTGTTTTTTCTTTCATTGATGTATAGTATAATGATAGAGAAGTGCCGATGAATGATATGATATTCCTGGTGGCATCTTGATTAGTTTCGAGTAAGTAATGGACTTCACCAACAATTAATGAAAGTTCATTATTGTTATAAAAAAAAATGAAAGTTCATTATTGTTATCAAAAAAAAAAATGAAAGTTCATTACATACGTACCATCACTTCTTCCATTGGCTAATATGTGTTGGAAATTAGCCTTTGGCGGAGAGATGCGTCCAGCCATCTTTGATGAATTAAATACTAGTGTTCCGTATGTTGGAGACCTCGTCTCTTTACACATGCATGATCTACGAAGTGAGTAGATGACCTTAGGGCCAAGAATAGTCTAATTTCGTTAAGAAATGAAAGAGATATTGGTCCACGAAGTAAGGTGTTTGAGACATGGAAATGTGGTGTGGGACAAATCTACCACATCGATGGGAATAGGAAGAATTGCTCTCTATATAAGTCTCTAATTGGTAAAGGGTTTGGGACCCCAAGGGGTATCCCATGTGTTTAAAGGAGGGAAGACCTAGATGTGCTTTGGTTCAAGGCTAAGCCCACACGCGCGCCGCCGCTAGTCCTGGGGTTCACGGGATATTATCTTTTGGACCAGAGAACTACGCCAGGATGTCTGATTTGGTCCCTGGAGTTTCAATATTTACAGTTTGGTCCCAATTTACGGAGACTTTTTCGCCTCACCGTTGGATCTGCGTTTTGGAGCATTAACCAGCCATTACTTGGCTTATTAACTCTCCATTAACGCCGTTACTTGGGCTTTTGGGCGGCCTCTTTTAATGGCCTTAATAGCCATTACTTGGCTGTTTTTATGGCCTCCTTTAAGGGCCATTACAGCCTTGTTTGTGGCTGTTGGACAACCCTTCCTCATGCTATCTATTGAGCTTCATTTGGCTCAAAAGCGGCGAAAGCAGGCAGAAAAAGCAGGCGAAAAAGCCACTAGAAAGCGGTGAAAAATCACGCAGGAGCAAAAGCGCTCAAACAGTGGTTGAAAATCAGTCAAAAACAGTGACCAAACCCTCACGTATACACTAGATATACACTATAGAGACACACTATATACACAGAGACAAAAGAGAAGAGTAGAGAGAAACTCTTCCTTCCTATTCCATATCTTCAGCAAGTCGAGTCATATTTGTTTTCTTCGACAGGCTCAACCTATTGGCTTTGTAGTGTTGAGATTAAAGTGTTGTTTTATCTTGGGAGACTATTGTCCGCTAACGTAAAAGCATATATACGGGGCAATCTTGTCTTAAGGATAGAGGGCTATCCTCGACTCAACACACAACGTTGTAACCATCCAGATTTAGTTGTTTCTTGATTTCAGATTATCAAGATTCAAGACACAACAAACTTGCGGCAGTTCTCAACATTGGCTTTGCAAGGTGATCAAGATTCAAGACACAACACACATGCGGCAGTTTTGAAGATTGACCATTTATTTATCCTTTCGAACATTTGTAATAGTTATTACTTCCCGTACTGCTCTATAAAGTACCATAGAATCCCAACAATATGTACTTGAAATTTTTGACATTTGTCTTCCAAATAGTGGAATACCAATCCTTATAGGCTACAGTAAAAGTGTTACAGGTGAGTTGGTAAGTAGCAAGGTGATTGGTGTACAACCACTCCGACGTCGCGGATTCGAATCCGTGTGGTGATAGTATTTGCTGAAATATTGCAAGGGTTGTTGTTGGGTTCGTGTCCCGTTGGTCCTCTCCCTTGCAGTGCTGTCACTCGCGCATATCCCTCGATTTACATCCCACCTGGCCAAGGGGCCTCTGGTACAGATGGGGGGTTTTGCCTCGGGAATTTTCCTTCACAAAGTAAAAGTGTTATTATCTCTTTTTTATTTTATTTTTTGGGTTAAAAGATTACTTTTATTAATCAAATACATAATTTGAATTTTAAAATAATAACCTTAAATAGGAATAATAAGTGTGTCCTGAATTTAAATATGAACTAAACTTGATAAATTGCTATGGATAACCAACAATAATGGTAATTAATCGTAAAGGAAGCAATGGAAGCAAAGAGATGATTGAGAGAATTCAACTGGTAAATTGATATTATGAAAACTGTAGTACAATCGAAGTAAAGGAGTACACTATATACTAATACACTAACTGAAAATAGATATATAATCCTTTCTAACTTTTAATCCAACTGTCTAGCCGCCTAACCTAATTTGACCAGTTATTTACATAAATGCCACTAACAGCTAATTAATCTACAACTAATTGCACTTTGATCCTCTAACTCTCAACAAAATGTGCACTAAATTCTATATGTTAAAACTTACTCCAACCCTGGTGGGTCGGTGAGAGACCTGGGGTTAAAATATACTATTTGATACGATAGTATATACAGAAATGATTGAGCAAGGTTATAGAAGCAAGAAGTCATAGGCTAAAAGTGATAACAATAATTCTTACTATGCTTGGTACCCAAGGGAAAATGGTGATTATAATGCGTGGAATGTTCTCATTATAACTGTCATCATTTTCCTTAATTTCATGGAACCAACAATAATTTCTGAAATATCACATACTAGCATGTTTCAAGACTTAAAAGTTAAAACGAAGAAATTAGTACTTCCAATATATCCTCATAAAATCACGCATGACTTGTAAAGAGTACACCAATAGCAAAATGATAAATTACATACCGTCAGGACAACTTAGATGAGCAATTCTGTTTGAGCTTTTTGGCATTTTTTTTGTACATACATCATTTTTAATTATTTGCATCATATTCTCTTATTTAAAAGATTTTCTCTCTAATCCTAGTATATACAATTCAATGTAAACATAACAGGGCTCATTTCGTGAGGACATTATTTGTTACAACTTTAACATGTATATTTAGTGCATCTTTATTATAATGACGTAAATCCATTCTGATAAAACCTAATGTCCAAGTAAATTTCATAACGATTACGTAACTATTTCTTTTTTCACCAAAGTCATTCAACTATGTTTTCTAACACAAAAATCACATAACTATCATTTTTTCACCAAAGTTACTTAACTACATTTTCTAACACAAAAGGCACACAACTATCACCTTTTTCACCACAATCACTTAACTATGTCTTCTAACACAGAAGTCACAAAACTTTGAGCTTACAAATACAAAATTTACACCAACCGGAAAATTCTACTTCTGATGGAAAAGATTTTTTAGAATTATTACTTTTAATCAAATAAATAGAAACTCAGTTAAAAAGAACCAACCCGACCCAAAACTCATATGCAGAAACTAAAATACTAAAAGGGTGAATTTTTTTTTAAAATATCACAAGATTATTACTTCCGATGCATATGGTAATAACTATTACTCCATAAAATTTCAATTTCCTAATATCCAACAAAATGTAATACTTCTTAATATATATTGAAAAAAGGGCCAATATGCCCTAAGATTGAAAAAAGAAGTTATTTCGGGTAAACTAACCAGAATTAATTGATATTTACCTCAAACAATATAATATTTATGAAGGAATTTTTTTCAAGAATAGCTCTCCATAGCATATAATTAAATAATCAAGGACAAGCTTATCAATTTTCTCATCCAATACATTTTGTTTGCCTACCATAATCATGAAAATGTCACCATCCAATAATTAGCATCACAAGCCATAACATTTTTATTTTCGCTCATGAAAGTGAATTATATAGATTTTTTTTTAATTGCATTAAAATTATGAAGAAAAAAGAAAATTATCAAACTGAAAAAATTTATTCTAGAATGACTATTTTATTTTCACATATTTTGCTTGAAAGCCCCTAGAGAGAAGGATCATATACTTGGTGGAAGGATTGATTTTATTTTTTTAATATTTTAACTTTTGCAATGTGAGTTTTGGGTCAGTCAGTTCTTTTTAATTGAGTTCATATATATTAGATTAAAATAAAAAATATTATCTATTATAAATTAAATTTTTCGGTAGGTGTGATTTTTGTGTTAATAAGCTCAAAGTTTTGTGATTTTTATAAAAAAAATGATAGTTATGTAACTTTTGTGTTAGAAAACACAATTAAGTGACTTTGATGAAAAAAGTGATAGTTATGTGCCTTTTGTGTTAGAAAATATAATTAAGTGACTTTTATGGAAAAACGTGATAGTTATATGACCATCTATGAAATGTATCCCATATGTAGTAGTGAAGCTTCACTTCAAATCAGGCACTAACGTTTATAGTAAACTGATAATAGATTTGTTCCATCCCACAAGTCAATTGATAGATCAAATTGTCGGACACCGTCATGTAAAGCTAAAACAGTCTATAGAACTTTTAACGCGATGTGAAGGTGATATTATTCATTTTAGGTCAAATTCGTATTATTTTTCTCAAAATGTCTTACATACGCCTTCTATTTTGTGTCACCGTACAAAGTGCGCATGCCCAACATTTCACTCATTTGTATTCTCGGCCACGAACCATTTTATTATGCTCTTCCATCTGCTTAAGCTTATGATTTAGGCTCCTAGTCTAATCTTCTTAATTTTGAACGAGTCAGCACTCTAATATTGTTTTCCAAAGATTAAACCAATTAAGTTCTGATTCAAACGCCACCAAAATACATTAATTGGTTTACCACATGTGACAAAACCGAACAGATAATACAATCCGTGTCTAGCCTCTCATTCATGTTTCAGGTTATTGCTATTTCACAGTACAACTCCCAATAAATAGTAATCCCACTTTCTCAATTTACATAACACTTTTCTTTTCGGTCAATCTAAAAAGAATAACACATTTTCTTATTTGACAATAATTTAATTTTAATTTTTTCTTTTTACGCTTAATGAGATCATCTATAACTACACAAATATCTTTGATTTGTTTTAGACCCCAAGATTCTAATTTTTATATTTATTTCTTAAATTTCATGCTCAGACAAACAACATCATATAAATTGGAACGGAGAGAATAGTTTCCGGAAGAAAAATTAAATTCCCAAAAGAACGAGACGTAAAGTTGTACTCCTATCTCACTTGTTGCAGTGACCTTTGGCGAGTTCATGTAAAAGGTCACTCAATGTGAAAGAAAGAATTTCACCTATTATCATTGAAAATAGCAAGGGCACATGTAAAGAATGAATTTTAGGCATAACTCAACCTCAAAAGCTAGCTTGTAGGGTAGAATTGTTCAAATCCATATAAGGAGTCCATGTTCCCATTCCATTTTCGATGTGGGACTCTTAACACTCCCCCACACGCCCCGACCTCGTTAACTGGAGCGTGTATAATATAATTTGGGAGCCCAACATCGGTGAACAAATAATTGGAATGAAACTGACTCTGATACCATGTAAAGAATGAATCTTGGGCCTAACTCAACCCCAAAAGCTAGCTTGAAGGGAGGAGGATTTTCCAAACCATATAAGGAGACCAAGGACCACTTCTCTCACCGATGTGGGAGAACTTAACACCCCGCCTCACGCCCACGGCTAGACATCTGGAGCGTGAACAATATAATTTGGGGGCCCAACATCGGTGAACAAATAATTAGAATGGGTCTAGCTTTGATACCATGTAAAAAATGGATCTTAGGCCTAACTCAAACTCAAAAGCTAGCTTGTAGGGTGAGGATTGTTCAAATTCATATAAGGAGTCCATATTTTCATTTCATTTCCGATGTGGGACTCTTAACCGCAAAGAATGAAGATTTTTATTTACTTTGACTAGGCGCTTTTGTTTAGTCTTCTTGTTCATGTGTCCGATAGTAAATAGGGCTTCCCTTTCATGAGGCAGATTGGAACATCTTTACTTCGTTACTTGTCCAGAGTTCGAATTCAATTTGCCGACGACCAAGATATAATTAACTAGTGGAGTACTAGTTTTCACTCTTATCCTTACTCAATAAACGTGGATAGGGATTAATATAGTAAAAAAGAGTGTAATATTAAATTGAGATAAGAAAACATATAAAGAAAATATAGTCAAATTACTCTTTTAGTTAATGTTTCTTAAGAGCGTGTAAAATAAAAATGTGACAAGTAAAGTACACCAGAGGGAGTACTATATGGGGTCATGCTATGATTTTTCAAATACCAATGAAGGGTAAAATAGTTTTAAAAAATCCCTTCTGATTAATGTTTCTGAGCGTGTAAAAGAGAATCATGACAGATAATTTGAGATAAAAGGAATAAAATAATAAAAAGGTTGAACCCATCGCGGGCCCCATGTGGTCAACAAGATTTTTCACTTAAACATCTCAAGTAAGCTTTGTTCTATTTAGACACCTCAGATGGGTCTCTATTGTTCCATTTAGACATTTTTCGTTGACTTGGCAAGTTGTGTGATTTTCACACAAAACATGCGCGTCTGAAGACTAAAAAAATGATTTTATTTTATTTTTTTCTAATTCTTTTTATTCATCCTTCTTCTTTGTTCTTTTTCTTTTTCTTCTCCACTTAATATTCTATCATTAACAAATTTTTCACCATTGCTATCTTGATCACTAGAAAAATGAAGATCGCCACTATTCTCTAAGAACATGTGGCATTTTTTGTATAAAGTCAATATTAAAAATGAATTTTAAGTTTTAAAAAAAAAATAAAAAATCACCCATATGACGTTAATAATCTCAAATACTGTAATAATATTTTTTGGGTAAACATTTCATCTTTTTTTCTCTTTCATTGACATATAACTTTAATTAAATAAATAACAAAATATAGAAAAGAAATTGGCAGACGAGCCCAATAAAAATCAGCCTAAAAATAAAATAGATTTGAATTTTTTTTTAAAGTTCACTGGAATTCTTTTTCTTCAAAAGCCATTCATTTTTTGGCGAAAAATATGTGGAGTTTGTTTAGAAAATATCTTTCTCATAATTCATTTTAACTATTATTTCGGACCCAAAATGTCAAATCGGTTAATTTGCTACTTTATCACGTCATCGACGAATGTGTTACACACTCTTTTCATATTTGATTGAATCAGTGAAAAGTATCTAAATGAAATAATAAGATCCCACTTGAGGTGTCTAAATGAAATTAAGCTTACTTGAAGTATTTAAGTTAAAAATCTTGCCGACAACCATAGGCCCGCGATGGGTTGATAAAAATGTGACATATATATAATGTCGAAGAAGTTTAAATGTGTTCCGATAATGACGTGGATTCCACTAGACGGTGACTAGTTTATGCTAACAATTTAAACGAGACGTATAAATATATGAAAAGAAGAGTTTAGAGGAAAATTAGAAGAGGTTCTTGATTTATTTGATGTGCATATAAGGGTCCTTGAAATAAAAGGACTAAAGTATAGAAGCCTTCAGCAATTGAATGATGACATTATCTTTTATGGGATTATAACACTATGAGAAAGAAGCAAAATTGAAAACGAGATTGAATGCTAGCTCATCAAAATCCTATAAGATTGTGAGAGATGGCAAATGAGATCTCTTTGGGACCCCATGATCAACTCTTTTTACAAACTTTGAGGCAAGATCAAAAACCCTACTCCAATAAATATAATTCGAAAAAAATTCAATAGTGTAAAGTTATTTTAAAAGGCACAGTAGTGTCAACAACCCATTTGAGTTTGTTCCTCACCCCATTCATCATTGTGATCTTATGGTTCAACCCCCACACCACATTATAATACTCCCTCCGTCCCATAATAAGTCTCACTTTAATAAAAAAAAAACACATATATTAAGAAATTAATAATGCAATGAAAAGTTTACCAAATTATTCTTATTTAATAAAAATAAATTATTTTTCCTTTTTGATTAAATCATGTGTGAATAGTAATTATTTGTCTTGAATAGAGAACTTGATAATAAATATTTCTTTAATAGAGAGCTTGTCGGTTTTTGTTTAAGGATATAGTAGAAAAAAAGTAATCAATTTATATTTTGAGTTCTTAAAATAACACTTATTTTGAGATAAACTTTTTTAGCTTATTATGGCACGGAGGGAGTAATAGTATCTCACTTCAATAATCTTTTAGTTATATATTTCCTTAAAACCCCAGGGGGAGAAAAGGACTGTGCCATTGCTTTTCTCTTTTTCTTTTTGTCACTCCCTTTTTAGTGTAAAAAAAATGTACTCAGCTCGTTGAAGTCCAGACGCTAAGCAAAATTTTTAATTTTATGAGTTTTAAATTTTAAAGCGATAATTTTAACTGTTAATAATTGAGTTCTAAATTTTTATATTATAAATATTTAATATATTTTTAATATAAATATGTTATTAAAATAAAAATTACTGAATTCAACCCAAATTATATTTGAGCTTCCACCTTGGCCCCTGATTCGTTCCTTTTCTATAATAACGTATTGTCCCAATCTTGAATAGCTTTCTCTTCTTTTGTCACAGAAAGAGTTCCTTTTGTGCTTACTACCAATGCTTTGTGAATGATTACTTTGTGGTGGCCTTTTGCGACCTAAGGATTATGTTAATCAAACAAAAATTCTTTTTTTTCTCCTCCCCATTTTTCAATTACTCAAATTTGCACTTTAATACGTGTCTGCAAGTACGAATCTACAACTTATCAGCTTTTTAAGTTAAAGAAAATATTTGTATTCAATATTATGGAGCAAACTCGAATTAGACATACCTAGTGCAACTATTATCTTTAGAGTTAGGGAAATCTCAAAATTAAATCACATCAAACTATAGTTAATATTCATGAAATGCACAATCACGTGGAAATGGGAAGGACGTGACTGAGGTTTGGGACCCTTAGAATTTACCTAATATTTTAAATAATATATTAGCATTGTGGAAACTTTCATGTGGTTGCAAATCAAATCCAAACCAAACTTAATTGGAATCATCACAATAATGGTACAAATTATTATATATCATCTCAAGAAGATCCAAAATTGAGATGAAAGATAGTCGTCTCAATTAAAATCCATGTGCTTACAAATTAGTTTTCAAAAGGAAATACAGTTGTCTAAATCAATTAAATCATATATAAGAACTTAGGATGGGTAACAGGAAGGGACGGTAAGGTAGAGAGAAGAAAAAAAAATTGGAGAATTATTTTCTTATTTTTTATTAATCACAATGATCTCTTTATATAGAGGTAAGTTCTTCCTAACAAGGAAATTCTATTATAATAAAACTGCCATAATTATAATTTATCAAATATACTTAGACTAGGATTCTACCATAAAACTATTAGAGTTAGATTAGATTTCCAATCTGGGTCTGGACTAGGCTCATCCGTCAATAACCCCTCAAGTTGGAGCATAGGATCTCGAATGCCCAACTTGCCAAGCACATATTTATGTTGTGATTTACCCAAAGCCTTTGTAAACACATCGGTCAATCGCTCATTGGTTGACACATAACTCGAAAGTATTTTACCAGATTGGAGTGCATTTCGGACATAATGACAGTCAATTTCAATATGTTTAGTCCGTTCGTGAAACGCCGGATTTCGTGCAATATACAATGCTGCTTGACTATCACAGTACATTTTTATCGGAGATTTGTGTTCGACACCCAAGCTATGTAGGATTTCCTTCAATCATTTCAATTCACAAACCGTCATTGTTATTGAACGGTATTCTGGCTCTGCTGACGGGCAAGAAACAATGTGTTGCTTCTTGATTTTTCATGATACCGGTGAATTTCGAGGGAGATAAACCATCTAGTGAGCGATTTTCGGGTCAATGGACATCCAACCCAGTCTGTATCACACCACCCATACAACCGGAGATCACAGTCCTTCCTTAACACAATTCATTGCCCAGGGTTCTTCTTCAAGTATCTTACCACTTGGAGAGCGGCTCTCCGGTGCACTTTCTTTGGTTGGTGCATGAATTGGGATAAAACATGCACACAATAGGACAACTCTGATCGCGTAAAATTGAGGTATATCAATCTACCGACCAAACGTTGGTATGGCTCCGGATCTTCCAAATTAGCCGTTGTGGCCAATGCCAAATTGTAATTATGTTCCGAAGGAGTATTAATCAATTTTGCTTCCAGTAGTCCGGACTCAGAGAATATATTCAAGGCATATTTCCGTTGACAAAGGAATAACCCGGTTGGTACAGGCGCAACTTCAACCCCCAAAAAAGACTTTAGGAGGCCCAAATCCTTCATGTGAAAATAGGCTCAGATATAGTCTTTGAACCGTGCAATGGCACCATGGTCATTTTCGGAGATAAACAAGTCATCCACATAAACTAAGACGTTAAGTTATATATATCCCCGGTGCATCGTGAAGAAACAATAATCGAAGTATGATTGTTTGAAATCCATATTTCATCAAGGCACCTCATAATTTGGCAAACCAGCATCGTGGGGCTTGTTTCAACTCATACAAATATTTTTGGAGTCGATATACTTGCCCCTAACCAGACACACGAAATCCCGATGGTAATTTCATATAAACTTTTTTCGCTAATTCGTCGTGCAAGAAGGCGTTATGAACATCCATCTGATGCAACTCCCATTTTTTAGAAGATTCGAGCAGTCACTACTTTCGCAACTGGAGCAAACGTTTCATTATAGTCAATACCTTCCTATTGCTTATTACCAAAGATGACCAAACGAGTTTTATATCATTCAATTGTGCCATTCGAGTTGTATTTGATCTTGTACACCCATCTACATCCAAGTGCTTTCTTATCTGGTAGCAATGTTTCTAATGCCCATGTGCCAGTATCCTTTAATGCTTTGATTTCTTGTTGCTTGGCTTTTCTTGAACATTCATTTTTCATGGTCTCTGAGAAGGATTTTAGTTCAATTTCTGAGATAATTACTGCAAGAAAGTTTTGGCGTTGCGAGAAAAAATTATCACAGAATATATAGTGAGCTAAAGGATAAGGCGCACATGAGGGTTGCTGACAATCGGGCAAACTCGTTGATGGACTTTTTTTTCAGAATATTTCAGTAACGTAGTCACGTAATCAAACCGAGTCATGCTTTTGACGTTTAACCCAACCTAATTATTCCTCATGTGGCTTTTCATTGGCCCGGGTACCTTCCGTCTGTATTTCTTCCTCATTTTCTATTCAGGCTAGCATTTGTGTGGTCTAATTCTGGCTGATTCGTAGGTTTGGTATCCGATATCTGAATTTCATCTATTCGAGTTTTGTTCGTACCTACATTATATGTCTATCATTCTTCAAAATCTTGCTTATTCCTTTCTTTCTTTCTTTGTTTCGTCCGGGATCACTTCTATGTTGTCAACCAAGTTACTTGTTCCTACGGTAAAAGGTAACTTAGTCTCGTAGAAGTCCACATCTCTTGAGAATAAATATTCATCATTTTCTAAGTCATACAATCTCCAACCTTTCTGTCCGTAGGGATATCCCAAGAAGACGCACCTATGACTCCGACTCTCAAATTTGTCTCTTGTCCTTCCCTTCGTGTCTGCATAGCATAGTGACTCTAGCACCCTTAAATGATCATAATGAAACACTTCTCTGTATAAAATTTTATAGGGGGTTTTCCCATTCAAAATCGAAGATGGTATTCTATTGATAAAGTATCCTGCAGTCAAAACACATTCTCCCCAGAATCTGATCGGAAGATGACCCTGAAATCTTAATGTCCGCACCACATTAAGAATGTGACGGTGTTTTCTTTCAACTTTTCCATTCTGTTGTGGCGTTCCTATGCAAGAAGTTTGGAAAATAATTCCATGTTCGAAAAAGTAAGTCTTCATACATGTGAACTCAGTTCCGTTATCACTTCTAACAATTTTCACATTCTTACCAAATTGTCTATCCACCAGTGCGAAGAAAATTTTCAAGGTTTGGGACACTTCTTTCTTATCAACTAGAAGAAAAATTCATATGGCTCACGACCCATCATCCACAACAGTCAAGAAATATGAAGCACCGCAAGAAGAATGTGTTCTATATAGCCCTCATAAATCACAATGAATCACATCAAATATATTGGATGATATATTATCACTCGAAGGAAAAATACTTCTTATTTGTTTTGCCCTTTGGCATACATTACATTCTTTATATGAACCAACACTACTTTCTTTTAAACCTAACGCCATAATAGACTTTATCACTTGTGCACAAGGATGACCTAACCATTTATGTCAAAGATCGAATCAATCAATTGCCTACGCCTTCATAGCTCATATCCGTGGCACATTCCGAAAATAGTAAAGTCCACCTTGTCGCTCACTCATTTCAAGCAGCTTCCTAGTGGTGGGGTCTTGTATATCATACATAGTTTTATTAAAATTTACATCACAATCTAAATGATCAACAAGTTGCGATACAAAAATTAAATTGCAAGTTAGTCTGGACCATAGAGGACATCCTTTAACCAAATTCTATTATTTAGCTCGATTGTTCCTTCTTTCATGGTCAACGAGCTACTTTCATTTGGAAGCCCAACCGGACACTCAGGAATGTCCTGCTGATCGCTCAGTTTTTCCGAATTACATGTCACGTGATTGGTAGCTCCGGAGTCAATAATCTAGGATGAGTTTTTGGTCTCACCATCCATCTTGTCATTCAGATTTATTCCATGTGAATTCAACATGTGAATCACTATTTTCCGAATCTCCTCACTCAGATTGTGAGGTCATATTCCGCCTATATTCATTCGGTCTATCTCCGTCTGTGTGTCCTTGACAACAATGACGTTATCCCGGTAGTTGCCTCTTCCGCAACCAGATCTCGGGCCTCTCTTCTACTGTTGTTGTTGTCCTCGTCCTCGTCCTCTTCCTCCGGATTTTTTGTCTCTTTTTTTTATTTCCCGACCACTATTTCGGATACCCAATAAATTGAAAACATTCTTCCACAACGTGTTTGGATCTCTTGCAATGTGTGCAGAATGCACCATCGTTCTTCCATTTACCTTGATCACGGTAAGTATTTCTTCCTTGTACGCCAAAGGCCATGGTTTCACTCCGTTTCTCCATTTTTCATGTGAGTCCTTTCACTCAGTCTTCCTGTACTAGCTTCGAATAGACTTTGTTTAATGGTGGCAACAGTTCCTGTGCCAGTATTTTCGATCTTACCATTCCATACATTGCCTCATCCAATCCCATGAGAAAAAGATGCATTTCTTCTTCTTCTCTTTTGATTTCCAAGATCATCTCCAGATTGTACATGCACTTTCCGCACTTGCAAGCGGAATCTGTTCGTAGTTTGCCAATTCTTCTCATAGCTTAGTCAATTTTCCATAGTAATCCACTATGGTCATTCCCTTTTGCTTGCACTCCGCAAGTTCTGTCTTTAGTTGTTGCATCCGAGGTCTGTTGATAACGACGAACCATTCTCGGATGCTCGTCCATAATTCCTCCGCTTCCTCTTTATGCGATATCAGTGTGCAAAGTGTTGGTTCTATGGTGTTGCGAATCCATGACACCAATAAAGAGTTTATGATCCACCAATATTCTAAGTCCGGTGACTCTTCATTCGGCTTCTTGATCGTACCATCAACGAAGCCGAATTTCTTTCTTGCTCTTAGGACCGTCCTCATGGATCGATCCCATTTTTCATAATTCTCTCCCTTCAATTGGACTTGTGTCACCACAATTCCGAAATTATCGTTTGACGTAATGTCATACGGGGAGATTGTTTTTCTTTGAATTTTGTGTTCTTCACCGGCGATTCCATTATTTTTATCATCGGTTTCTCCATCACCCACCATTATTTAAGGTTTTTGTATTCTTTTAATGAGGTCCTAATACCATGTTAAAATCAAGAGGGGGCAGAAATTTAGAGAGAAGAAGAATAATGGGAGAATTATTTTCTTGCTTTTCATTCATCACAGTGACCTCCTTATATAGAGGTAAGTTCTTCATTTCTGGTCTAACAAGAAAATCTTATTCTAATAAAACTACCATAATTATAATTTACTAAATATACTCAAACTGGGATTATACCATAAAACTATTAGAGTTAGATTAGATTTCTAATCCGAGTCCGGACCAGGTTCGTCCGTCAATAGATAGGTTCATTATGGCATGGTGTTTGTTTGCCTCTAGTGGTATATTTTTCCCATCCTTTCTGGCAAATTTGGGATTGATCCATGAGGACGTAATGTCACAGGCGATTAATGTCACAGACATAATCCATGAGGACGTTTGCCTACAATGTCCCAGACCTCCATATAACAATTAATCCCTCACATACAGATTTAGAATTTTAACTTAGCGAGTGTAAATTATCATTGATTTAATTTGCACCCCAAATTTTGTGTAAAAATAATTACAGATTTAGTATAAGTATAAATCTTCTGAAAATTTTAATTTTTAACATGTGTGTGTGTGTTTCAAATGAAAAATGATGGATATAGTGCACATCCACCACCATCAACCGTCCCCCAACTTTGTAGAGAACAAACAAAGAAATCTAATTTTTTTGGGCGTGTTTATAAAAAAAATTATGCTATCAATCTAATTTAATATGTTATATGTAACTTAATTTGATAGTGTAAAAATGCATTGTCAGTAGTGTGCCAACGTTAAACTCTTTGTGGTCTTAAAAGAATAGCGAGTTATCACCAGATGATTAATCAGAAAGCTTCAGATATAAAAAATAATAATATAAATTTAAAGAAGTACATGCATTAGACATATTTATTATATAATTAATCCCAGATCGAAATTGGTTTTTCTTTTTAAAACAAACAGTTGGTAGGTGCATTAGATAATACCAAGGTCTAATATTTTGTTTTACCAGCCATGATAAAAGCATGATGATGGTATTTCCATGATTTGACACCTTTGAGCAGCCCTTAATAAAAATTGGAGGGGGAAAGGTCAGCAGGAAATCAACTCATAATATGAAAAATGAAAAAGAAACAAGAAAATAAACACACACTAGTACAAATTTTCATGCTGCATACTTATGAAGCGTGGAGAAAAAGGAATTATCACTATTAGAGTGCTCAAAAAGATTCACTCATTTTTACCAACATACATGTTTGTGCAAATTAATTTCTTCCTTGGAATTAAAGGATCATTAACATCGATATTCGTTACATAAGCTCATATATCCCCAATGAAAATTTGGGGGAAACAGTTAAAGCATATTCACCCGTTTATTTGGTTGAAAAGGAAATATTATAGAGATTTTAACATTTCTAGTCAGGCGGATAAAAGAAATTCACCCATTTAGCCGTTTGTAGCCGTTGTTGATATATACTCATACTCAGTGTATAATAATTTTATATTTAGTATATAATAAATATATAATGTATACACGCTGATTATACTTAATTTGTACCATACTTAGACTGTCTAAATTTTATTTAAAAATAAAATAAAAACTGTTTTTTATTGTTGGCTTTGTCAGATCTCAGCGTAGAATTCATGTATCACGTATACACACTGATTATACTCAAATTGTACGGTAAGAGAGTGTCATTAGGAGCATTAGAGTCAGTATCACAAGCCGTAGTTAATTTAACAGAAGAAGTTACTATTTTCTCTGTTTAAATTGTTTCTAAAGCAAATAAAGGGGGGGGGGGGGGGAATTGCTAAGTAGACAAAATGATTAATGTTGCAACTATACTCCTTCCTTCATTTTCACCTTGACATGCTTGATCAATGCTTTTTGTCATATTTTTCCTATGGTTCCCTTATATTTACACCACACTATGCATGCATGATCACTTGTCTTTATTACTGGGGCCAAATTAAAGAGAAAAAGAACTATGGGATTTAAATGAATTCTAATAAAACCTTAGTAGAACCAAACTCAATCGCATTACTCCCACCGTATTCCGTTCCATATTACTTGGCCACATTATTAAAAAAATTCATCCCAAATTACTTAGCCACTTTCTAAAAATAAGATAGAATTAATGAAGTTTTTTCTACTTTGCCCTTAATATTAATTGCTTTTTAAAGTAATCAATATTGATTAGAGTGTAATTAATTGGAGAGAGATAAGTGTAATGTGATAAAAATATCCTTCTTATTTATGATTTCTTAAGGGGCATTTAAAAAAGGAAAGTGACCAAGTAATTTGGGACAGAGGAAGTATTAGATGTGGATACGGAGTACCTAAATTCAAGGAAATTAATGATTTCTGCTTCTATTTTTTTTGCCGACATTACAATGTGTTTGTCACATGAAGTGAAATGCTAAATGTTAGGAAGAAGTTTGTGAAATAATAGAAATGGTTGCCCCGCACAGGCACATCCATTTAAGAAACAAGAAACTAAAAGATGTTGGATATGAGTACTTATATATACTGAAAATGTAAATAGTTTTATATTATCAGCAGAATTTGATAAACCTTTATCATTTTTATCTTTGAGGCAAGGGTTATAATAGTATTTTTGGGTCTCAATTATCGATAAATTCTAAATTTAGTTTCAATGATATCTAATTAAAAAATAAATCTTTAATTAATTGAATTGTGCACTTTTGATTTAGTTGCTTTTGAATAGTCACAAATTTACTATAATTATTAATTGTTACACCACTTAATTAGCATGTGTATGTTAAGGTTATATTCTTATTCCATATTTAACAATACTATAATTGTATAAATAGTCAAATATAACATATTCTCTACATAAAGAAAGCAAAAACACACATTTTAATTAATTGAAAGTTAAATATGTTGAGTCATATATCACATATTCACAAGGACCGAAAATAAATTTATATATTAAAAACTAAAAGTAATATTATCCCTTCAAATAATTAATTTCACATATTATGAACAACTATCTTTTAGATAGTCTAATAGTAAAAATATTTTTTTATATTATTAATGTATAAAAGTGTTAAAGTCAAAGATGGCTGCCTTAAATTTGGTCCTATTAAACCCAAAGTATGTCATGTCATACTTAAACTGAACTAATCACTCTTACAATCAATCAAGTTAATCATAAAAACAGAAAAAAGACAACTAAATTGAGACATAAGGAGTATAAATTTTATTGTTGTATTTCATGTGATGAAGCATAGTGTTTTATTGTTGTATTTCATGTGATGAAGCATAGTGATTTGGTTATATAATGACCCATCCTGCTCAGAATTTTGCTTTTGTTTTCTTTTGTGACCAATTAGTATCTATATATATATATGTGTGTGTGTTTTCCCACTTTAAAGTTTAAACCGCAAAATCTTTTGCCTCCGACCAGTGAACAAATACCTAACCAAAAGGCTCCAACAAAGTATCTTCTATATATGTTATACATTGTAAAGTTCACAGAATTAAACACCAATCATTCCTATTGTATATGGTGTTTAATAGACAACATAATGAACTTATCTACTCGTGGACCTCATTTTTTCACTAATTTTTTTGTCTATGCTGTTGCATCACCTTTAAATTTTATGACATCAAAAGTCTACCATTATGTCTAAATAATGTTGAAGTTTTATAAATAAATCCAGTAAAGATCTTCGGACCTAACGAGTATTTTTTTCTAAAATATTTAGTAGGTATCTATCTTATTGTAAAACAGTATACTGTCACTTCTTAATTAGAGTTTCATGAATGCCTCTTAAATTATTCAATTTTTCTATTTGCTGGTCAAAATTAGATTAATTAATTGGTCCCTCATAATTATCAAACATGACATGTAACCACTACGTTTGAACTGATACTTTTTGACTATACTGCAGATTTAGAACAGCATTTGTTGGACATATCTATAAAAAATTCTTAATTTAATTCGATAAAGTATAGTTTTATTTTAATAGTGGGAGGAAGAGTACATAGTGGGTAGGGGAGCTTTTCCTTATGACAAATAATAAAATGTTCATATAATTTTCACGTCATTCTTGTATTATTCTGCAAAACACTCACCCAAATTATTAAAAAATCAAAGGAGAAATACAGATGGAACCACAAGAAGAAGTAAACTTCTTAACTTAGTGACATGAATTTACAGTAATAAAATCAAAATTGTTAAGCAATTAGTAAAGCCAACATGAAAACCAAGAGAAGCCACTCAAAGTGAAAAGCCCAAATGCTAGTAATTGGACCCGTCCTTAACCCCATATGTGGAACGGGCTAACTAGGATCTATCACTCTTCGTGGGCCGTGGGCATGGTTTGATTAGCAGAAAACATGGAAATATGAGGTGGAATCCGTGGCAAAGTCAGAAATTTTGCTGAGGGTGTTCAAAATTTACTACTCTATATTTACAAAAAATAATTTATGACATATACACAAAATATTTTTTTCGACGAAGGGTGTTCAACTAATCACCCTTCAGTTTGTGTAGCTACGCCTCTGGGTGGAATGCTTAGTTTTTGAGTCGCAATTAAGATTTAGCTATATTTTCAAATGTGATTGGAAAGTTGCCATTTTTACAAGTTGAAATTAGTTTCATGATTTTGTCCTAGAGATCGACAAGCCTTGCTATAAAGTGGATACATGTTGAAACTAGCTCTATGACTTTGTCCAGTAATTCGAACAAACCTTGCTATGAATATTTTTTTGATATTTTGTAGTTTCAAACTTATATAGTTGAAACTTCAGGACTCTTTCATAAAGTTTGCTAAAAAATTTGAAGTTCGAACTTATAAAAGTGAACTCATACTCCATGAAAAATTCTTGAAGTTTAAACTGTGACAGTTTTAATTTCGGGAACATCTCATGGACTCTTGTATTTCAAGTTGCGCTGAAATTTTAAAGGTTTTCGTGTGTTTAGTCTAGGTATGATAGTCCAAATGATGTTTCCGTATTAAAAAGTAACTAAAATTTAATTAGCTTTTAAAAGTTGACTAAAGCTTGATTAGCCCTTAGCAGTTTAAAAAGTGACTACTTCCCATTTCTCCCGAAAAAACTTGACTAAAAAAAATCCGTGGTGATTGGTGTGGATGTAGCATGGGATTAAAGAAGATTTGCCCAAAAGTGAAAAATCCATACACATCACGTATAGGGCTTAATCTCTCAGTTATGTTTCTTTACATGTTTGAGTGGGATATATGCGTGTGTGACGATGAAAACTTTGTAGTGTCCAACTAAAGAAAATTTGCCCCAAAGGGAAAACCCCCCTAGACATTTTGATTTATGTGTAGGGATTAACCTCTGTCCCTTTGTTAAGGGAAATGGAAAGATGACTTAGGGTGTGTCTGGTAAGGAGGAAAATGTGAAAAAAGTAATTTTCTCGTATAATTTTTGGTGAGGAGGAGGGCAAGCAGGCCCGGCAGGGGAGTGAGGTGGGGGTTGAGGATTGTGAGAAGATAATTAGGTGGAATGTCACGTATGACACTTGTTTTTTTCTACTCCCAGAAGTTATTTTCAAAAACTTATTTTTCTAAAACATACTTTTCAAAATATTTGATCAATCAAACATGAAAAGATTGAATACCGAACACATCCTTCGTATATCTATTGAATCTGGAACTAAGTGGGCTCGAACCCGCAGCTTCCCCCTGTCTTAAGGACCTCCAGGGTGGTATAGCCAATGAAGTTTTCTGTCCCAATAACCGCTATACGCTAAGCTAGCAGTACAACTATAAAATCTAACGGAAAAAAGGCAAAATTGTTGAACAATCTTACGTGTGCAGGTGCAATTATGTCATGCTGATACTTCAATCTACCCAAACAAAAAGATGGCTTTTAAGGAAAATCTTGCTTAAGTTGGCACCTGAAGAAATAAGCAAGAGAAACATGTGTCATCGTCACTTCCAAAACACCAACAAACAACAATATCCTCCTAAAAGCTGCTTGTAACTGAAACAACAATATTTTCAAAGAATTCCAACAGAAAGTTCAAACTCTCTTTTTCTCAATAAACTTTAAGTTACAATTTTGAGGTAAAGTGAATATTTTTAGGACAAAGGACCCAAGTAAAAGGATATAATTCAGTTAAAAACCACATATCCGGAAACAACATCAATTTCTAAAAAATGAGTTCCATAACTGTAAAGGAAACTTTGCAGGCATTAAAGCAACTTTCTAAATACTTTATGTAGCTATCTGGCACCAAATGGTAACTGAAACTCCAAACCTAGAATCCCGGGGAAGAGCTGCTTCTGTTTTCTTTCTTGCAAGGCATCATTAACCCATGTGCACACTATATTTATCTCCATCAGTTATAAATACACATTCTAACACAAATTTGAGAAGATATAAAATTAATACCTATTAACTACAGACTTCAAGGCTATGGAGATTAAGGTGGAAAATGAGACACCCCGGAATCTTGATGAGGAGAAAGCTCCCCTGCTTCAAAACTCAGAACTGCCTGAAGTGGAGAAAAACCTGATACAACAGGCAATAAGCCAGACATTTAAAAGCACTGCGCACCTCGCCAATCTTCTTCCGACTGGGTCTGTTCTTGCTTTTCAATTTTTATCACCCATATTCACAAATCAAGGGGAGTGTGATGTGGTTGGCCGATCCTTGACTGCTGCTCTTGTAGCACTTTGTGGACTGTCATGTTTCATATTGAGCTTTACTGATAGTTTCAAGGATCAAAAAGGAAATATTTGCTATGGGTTTGCCACTTTGCGCGGCTTGTGGGTAATTGATGGATCAGCGACTCTCCCATCAGAAATCGCAGCAAAGTACAAGCTGAAATTCATAGATTTCATGCATGCCATCATGTCAATATTGGTTTTTGCAGCTGTTGCGTTGTTTGACCAGAATGTGGTAAATTGTTTCTACCCAACGCCTTCATATGAAACACAGGAACTGCTTACAGCTCTGCCAGTGGCAATTGGGGTCATCTGCAGTATGTTGTTTGTGGTGTTTCCTACTCAACGTCACGGCATTGGCTTCCCCCTCACTGCCAACTAATATGTTTGTTCCCAGAGATTTGTCGCATGTGTATCCTCATCTTCTTTTACATTCCGAGTGAGATTCATACTTTTTATTGGTCTTTCCATTCATGTAACAATATAACCAATTTCATTGCCATTGACTTAACTTGCCAGATGAAGCTGTAAATGATTTAGCCATTAATGTAGAAATAAGAATGCTTAGTGTTTGCCTTCATGGAATTTGAAAATAATCTGTAGTTCAGGAAGTCAGACATCAGCAAGTGCGTTTTGAATATGCAAAAATTCAAAATTCTGGAGGAAAAATACCAGAATTAACGATTGGGCTTAATCATGTAAATGTTACTCTATAATAAGCACTTCATTGAAAACACTAAGAGCATGTTTGGATTAGCTTATTTTAGGTGTTATTAAACCAAAACAGCTTTTAAGACTTCTGTAATGTTTGGCTAAAATAAAAAAGTGTTTTTAAGCACTTGTTTTTAAGTCAAAATAACAAAAATAAGTCAAAAGTAATTAACTTATAGCTTTTGACTTATAAGTCATAAGCCCATCCAAATGGGCTCTAAGTCCAATAAACTCTATGTTTTGGTTAGGGCTGGCAATTTCATCATAACCCGATGGATATCCGATCCACCCGACCCGATTATATGGACGAAAATCCGACAAAACATGGATTTAATCAGGTGACGGATGGATCGGATGATGGATCGGATGACGGATCGGATGGATTCGGGTGGACATAAATCCAACCCACCACCCGACCCACCCATCCATCCGTTATAAATTAATTATTTTCAATTCACTCCTCTTGTAGATCTTTTAATATGTGATATAAATAATTGATAAACATGATTGCTAATTATATCTACCAATTTATGGATCTATTTTTACAAAATCTATTTTTACAAAATATAAACTCGTGGTAAACTTTTACATTTAAAATTTGAAATCTCAAATCATGCCTTTTTGAATGATTTGGAATTTCATCTCATGAGATGAAATCGCATGTCCAAACGATGATTTCATCTCATAAGATGAAATTGCATGTCCAAACGCTTAATAAATGCTATTTTAAATTTGACTGAATCAGGTTAATCAAAATATATTTTTATCTACTAATTATACCACTCTAAGTTTGATCAAGTAAAACGTACATTGAACAACATAAGAAAGGGAAAAACAAATGTTGATCGTTTTCACATAAAAATATGAGCTCACAGTACTAGGAGGATTGATGATATTTATTTTATCTTAACAGTTGATATAATCAAATGCAACTTTGTAGGTTTACCAGACCCTGCCATTCTCGAATTAATCCATACAATTCTCTACTTCCAATAAAATGAACAAAGTAAAGTTCATTTTTGTGAAATTTGAACTGACATATTTATGAACTGTCATAAATTACCTACAAGACTTGAGTATCGACCAATTTTCATAAGTCTTCGTCGCTTCCATCCGCGAAGCACCCGATCCACCCGTAGATGATGGGTGGATCGGATGTGGATTAAAAAAAATAGCGTGATGGATGGGTCGGGTGGTGGATGGATCGTTGGCGGGTGGAGGCGGATTGAGCTCCACCCGATCCATCTCCTATCCATTGCCAGTCCTAATTTTGGGGCATAAAGGAATAGAGTGTCTGGACACTTGCCACTGTGCACTGCGAGTATTAAACTGCAACTTGAACCCTTGAGTTCAGGTTGCCATGGAATAATCTTAGGTTTGCACTAGGGCTGTCCAATGGGCCGGGTCGGCCCGGCCCGTTACTCGCCCCGATCCCCAAAAAAAATTGTTAGTGTCGGGTTCGAACTCGCGACGGGGCCTGGGATCGTCCCGTCCGTCCCGATCCCGACCCCGTCCCGCCAGCCCCCTCCCCTTTGCAAAAATAACTGTTGCAACAATGATCAAATTTCGATTTTGGCCGTTGTGCAACGGCTATAACGACCATTTTTTATCCCCCTACCCCCTTAATATTTATTTTTAACCACTACGTTAAATATATTTACACTTTAACCTATTTCTCAACTATAAATACCTCATTTTCCTCTTCATTTTTCTCACAAATCTTCCTACCATCTCTCTAATCTCTCAATTTATCTCTCTACAATTCTACATTGCCTATTAAATATTATATATTTTTTGCTCATTTATATCAAAGTTAAAAAATTGGGAGTGAAGTTGGCAACTAGCTTGAGGATCATCCATCGAGCAAAGTTTCAATTTTCAACCTCGATTACACGTCGACGTTACGTCGGCATTTGGTACTTTCGTTCCTTCTTTAAATTATTATTGTTACTTTATTTTAATTATCGTACTTAATTTCATTATCTTTAATTATTTATTTACATAATTAAAATGGAAGGATTAAGAGGTATGTTTAAGACTACGGATAAATAAGGGTAAGAGTGCTTCTTCTAGTAGGGGTAACAAGGGCATGAGTACTTCTTCTAGTAATCCTATTCCTAGTCCCGACAATTTCATTGATTTCACTGATGTAGATGAAACTATTTTTTTTAATGATATATCATTAGATGATGAGGTAGATGAACCAAACTTTAATTTAGACGATAATCTAGATAACACATCCACTAGTGCACCTCAACCTCATGCTCAGACTGAGTCTCAGCCTCAAACTAAAACTGGAATGCCTCTTATTCCCCCTAGTATGAGTCGAGGCCCCACACAACGAAAAGTAAAATCAGTTGCATGAGATTTTTTTGATAGGGACCAAGAAAATCAACTAGATAGATGTAAATTTTGTAAAAATGTTTATAAATTTAAAACCGAAAAAGGTAAAGGTGGGACGGGAGGTTTATTGAGACATGTACAAGGCGAGCACACATCTAGGTGGAATCAATATTAGGCTAAAAAACCGGGTGTGAACATCTGAGTCGAGACAAGGTTCACACAGTATCCCCGACCAAGTACAGGGTCAAATTAACCTAACGACGGGGGAAATGTTTGGTCCTAAATATGATAAAAACAAATATAGGGAAAATATGACAAAATTAGTTGCAGATGAGGGTTTGCCTTTTTCATTTCCTTCCTCTCCTGATTTTATTCATTACATTCGAGAAACATATAATCATGTTTTTAATGATTTTTCTAGATCAACTGTTAGAAGGGATGTTTTTAAATTTGCAAGTGAATATAAACAATATTTACGTTATTCATTGTATCATTTTAATCCCAAAGTGATTATCACTTCTGACATAGGCCGTAGTATTAACGGTAATGATTATTTAACGGTAACATGTCATTGGATAAATCAAAAATGGTTTATGCAAAAACGTATTTTAGCATATAGATATATTGATGATAGGCACACTGAAAGTTTTATTGCACAAAATATTAATGAAATTTGTGATTATTATGGAATAATTAATAAAATTATGACTATTACATTAGATAATGTTACTTCTAACTATTACGCTATAAAACTTTTAAAAGTTCGATGACCTCTATATTTTCTTAATCATTTTCATATAAGATGCGTGTTCCATATTTATAACTTAGTTGTAAAGGATGGCCTAAAGCTTTTTGAAAGCATTCTTGATAAAATACAACTTATTATAAATTTTATTTTTAAAGGTAATAAAATACAAAGACGCAAAGAGTATAAAAAACTTGTCATGATTGTGAATTACTTTATAGAAAAATTCCACAAGAAGTTTCGACTAGGTGAAATTCTCAGTATGAGCAACTACATGTTGCTTACGATTATAAACAACATATAACTTTATTATTTAACGCTCATAATATAAACTCAAAGGATATGCTAGTAGATAATGATTGAGAATTTTTTTTTAGAACTTAATGGATTTATAGAGAAAAATTTTCAAGCTTCTAAAGAATTTTTCGGTATTTAATATCCTACTATTTCAAATATGTTATTTTATATAGCTCTAATATTTTTGTTACTTAATGAATATATGTAAAAACCATCTTACGCACCATCTATTAAAAAATGTTTATAAAATAAAAAAAAAATCTATTTCCACTATTTATATTATTGGAGATGTATTAAATCCGACTATTAAAGTAGACGGTTGTAAAACACTTGTAGAATCGATTTATGATTGTATAGAAGTACTCCCAACAGACTCAACTGAAGAACGAACTAAAGAAGAGGTTACATCTAGCATACACACTGAATGCAAACAAGTATATATGTATTACCAACAACAAAGTGGAAATAATCAACCGGCTTCTGTACCATCTTTTTCTATTTCGCTGCAACCTTATAAAAAATATGTGGTTTATGCTGCTAGTATTCAAGGCCTTAGAAATAAAATGTTTAGTGGTTCAACGTCTTCGCAAGTTAGCGAATTTGATGTTTATGTTTTGTAAGGCGGTGTACCGTACGAATTAATTGTCAATGATAAAGGACATGAAGACTTGCTGAAATACTGGAGGCAGAATGAGAAGACATTTCCGACACTAGCAAAGATGACCCGAGATGTGTTGAACATTCAAGCGTCATCAACGGCGTCTGAAAGCGCTTTTTATGCTGGAATATTTCAAATAGGAGAGCACAGACATTCATTGGCGAGAGACGCATTGGAGATTGCTGTTCTTTTCAGAGATTGGATTCGAGCGGAGCGTAGAAGGTGCGGTCAACCGGAGATCAATGAAGAAGAAGACTACAACTACAACGAAATCTTGTCTGAGGGAACAGGAAGCACGTCCAACAATTTGACCAACAAATTCCAATTCCAACCGAAGATCCTCAAGACATTGTGAGAAAATTCGAAAAAGTATGGTTAACTATGTAATTTTTTTTAATTGCAATTTTACTATGTGATTTACAAATTTTGAAATTGTATTACAAAAAAATCATATTTCTATTAAATAATATAAGAGATACAAAAACAGTCTTGTGATGTTTTTATTACACTATATTGTTCAATTATTGAAGTGTTTATATATATTATTTTATAAAATTAAGTGCCAAAAAAATCCCGACCCCGACCCAACACCGTTCCAGCAGGATGTGGGACGGAACGGGACATCCGCCTGTCCCGCTAAGCCGGGCCCGCCGGAGACCCGGCCCCGACCCTTCCCGTCCCGCCCCGTTGGACAGCCCTAGTTTGCACCAAATATCGATGATAAAAAGAGTAAATACAACAGACACTCAGTATGTTATGATTTATCAAAAATGTTCTTAGAAGGTGAAGCAATGCATAAAACCAGATTATTTTAGTTTGACATTCATATCTGTGGTCATAATCAGTAACTTGAACAAGCCATCAAGTTCCAAGATCCATATGTTTACACGTCAGGTCAGCCTGTACCGAATCAGCCGCTTCCCTTACCTTCCTTCTATCCCAAAATCCACCCACCACAACAGCCCATGTTTGTTCACCTGGAATGCATCCATCAGTCAACATTTCCTCGACAATACGAGCAACCTTGTGCACGTCTCCTTTCTTGCAAAAATGGTTGACTAAAGTCTCAAAAGACTTGGCCTCAACTGAGATGGCTCTGGTGCGCATGCTTAAATATAATTGAAAAGCTCGCTTTGGATCATTCACAGAACACAGCCCACGGACTACTGCATTGTGGATCTTCACATGCAAGCTCCAAGTTACTCGGTTTGGAGATATTCCACTAAGAATCATCTCATCAAGATAGTTGGCTGCTTCATGAAACTTGTTATTCCCACAAAAGCCATTGATGACTTTCCAGTATAACCCTGCATCAGGTTTGCATCCCTGAAGTTTCATTCTGTCAAAAACCTCCAAGGCTTCTCCAATTTTACTTTCTCCACAAAGTCCATGAATTAAGGTACTGTAAGTTATCATATTTGGAACCTTATGTTCATGAATCATCATCTCCAATAGCTCCATTGCTTCAGAGGAACGTCCACCCTTACAAAGACCGTCCATCAAAGAACTATAAGTGAATACATTGGGCTCGATACCTTTGCTTCTCATATCCTCAAGTAATCCCATGGCTTCATCCAAGTTATTTGACTGGCAAAAGCCACGAATCAAACAAGTATAGGTGACTACAGTAGGCGAACAACCATTTGCGTCCATCTCCATCAGAAGTTCTTTTGCTTCAGTGGTCTTGCCCAATCTGCAAAGCCCATTAATGAGAGTCCCATACGTATAGGAATCCGGTGTAAATCTGTGCTTGGGCATCTCACGAAAAATATGAAAAGCAGAATCCATTGTTCCACTGTTCTTGCAGAGAGCTTTAATCAAAATATTAAGCGAAGCAACACAAGGTGGAATGCCCTCTCCCCTCATGTAACGATAAAACCTAAAAGCAGTTTTTAACCGGTTTTCATCAACAAGTACAGAGAACACTGTAATATACGATTTCTGGGTTGGCTCACAATCATACTCCTTCATTGTTTGAAAAACCCTCATCACCTCAAGTGGCTTGTGAACCCTCCCATAGGCTCTATATATCGAGAGGAATATATCCTCAGTAATCTTACAGCTCTCATCCTTCATTCTGACAAGCATTTCCTCTGCTAATTTAAAATTATTCGCAGAAAGCAATCTCGAGATGATGAGACCAAATGTGCTACGATCGTGCCTGAAGCCCTTAGAATACTCTGTTGTCGCTGCGTCAAATATAAGAACCGCTTTTTGTACATCCTTTTCTGCTCGAATCAGCTGTTCAACAAAAGCCGCCGTGACTTCTTTTGGCCATTTGATTGGTATCTTGCTACCCATCACTTCAAGAAATATTTCTCTTGCTCCACTTTGCAGAAATATGTGCCTCAAATTTTAGCTAATATCGATAAAGTTGTAACAATAACAATGCTTCTTGCCAATCCTATGTATTTGAAGCATCCAATACTGGAACTGAGAAACTGTAATTCCATTAGAAGATTCATTAGGGTCTAATATCATCAACCGTGTTACCAACTAAAAAAAAAAAGGGCAGCACAAAGCATCCCGCGTTAGCACGGCCCGGGGAAGGTCCGCACCCAAGGGTGTGACGTAGACAGCCTACCCTAATGCAAGCATTAGTGGTTGCTTCTACGGCTCAAACCCACGAAGGTCACATTGAGACAACTTTAACTTTGCTCCCAGACTCCCCTTCGAGCAGGCATTGCATCAAACAAGTTGGTGTCATCATATAAAACTAAATTTTAAGCACAAAATACACTGGTACATGAAAATCCAACTAATTTGATTTATTATATTTGAACCAAAAAAGATAAATTTTGATTAAAGCCTTAACCTTTAGATGGATCAACAAAACATAAAGAGGTGAATCAAGATTTAAAGGCAATGGGTAAAAATGATAATATCTGAAAGAGAAGATACAATTCCCAATCCACTACAAGAATTTGAGTAGACAGCAACAAAACCTCGAAATAAAGTATATCAAGCATTTCGACAAACACCTTTCCTGCATTATTTTGGCACCTTGTTTCAGTTCATACTTTCACTAAGTTACACATTAGCATACAACTAAATCTTTAACCAGCTTCTTAATTGACAATATAATCACAGCTGGCAGTTAAGAATTACCTCTTCTGACGAATGATGTTGAAAATTTTGAAATAACAAGGATGCTGCGTAAATAGCACAAGGTGGTTTTTATATAGTGTGTTGGGCCAAATTTTGTAAGGTTAAAAATGCGTAATTTTAAAAAATATATTTATTTTGTATAATAAAAGTGTTTGATCATTTTTTTTTGGAAAAAACAATTACTAGTATTTTTGAATGGTTCAAAAACTGTTTTCGGCTTTTAAGCAGATTATAATGAAAAATAGCAAAATATGTGTTCTTTGATCTTTTAGGACAAGATTACTCATATTAAAAATTCGTGGTTGTCAAATTAATTATACTAACCTTCTTTTTCGTAAAATGATACTTAAAAGTATTTTTTTAAAAATATTGACTAAATATAAAATACTTTTTAAATAATTTTATTAAACAAAAATTGTGACTCTTCCAAAACACTCTTTTTGAAAATAAATTTTGATAAATTATTAAATTTCGAAATACTTCTCAACATAAGTATTTCGGTAGTTGGGCCAAACAGATTCTTAACTACAAAATTTACAAGTTACTATAGTAAAAGATTATTAATAAAGTCTTTTTTTTTAAAAAAAATTAATAGTTCAATTGGTGGACTATCTGAATTTTCACCCTATTGGTGAGAATGGTTTGATTTCCCATCTTGCAATTCCTCCCCATTTCTCTTTTCCAGGTACCCCCAATAAAAAAAATATAAAGTTAAAATGTGTATAAGAGATTTGTTTTTGTAAGTTGAAAAACTAATGAAATATGTAAGTTTTAATACACTGAAAATTTCACTAAATAAATTAAGAATCTTAATTTCTCATAAAGCTCAAGTTTTAGTAAAAGTGAAAACTTCATTTTCTTTATATTAACTCAAATTATAAAATAAAAAAAAATTGTTTACAATTGCGACCTATATTCAATAGAAAGTATGCACATTATTCGCCTTCCTCTAGATATGTTTTATAATAATTTTATTAACTTCTACCAAATACTTACCATATTTATCATTACCATATCCCATGGAAACCAATTTATCATTGCTTGATAAGTCAACTCTTTGATACAAATGTCGTGTACTTTATAGAATTTTTTATTTAGAATTATCAAAATTTGAGCCTTAATTATCCTATTTAACAGAAGATCTTCATTTCTTTTATTTTCTTTTTATCTTCTCCTCCACAAATCATAGCCGCCATTGTTTCATCACCAGATCGCCACCATTAACCACTATAACGATCGTCAGAAAACAACACAACCAACACTTGTTCACCATAATCAGTACTCTTACAAGATTTCGAGGACAACTCAGGGGCTTGATTTCTGCACAAAAAAGGAAAGAGGAGGAGGACGAGCCTGTTAGAATAATTATGGGGCAATCCCATATTTATATATAATCACCATTAATCATGCATATGATGAATATTGTAATATCTTTAATTTAGGATTATAATCATATTAGTTAGGGTGATTGTAAATTAGTATCTTATATTTTAGGCTAATTAGATAAGTCTTTCTTAAGACTAACATCATATATTTGTATATATAGTTTACCATTGTAAGGAAATAAACTCAAGGAATCAATTCCTACATGGTATCAAAAGCCAAAGATCTTTTGCCATAAACCTACCTCTCCTTCCACTTAGCCGATTTTTTCCCTCTATTTTTTTTGTTATTTTCGGCCACACATAGGGTTTTCCCTCATAAACCCTAAACCTAAAACAACTTCTAAAAATCTAACCTTAAGCCGACCCCCCCCCCCCAGCTACCACCTTATTCTATCCTAAAACCCTAGCCAACACTTAGGGTTCTCTCTCCACTTTCAGCAAAACACAAAATACTTTCTCTTCTTCCTTTATTTTGATTTCTTGTGGAACTTATGGCCGAAAAACAAAAAATTTATCCCGCTCTGCCATCAATAATGTCAAGAACTTTATTTTCATAACACTTGAAATGGAAAAAACGCAATATACCTCTTGGCCGGAATTGTTCAAAATTCACTGACGCGCTTATGAGGTAATCGACCATATCATACCTTCCGAGTCATCTTTTGAAGCCCTCTCAAATGAGAGTTTTTTTCGATCAAAGAGAAAATCGGACACTAATACGGTGGACAAAAAGCTATGGCCCCGTTTTGATGCTATAGTCATTCAATAGATTTATGGCACTATAATAAACGATCTTTTACATACCATATTAGAGACGAACTCTACGGCTCAACAAGCATGAGAACGTTTACAAAACATATTTCAGGATAACAAACTTTTTCGGACCGTATATCTTGAACACCAATTTACTAATGTTAAATTGGATGATTTCTCCAACGTTTCCGCTTATTGTCAGGAATTGAATGTGCTTGCGGACCAATTATCCACGTTGGTTTGTCTGTAACAAATCAAAGGTTGGTCCTTCAATTGATTGCAGGGCTCAATAAATAGTATGATGGAGTTGCTACATTCATTCAGCAAAGCAATCAGTTGCCTCATTTCTATGAGGCCCGTTTGAGGTTGATGCGAAGAAACACGAAAAGCAAAATATGTATCTTCTGGGGCAGTCAACGCCAGAACTGCCCTCGTCTCCACCAATTCATTTTCTGCAGATTCTCAGCCACAAAATTCTGGTTCGGGTGGTAGTGGAAACCGAAACAATAATAATAAAAAATGGGGGTCAAACCGTAATAATAACAAAGGAAAAAATAATGGTGGAAAGGGACGGGGCAGGGTCGGCGGGCAACCAGCCGACGGCAGTAACCAGTTCGGGCAGTGGCAACCCACTGCCCAACCAATTGGAAATCAATGGGGGAAGTACCTACCGTGGGCATGGGCCCAACAGTAGGCTGCCCCGACATACTCTTATCCAACGTCGACACGGGTCAGGCCTCCCTCTTCAAATTGCCAACCCAAAATTCTAGGTTCGTGTCCACAACATGCATTTACGGCCCGACACCATCTTATGTCGGTTATGCACCCACTGACATTGAACAAGCCATGAAAATATGAATCTAAGTGTTCCAGATGAGTCGTGGTACATGGACACAGGGGCTACGTCCCACATGACGTCATCTCAAGGTAATCTCTCGTCTTATTTTAATATGAGCAAAAATAAAAAAATGTTGTCAACAGTGGGCAGGAAATTCTAATTTGTGGTATGGTCAAGTAAAACTACCCCCTCCACACCCATCATTATACTTGAAAAACGTCTTACATGCACCAAACGTGATTAAAACTTGATATGTGTTAGACGTTTTACAATTGACAACAATATTTCTGTAAATTTTGATCCATTTGGCTTTTTATGTGAAGGATTTTCATACGGGAATGCCACTAATGAGATTAGTAGCATGGGAGACTTGTATCCCGTCACCACTGTTTCCAACAATCGCATGACCAAACCATCAACCTTTGCCGTCATTTCTCCTATTATATGGCACAATCGATTGGGACACCCAAGAGCACCAGTTTTCAATAATATTTGAAAGAATAAATTGTTTTCTTGTAACAAATTTTTGGACTCTTCTGTTTGCCAAATTTGTGTGTTTGGAAAACATGTTAAGCTTCTTTTTGCATCATCTACTGCACATACCCTTATGTCATTTGATCTTTTGCATTATGATTTGTAGACATCACCAGTTTTAAGTTCTGCAAGTCATAAATATTATATGCTCATTTTAGATGATTATTCACAATTTCTGTGGACATTTTCCTTAGGAAATAAATCACAAGCCTACACCATTTTTAAATAATTTTGTATTTTTATCAAAACTCAATTTGATAAATTCAATGTTTTCAATGTAACAAGGGGGATTCATAAATGCCCAATTTAATGAGTTTTGTCATCAAAATGGGATGTCTTTGCGTATTTCATGTCCACATACATCACCACAAAATGGGAAGACCGAAAGAAAAATTCGAACAATTAACAATATGATTCGCACTCTCATTGTGCATTCATCCACACCACCAAATGTTTGGCACCATGCACTTCAAATGACCACGTATCTTTTAAATATTCTTCCTAGTAAACTACTCTCCAATGTGTCACCTACACAAATGTTGTGCCACCGTCTCCCGTCTTTTACACATTTGAGGTTTTTTGGGTGTTTGTGTTATCCTTTGTTTCTATCCACAACTATTAACAAACTTTAGGCTTGTTCTACTCCTTGTGTGTTTTTAGAATACCCACAAAATCATATGGGATATAAGTGTTATGATATGACAAATGGAAAGATCATTATTTCTCGTCATGTCATTTTTTATGAGTCTACATTCCCGTTTGCTAAATCTCATGTGGCATCCTCACCTTCATTTGATTTTTTTAACGACGCAATACATCCATTTTTGAATCACCATTTAAATACCCAAAACAATGTGGGACCCATCCAAACACAACAACCTAACTTCCCAGCCCAACCATAAAATGTGATTGGGCTAGTCTGAGGAGCAGAGGTCACTACCTCTCTTCCTTCGGTCTCGGCCCAATCCAATTTAGTGGCGGGCAGGCCCAAACTCGGACAACCTCTACCCCACTGCCTGTGACACAGCTCACTATTTTGGCCCAACCTCGGACAACTAACCAGCCCACTAGCATACCCGACAACCTAACTCCCCAACCTCAGACCATTGAAACCCGTGCAATGCACATAATTTTTTGCCCTAAGCGTCATTTTAACCTAACAGCTTCAGTCCAACTGTCACCACTTCCAAAAAATCTTAAAGCAGCCTTATTAGACTCGAATTAGAAAGTTGTCATGTTAGACAAATTTGATGCTCTTATTAAAAATAAGACGTGGGACTTAGTGCAACGTCCATATAATGCAAACATAATTTGGTCTATATGGGTCTTTTGTCATAAAAATAATTTTGATGGCTCTTTTGCGAGATACAAAGCTCGTCTTATTGGTGATGGCGGGTCTCAGCAGGTTGGCGTGGATTGTGGTGAAACATTCAGTCTAGATTGTGGTGAAATATTCAGTCAGGTGGTTAAGCCAGCAACTATCATGATTGTTCTTAGCATGGTACTTTCAAAATCCTGGTCGATTCATCAGTTGGATGTCAAAAATACATTCTTACATGGCCACTTACAGAAAATGATGTACATGCACTAGCCTTTGGGTTTCTGAGATTCTACTTATCCAGATTATGTTTGCCTTTTGAGAAAATCTTTATATGGTTTGAAACTGACTCCCAGTGCATGGTATAACAAGGTTTGCAGGGTTTGACTCCAAACTGGGTTTCTCTCACAACAAGTCAGATCAGTCATTGTTCATTTATAGGAAGGGAAATGACATGGCTTATATACTTCTCTATGTAGATGACATTATTCTCACAACATAATCTACATCACTTCGCTAGTCTATTATGTCCCTTCGTGCGGCAGAGTTTGCCATGAAGGATTTGTGTCATTTAAATTATTTTCTAGGCATTGTTGTAACTCAATATGCAGGTGGTCTGTTTCTCCGTCAAAAGAAATATGCCGAAGAAATAATTGACAAAGCCGGGAGGTCTTCCTGTAGGCCTTCACATACTCCAGTTGATACAAAGGAAAAATTGAGTAACTCTACAGGTACTCCATACAACGATCCAACTCATTACCGTAGCCTAGTAGGGACCTTGCAGTATTTGACTTTCACAAGACCCGATATTTCTAATGTGGTCCAGCAGGTATGTTTACACATGCATGATCCGAATGAAGAGCATATGGGGGCCCTCAAAAGAATTCTGCGGTATGTTAAGGGTACTCTTCAGTTTGGTTTGCATCTGTATAATTCCTTCATTTTGAGTCTCTTTTCCTATGCATATGCATATTGGGGTGGCTGTCCGGACACACGTCGTTCCACCTCTGGTTATTGCGTGTTCTTGGGGGACAATCTTATTTCATGGTCATCAAAATGACAATCCACGCTGTCTCGGTCAAGTGCTGAGGCAGAATACCGAATGGTAGACAATGTAGTTGTTAAATCATATTGGCTCCGTAATCTTCTGTTAGAGTTGTATTGTCCAATTGAAAAGGCAACCGTGGTTTATTGTGATAATGTGAGTGTGATATACTTATTCGGTAATCCTATTCAACATTAGCGCACAAAACACATCGAAATTGACATCTTATTTGTCCGGAAAAAGGTTGCACGTGGATAAGTCCGTGTTCTTCATGTACCGCCCCGTTATCAGATAGCCGACATCTTCACAAAAGGTCTTCCGCACGTACTTTTTGATGATTTCAGGGATATTTTCAGCATACGAGAACCTCCCGCTAAGACTGCGGGGACTGTTAGAATAATTATGGGGCAATTCCATAATTATATCTAATCACCATTAGTAATCATATTAGTTAGGGTGATTGTAAATTAGTATCTTATATTTTAGGCTAATTAGATAAGTCTTCCTTAAGACTAGCATTATACCTTTATATATATATATTTTACCATTGGAAAGAAATAAACTCAATGAATCATTTCCTACTGAGCCAACAGTAAGCTTGCACTTCAATAGTGAATATATTTCACTCCAAAAGCTTCAAACCTGTATGATGCACCGACCATCAATGTTATATGTATTTTATATGTTATTTTAATTTGTTTTATATATAGTTTATATGTCATTGTATGTTCAATGATACAATAAGACATACAATCTCACAAACCCGATATACACTAAACTTACATTGTACATACATTTCACATACACAAGATATACAAGCATTCCACACTGTTAACATACACATCTAACATAGAACTATTCCACCATCGGAGAACCACCAAATTATACACCATACACATTATGAAAGGCCACTACAACCACCATTATTTTCACCATAACAATGCAAAGAATATTTCTTTACACACAAAAAAAGAAAGAAAAATTCAATTGACACATGAATCGAATTGTGTTTTTGATGAAATTTATGGAAGCAAAAAAAAGCTATCAATACTTGGTTTAGTCCGATAAGATTAAAATCCAAACACAATGATGTATATTGTGTTGGAAATTTGTCTTTGGTGGGGGTTACGTCCAACCATATTTAATGACTTAGGCACTAGGGTTCCGCATATTGGAGGCTTTGTCTCTTCACACGTGCATAATCTACTAAGTGAGTATATAATTGTAGGGCCAAAGATCGTCAAATTTCGTTAAGAAATGAAAGAGATATTGGTCCACGAAGTAAGGTGTTTGAGGCATGGAAATATGGTGCGGGACAAATCTACCACATCGGTGGAAAAAGAAGAATTGTTCTTTTTATAAGCCTAAAAAATGGATAAGGGTTTGGGACCCCAAGGGGTAACCCATGTGTTTGAAGGAGGGATGACCTAGGTGTGCTTGGGTTCGAGGCTAAGCCCACACGCGCCACTGCCCGCCCGTCCGGTCCGGGCTCGGGTCGTGGGCCTTGGGCTTCTTCTGATATTATCTTTTGGACCCCAAACTGTTTAGTATTTATAATTCGGTCCCTGGAATTTCAGGAAAGATAAAATTAGGAAGATGAAGGCACAAAGTTTCTGCCTCTTGGGCTGGTTTTGGAGCATTAAATCTCCATTACAAGACACTTGAATTCGGCCATTATTTGGCTGATTGTAACCCCTCAATGAGTGTCATTACATGACTATTGAAAGCCATTAGTTGGCTAGTTGAGAGGTCATCCTCCTAAACATTATATATTGAGACCTTACTCTTATTTGAGGGATGTGAAGTAGAAAGATAAGAGAGCAACAAAAACAGTAGAAAGAAAAGAACAGAAACTCTTCCTTTTCCTCTAAATTTTTCATTTTTCAGCAAGTCGTTTCATGTTTGTTTTCTTCGTCAGAATCAACCTATTTGCTTCATAGTGTTGATTAGTTGCTGTTTTATCTTGGGAGACTATTGCCCGCTAACGTAAAAGCATATATACTGGGCAATCTTGTCTTAAAGACACGAGCCATCTCTCGACTCAACCACAGTTGTAACAATCCAGATTTAGTGTTTCTTGATTTCAGGTTATCAAGATTCAAGACTCAACAAGCTTGCCGCAATTATAATCCTGGATGTTAGTTTATCCTTCCGAACACTTGTAATATTTATTTACTTCCCGTACTACTTTGATTCCAACAATTATATCCAACATATTGTAATGAATTTAGAGAGATAAAAGTAGAAATATTAGAGTATCTCTAGTTAAAAATGGGAAGAATGTAGATGAAATGATGACAGATGTGGCCACGTGGGGCGGTGGGGTACCTATTCTAATTTAAGTGGCTAAAATTAAGGGATCTTTTTTTCATTTCAATTATGTTTTGTAATTAAGAGCAAGTACCCATAAAATTTATAATTAGGACCTAAAAATCGACTAATAACAACAACAACATACCTCTCACAAGTGGGGTCTGGAAATAATAGAGAGTATAAAAACATTATCTCTACCTTACTCCAAAAGGTGGAATCTCCCACCCCAGGAGCCCCCACACCCCGGTCCGACAGGTGTGTGAAGGAGGTAAATCATGGTGACTCAATTGATTTCAAAGGTTAGACCAGTACCACGCTGCGCACAAAGGGGCCCTCCTTTATTTCAAGAAGAAACCCCCACACTGCCGCTGACGGGATTCGATCCTTGGTCCTTACTCCAAATATCTCCCTTGAAACCAATTGAGCTGCCCAGGCGGACAACATTATCTCTACCTTGAGAGATAGAAAAACTGTTTCCGAAAGACCCGACTCATACTTAATGCTAGCCCATTACAATTAATATCATTTGAATGATGAGCCCAATAATGAAGAACTACTAGGCCCAAAATAGTGGAGCCCACTTAAACAAATTCCTTAGCCTCACAAATCAGATTAGTCACCCAAAAAGAGAGAAGATTCTTCAAGCAAGATGTGAAACAAAAGGTTATAATTCAAGATAAACTTGAAAGTACCAAAAAACCCAGAAAGTCCAACTTTAAATAGAAAATAAAAACGAAAAATTTAAACAAATAAAAAAGAGAAACAAAAGTGCCTCTCAAATCAATGAAACACACACATTAAAATTTCCACTTGATTTCATTGTCATCAAAAATAAGAAAAAAAGACTCAAAACTCAAAAGTGTTTTAAACAAACAACAAAAGAAAGTATTACAACATGTACATAGGGGTGAGCACGGGTACAGGGTACCCAGATACCCGACCGGAACCGACACTAACGGGTAGGTTCCGGGTAGATATATTATAATAACGGGTAGGGTCCGGGTAGTAAAATTAGGAACCGATCAATGTCGGGTCCGGTTCTTGCAAATAGAGAACAGAGTGGACAGGCAAATACCCTGAACCTATAAAATATTAAATATTTTAATTTTTTTTAGAAACATTTGGACCACTAGTATAATAAAGTTTTTCTTTTGTATCGAATAGCTTATGAACAAGAAAATAAGTTTAATTTAGATATTTTCAAATTTATTTTAAAATCAACACGTTCAATTAATTGAGTGTCAAATTTGGCTTGCAATTTTAGGCTTTGGTATGTAATTAGCTTTTCTACAATGAATAAGTTTTCTAAAACTTCTTATAAGGGTACTAAAACTCCGATTGTAGGCTAAAAACTACTTGATGAAATTATTTTAGAACTCTTTTTTATTCTCATAGCTTAAAAATTGTTGCTTAATTTGTATTTTTATTTACAGTGGAACCTACTGGACCTGAGTCCCGTAGGTTCCAGTAATGATTGCTACGGGTAGGTTCCGGGTAGTAAATTTAGGAACCGATCTTTTACCGGGTAGGGTCCGGGTAGTTAAAAAATGTTAGGGTACCCGGACCCGCTCACCCCTACATGTACATGTAATAACGTGTTTTAGAAATTCCTTTTAAAAAAAACAAAATTTTGAGAAAAAAATAAAAATTACTACCGAAAGAACATGGAATTTGGAACCAACAAGAGGGACTTGTTCTACTATACTGTTCCTTTTTATTCAATTTCTTCCTCTTTAGCCTCTCTTCTTTATTGGGTGTATTTTTGTTTTTCTCTTTTGTATTTATTCTTATTATTTACCTCTCTTATTCATGTGTTCTTGTCTATCTTTAAAGGGGTTGTTTTTTTTTCCAAGAAAGATTGGATTTTTAGGGTTTTTTTCAAGAAAGATCTGAAAAATGGATGGTGGGTCGGATGGAGAAGGCAACAAGAACGTTAATCAGAGTTCATCTGAAGGACTCAAGAAGCCAAAAAGGCAGATGAAGACACCCTTTCAATTGGAAACCCTAGAAAGAGTCTATGCTAGTATGTCTTTCTTTATCTTTACTTTTGGACTTCATATGTTCTTTTTTGTTGTTCTTGATCTGGGGTTTGTTTGAATCGCTTGTAGATGTGGAAATTTGGGAGATTTAGGCGTGTTATGCTGTTCATAGGTGTCTATGTACTATGTATGATGAGATTAGAAGATGATTTTGTTGTGTTAGATGTGTTATTCTTTTGTGTAGTAGGAACAACTGGGATGGGGATATTATGCCAGATTTTTAGGAGATGGGTGAAATTTTGGGTCTTTCTGTCGGATTCTATCATTCCTATGTTTGAAATTATATGGTTCTTTAGTAGTGCATTAATAATTGTGTAACAACAACAACATACCCAGTGTAATCCCACAAGTGGGTTCTGGGGAGGGTAGAGTGCACGCAGACCTTACCCCTACCATGGAAGGTAGAGAGGCTGTTTCCGGTAGAAAAGCAAACTAAAACAGTCCCAAAAAAGAAATAACAAGACGTATTAATAATAGTGTATGTTTTGTATTTCTGCCTTTTGATTATGCTCTGTGTAGAAGGAGTTTTTGGGATTAATGTTTCTGTAGGATATGCAATTCTTGTGGAATAATTTTGTACTCTGCTTGTATATGTGTTTGAATGCTGTCATAGACTTAGAGATCCGATGGACAAATTTATGGTCTTTATAAAAGGTTCTGCTATTCCCATGCATGGGCTGTGTGAGCCTTTATTTATCAAATTTATTATGTGTTTGTGTATTTGTACTTGTGGTCCGGCCCTCCCCAGACCCCGCTCATAGCGGGAGCTTAGTGCACTGGGCTGCCCTTTTTTTGTGTATTTGTACTTATGATATTTGATTCATCAATTCTCTTTTGTTTTGCTTTCTGATTTATGCAGTGGAGATGTATCCATCGGAAGCCACTCGTGCTGAGCTATCGGAAAAATTAGGTCTAACGGACCGGCAATTACAGATGTGGTTTTGTCACCGGAGATTAAAGGACAAAAACACATCAGGGGGGACAGAAAAGAAGCCACGTGCTGGTGGGACAGGTGGTAAGAGAAATTTGACGGAGTCACCTAGAGAGGATTTAATGGTTGTTGAAGCTGCTAGTGATCCCGTCTCAGGATCAGCTTCAAGGTCTGGATCAGGGACAGGGTCAGAGTCAGAGTCAAGTCAGTTTGATAATGGGGATGATATGCCAGCACAGCCCATAAGATATTATGAATCACCTAGGAGGACAATGGAGCGCCGAGTAGTAGCTTGTATAGAGGCACAACTAGGAGAACCTTTACGTGAGGATGGTCCTATTCTTGGGGTGGAGTTTGATGAGCTGCCACCTGGTGCATTTGGGACACCTATTGGTAAATTAACTTTCTCATGTTATTAGAGATCTTCTAATATGAATGCATGTATGATGTCTGTCTTCTAGATTTGGATATTAGTATTGAAATGAAAGAAATTGACAATTCGTTTTGTCCTTCATGTTTCCATCTTTCCATGTCTTCGTAGGCTTTGCTTATGATTTTATCTCTGTATGCTTGTGAATGCATATTTATTTTCTTTAAAATGTTTATATTTGTAACAGAGCATTTGTTATGTGGCATAAAGTTCAGTGTCATATAAGTCCAAGCGTGATTTGAGTAACGTTAACACTGGATCGTTGAATGCCTTATGTTATTGTTTGTTACTTTCTTCCCTAATTTTATGAGATTATAGCATTATATCTGTCTGTAAGTTGCTCTTGGAGTGCTTTTGGCCTCCTATTGATTTGCCTTTGGGTGGGATAGCAGTAATAACTTGATGTGAATGATAGAAGTAATGAATATCCTTGGCTGTATGTGAATATCAAATGAGATCAAGATCATTCCGTATTTATCAAAACACTGTTCTGTGAGTTGGAAGGGGGGCCTTGGAGTAACTAGTAAAGTTGCTGCCATGTGACCAGGAGGTCATGGGTTCAAGCCGTGGAAACAACCTCGGGCAGAAATGCAAGGTAAGGCTGCCTACAATAGACTCTTGTGGTCCGTCCCTTCCCCGGACCCCGCGCATAGCGGGATCTTAGTGCACCGGCTGCCCTTTTACTGTTTTGTGAGTTGCTATCCTGAAGTATGTGTCACTAATCTGGAAACTGACCAAAGGGATTCTACTCATTTCCCCTGCAGTTGTTTTGCTTCACAGACTGCTGTTGTTTCAACAGTGTAGACTTTTCATACTCACTTGTTTCCATAGGAGACTCCTACCATTTGGGATTACTTCTTAATGTGATCTGCTATCGACCTGTGGCCTTCCAATAGTTTGTTCAGACCATTTCATTTTGGATCAAAATCTTTTGAACTGTTTTCTGACTTATTTTGTATGTTATTTGTCATTTATGGCACAGATATGGCAGAACGTCGGGACCATTACAGGCACTCTTATGACAGCAAATTATATGGACCATATGATGCTAAAGTTAATGTTGGGGCAGCACTCTCTCTTTCTCCGGTATGTATAAAGAGATCGGTCTCTTGTTATTTCACATTGCAAGCAGCCCTTGAGTGGTTATAGCCTTATAGGACGTGTAATATTTTGAGTCCTTTCTGTCTTCGTGAGGAGCTACTCTCTTCTGCTATGCTCCACTGAATTTTTGTAGACCCTCTGTTTGGTCACTTTGCTAGTCATTTATTTCTTTCGCTCCTATTTTAGAATAATTGCGTGGCATATTTTCCATTGTGAACCCCAGGAATATATAATTTTTGACGAATACTGCTTTATATCTGTCGGTGAAGTCATTGCATAACAGACTGGTATTTTCACTATCAATTTACGTGATTGCTGCCATGCTTCTAGCATTCATGGTGGTTGGCTAGGAGGTAGTGTAAAAGGTGGCTCATGATAGGCTAGGTTTGGATAATAACAGTCAATGGTAAAACTTGAGACTGAGATTTATTTGCATTCCAGTTTGATAATGAAGCTTAGCTCTACTTGATCTTCAGGTTTTGACAAGTGGTCATCGTGAACCTGCTGAGCCCAAGATTGTATCTGATAAATATGGAAAAATTGCAGCCCCTTATCTTTATGATTCGCCTGTTGACGGTCCTTCTAAAAACGTGCCAATCACGCAAGGGAATGGACAATTTGTTAGGGAATATGGTGTTGAAGGTCAAAGCGGCAGTATAATGTCTCAACAGAGCAGGCAGGGACGCTTTCCATCCCCTCTGCAAGATAATGACTTAGTCCCTAGTAATGAGGACATCTTGGAATTGGATCGGAAGCGCAAGGTTACTTGAAGCTTCAGAAGTCTATCTTTTTACGGCCATACAAGCACCTGCTTTCCTTCACTCTGTTTTCTCTCTTTGCTTTTCACAGTAGTCTTTATTGTTGGTTTCTTGCAGAGTGAAGAAGATAGAGTAGGAAGGGAAGTTCAAGCCAATGAAAAACAGATCCAGAAAGAACTTGAGAAACAAGATCTTCTACGGCGGAAAGTATGCAATATTTACATTTCTGGATGTGTTGCTTCTGGTTCTTCTTTCAAAAGTGTAAACATTGGAAAACTATTTTTCTTGTTTTTACAACTGACATTATAATATTTGCTTGTAAGAGGGAAGAACAAATGAAAAAGGAAATGGAGAGGCAGGATCGTGAAAGAAGAAAGGAAGAACAAAGACTGATGCGTGAACAGCAGAGGCAGGAGGAGCGATTTCAGCGCGAGGAAAAGCGTGAAATGGAGAGGAGGGAGAGGTTTTTGCAGAAGGAGATCTTGAGGGTAGGTATTCATAATGAGAATGTTGTTTTTCCCATGCTTTAATTTTTTAATTTCAAAATCTGCTAATTGAATTCTTCCCGGTACTATTGGTGTTGTAATCTCTAGGTGGAGAGGAAGAAGCAAAAAGAAGAGCTACGAAAAGAGAGGGAAGCTGCGAAACAGAAGGTTGCTATGGAGAGGGCAATGGCACGCAAAATTGCAAAAGAATCGATGGAGCTGATTGAGGATGAGCGCCTAGAACTTATGGATCTGGCTGCCTCTAGCAAAGGGTTATCATCAATTGCGTCTCTCAATTATGACTGTTTGCAGAACCTTGAGTCATTTAGAGGTAGGAGCTTGTTGACTTGACTGTAACAATGAAAATTAAATCTGCATGCATTTCTTAGTTTTAATGCTTTAGTTCCAGATTGGATAATAACATATGATGGAACCTCATTTTCGTCGCATTTTTACCTTGTATTCCTTGTGAAGAGCATGCTAGATGGTAGGGCTTCCAGGAAAGCCAGTGATTACCTGCATGTTTTGGTACAAGTGTTATTATGTAACCCAGTCTGAAGTAGAAAAGTTACATATTCATTCTTTTCTCTTGTCTCTGCTTTATTTAAGCTGCTTATATGCAAAGGTCATGAAGTTTTTGGTTTGTTACTGAAATGCATCTTATGTGATTCAGAATCTTTGTGTGAATTCCCTCCCAAGTCTGTCCAATTGAAAAAGCCATTCTCCATCCAACCCTGGAATGCTTCAGATGACAATGTTGGGAATCTTCTTATGGTACGCTGCTTGATCATTTAAATTTGTCCACGTCACCAGTTGACTGATGGCCCTCTTATCCTTCCATTTATCAAGTATTTCCTGCTTTTGCACATTAAAACAATGATCACTGATTTTGATGATTATCTAAGCCATATCTACTCCTATTTGCTTATCTGTATTCATCATTGGTTGGTGAAAGGATTTTAAACCATGCAAGCCTATTTATAGTTCAGATTGGGATAGGCAAAGTATGGGGCAGAGGCGTCTTTTTTCTTCCGGGTTATATAGAGTCAAAAGTCAATGTTTTTAGTCAGTTTAGCGTAGGAATTTCTTTCTTTCGAAAGCGTACTTGTTATTTTAAGATTGTCTTACTTAACATCAATATTAAGGGTCTTTTGAAATGTTACAAGCAAACAGGTGGTGTCATGTGCCTTTCTCACTGAAAATGACTTAGACTGTGGATTAAAAAAATTCATTTGATTATTAAACTGAGCGGTGGAGAACATGTTAGTACTTAATGGATGTTACACATTAAGTTTAAAATGATGTAGAGTAGTATTTAATTTATATTAGTTTGAATTTTAGAAGGGAGTGAAATTTACGATTTAAAGAAACAGGTCAGTATTTTATTGGCAGACCAAAGTGGAAAATAGGTCATCTTTACTTGGATGGATAGACACCAAACTCAGGAAGGATAATAAAACAAAGGAAAAGCAGTTGAAGTACATATTGGTGTTCTAAACCAAGTTCTGTATGATTATATATTGATGTTGCTCTTATGTGTTGAGTCAGGTCTCTTTAGTGCCTAAACATCAAACCTTTTGATTTTCACAGGCTTGGAGATTCTGCTTAAATTTTGCAGATATTCTGGGGCTTTGGCCTTTCACTCTTGATGAATTTCTTCAAGCGTTCCATGACTACGTGAGTACCTTTAGCCAAAGTTAATTGTGGACTCACGGTCTGAGTCACCTTTTCTGCATATTCTTGTGGGCTATCAAGTTTTCCTATATTTTTAAATAGGCCGGATGGGGGTCTGATTGCCATAGTTTAATTGCTTTCTCTTTTCAGGATTCCAGATTGTTGGCTGAAATACATATTGCTCTTATGAAACTGATTATAAAAGATATTGAAGATGTTGCTCGAACTCCTTCTGGTGGGCCTGGAACAAATCAGTATAGTGCTGTCAATCCTGAAGGTGGACATCCTCAAATAGTTGAAGGGGTAATCACTGCTGTGCATACTTCCTCTTTAGGCTGTAAATGTACTCTCTTGTGGGATGATCAAAGCTTACCCGCTTGTGGACTTCATTGACAGGCATATCTTTGGGGTTTTGACATACGCAATTGGCAGAAGCACTTAAATCCTTTGACATGGTCTGAAGTACTGCGACAATTTGCGCTCTCTGCTGGATTCGGACCTCCATTGAAGAAAAAGAGAGAACACACTTGTTTGAATGATTCTGACGAGGTGCTACATTTTCTGTCCTCATTTTCATCTTACGATATATCGTGACTTCTATTTTTCCTGTGGCTTATGATCTAATATTGGGTAGTAATCTAAGTAATGCGATATGTTGATACTGGTTTACTGCAAATGGAGGAGATATAGTAAACTTCTTAATAATTGGTTATTTTGAAGTTAGTCAGATCTTAGTGAGATGTATAATTCCAAAAACTCATTTGGTCCTTTTTTCTTATATGTTTCCAAATTTAAATTTACTAGAAAGTAGAGTAACAATCTGCGGTTATGCTAAAGGGACCACTTTAACTGTGTTTGAACTGGTTTTATGTAATTGCTCTCCGCTATAGTGATAGCAATTTGGATATATGCCTTCTCCAGCTGTTTTTGTGTTGTCAAGTCATTATCTTATGTTTCAAATAGAAGGTGCACTATGTCTAATTATGGTAATTTCCCCCTATTATGCAGACTAAAGGCTGCGAAGACATTGTATCCACCCTGCGAAGTGGTTCGGCAGCTGTAAATGCTGTTGCAATTATGCAAGAAAAAGGATTTATGTCGCAGCGCAAATCCAGGCATCGGTTGACACCAGGGACTGTGAAATTTGCTGCTTACCATGTTCTCGCTCTCGAGGGAGACAAGGGCTTAAATGTTCTAGATATTGCGGAAAGGATTCAAGTAACTGTTCTCACTGTGAACCTTTTTGATTATGGTTCGATGTGTTTGAAGATTTGTTTTGTTAATTTTTTTCTCTATTCGTTGTTTTCCAGAAATCTGGGTTACGTGACCTTTCAACAAGCAAGACTCCAGAAGCCTCTATATCTGTTGCTTTGTCAAGGGATCCAATACTTTTTGAAAGAATTGCTCCTTCAACATACAATGTCCGACTTGCTTTCAGGAAGGATCCTGCTGATGCTGATGCAATTATTTCAGCAGCCAAGGAAAAAATACAAAGATATGCTAATGGATTTCTCTCTGGACAAAATGCTGAAGATGAAGAAAGAGATGATGATTCTGAAGGTGAAGGTGATGTTGCTGAAGGTCCAGAAGTTGATGACTTGGGTACTCCATATGGTGTAAACAAGAATAGGGAGCAATGCAGCGTTCTTGACACCTGCTTGGTGAATGGAAAAAGTAAGGCCTCTGATGAGGTTGCACAACAAATTGGAGTTGATGTTGTTGGTAAGGACATAGTTTTGACTACTGATGTATTTTATGCGTTATTTGGATTTTTTTAATGTGAAAGCACAGCGTAGTAGTAGTTGTTGAAAACATTGTTTTTCATTATCTGTTGATGCTCTCTTATAGGTATTGAGGGAAGTAACCCTAGCCAAGAATGTTCAGAAATTGATGAGAGCAAAGCAGGTGAGCCATGGGTTCAAGGACTCACTGAAGGTGAATACTCTGACCTATGTGTTGAGGAGCGTCTAAGTGCTCTTGTTGCCTTGATTGGCATATCAAATGAAGGGAATTCTATCCGTGCAATTCTTGAGGTAATAAATCTGATAAATTTATCATTGATTTGACCATTACTGTCTCTTTCAGCTATCTAACAAAGATGGTTTTGCAGGATCGTCTGGATGCAGCAAATGCTTTGAAAAAACAGATGTGGGCTGAAACCCAGTTGGATAAAAGACGATTGAAGGAGGAGACGATTAATAGATTTAATGATAGTTCCTTCAATGCTGTGGTCGAGGGTGGCCAAAGCCCATTGGGATTTCCAAACAATAAAAATCAAGGGACATCACCAACCACACTGGTTAAGGATGAATCTGCTGTTATTGCAGACAATGTTCAGAATCACTTTGAAAGCATTCCTGCTGAAAAGGGTTCAGTGGCACAAGAAACCTTCGTGGGTCAATTTGCCGTACCAAGTGGGAATACAGTAGAAAGGTCACGCATGCAGTTAAAGTCTTTCATTGGTCACAAAGCAGAAGAGATGTATGTGTACAGGTCCTTGCCTTTAGGTCAAGACCGCAGACGTAATCGCTACTGGCTATTTGTTGCCTCTGGTTCTAGCCAAGATCCTGGTTCTGGCAGGATATTTGTTGAATCACCTCATGGCTGCTGGAGACTTATTGACACTGAAGAGGTACGCTCCTTTCTTTTTCAGAAAGCATTTTGCTGTTAGTAAATCGTTAAAGTAGGTTTAGTAGGCTGAATATATGTTTATGGATGGAAGAATTTTGCTCTATTTTGGTTAGAAAAGAGGACAGCCTAGTGCACTAAGCTCCCCCTGTGCGCGGGGTCCGAGGATGGGCCACCAAAATGGCTCTACTGTATGCAGCCTTACCTTTCATTTCTGCAAAGAGTTTTTTTTTTTTATATATTTAGGTATAAGAAATGGAAAGTTATGTCTGAGAAGAGATGACAATGAACAATGAGATGACTCATTAAAAAAATGAAGAACCAGATGAATCTGTAGTTCAGAAAGAAGTACATGTCTGGTAATACTCAACAAATGCTGTGGATATTGTTACTTTTCTGGTGTAAGGAAAGTTATTGGGGTCAGGGAAACACCTATATGTAGTTATATAGACCTTTGCGAGGTCTTTTTCCGTCCTAAATATCCCAGGCGTAGCTACTACCTGTGTATGTACTAATCCTTTATTTTACCTGCAGGCATTTGATTGTCTTTTGGCTTCTTTGGATACTCGAGGGGTGAGGGAATCACATTTACATATTATGTTGCAAAAGATTGAGGGTCCTTTCAAGGAACGTGTGCGGCAAAACATGTCTTATGGTGGTATCATAGGTCAACATGGAAACAAATGTAGAAATGAATCTTCTGCAGCAGGTTCGAGCCCAGCCTCTGGTGCAAGTGCAGACAGTCCTAACAGTACCATATATGGCATGAGTTCTGATAGCTGGGAAACATCTTCGTCTTTTAAAATTGAGCTCGGGAGGAATGAGGAAGAGAAAAGGAATGCCTTAAAGAGGTACCAAGGTTTTCAGATCTGGATGTGGAAAGAATGTCTCAGTTCATCAATCTTATGTGCCATGCGATATGGGAAGAAAAGGTGCTTGCCGCTTTTGGGAATTTGTGGCCACTGTTTAGATTCTTATCTTTCAGGAGAGGGCATTTACCCTTCTTGCAACAAGATGAGTTGCAAAGTTGACATGAACAACGAGTTCCATGAGCAGGCAATGGATTCTATGGACAGTCTGAAAATTGATTACAAGAACTTGGTGGTTTCAAATGCTTGTCCTTTAAGAGTCAGATTAATGAAGGCCGTATTAAGTTTCCTTGAGGTGAGATTCTTTGAGATATATCTCCAAGAATCTGTTTTCTGTCGGGCTGTCCGCCTTCACTTTTCTCCTTATTATTAAGTGTGTGTCTTTCTAATAGCTGGACAGACATGAACATCACGTACATATGAGGCACAACCTGTTGACAGCTTTTAGTTTCTTTTAGCGTGATGTTTAGTATTAATTTTTTGCTCTGGAATTCACAGGTTTATGTGCCATATGAGGCACTTCAATCATCTTGGACAGAAGACTGTAGAAAGACGTGGGGCATGAAGCTGCAGAATTCGTCGTCTCCGGAGGATCTTCTCCAGGTTTATGTCACTCCCTTTGACTCATTTTATATGGCATTATTGTTGGGGAGTCTATCGTTACTTTCAAGTTTTTAAAAATGTTTCCTGATTTGTTTAGTTATAAAGAAATATGATTTGTAGTTCTTTTTATGTAGTTCCTAAATTTTCGAATTTTCAAAAGGCCGAACATTCTTTATCTTGACAACTACAAAGAAGTTTGAGGAATCCATGTACGAGTTTACTACGAAAATTTGCTTTGGGCCTTACCCCGTCATTAATTGTTAATATTTGGACTAATTATATTTTTGTCATTTTCATTTCATGAGTCAGTCTGATTCAGGCTTAACTGATTAAAGTGTCTTGTCAAGGTACAATTTATTTTACAGTGTTGAGTTTAGTGAAACAAAAATATATGCGAACTATTATTTATGATAAGGAACTGGCAAGATTTCTTCCTTAGCCAGCTCTTTCTTATACTCGTTGAAAGAAAAGGAAAAGAGTAGAATAGAAAAGTGAAGGTTATGCCTCATTTGGGAGTGGTTTCACTCCTGCGTGGTTGTTCCTCAAACCAGTTATTTGTATTAATGATGCTGGGATCATCTAAAGACTTTACTTTGCCAGAAAGCATGTCAAATTCAGATAGTTTGGCTGATTTGATAGCTGTTGCTGGACCTGTACCTACACCTCCCTCCAAATTCAGAAGCTGCAAGAAGAAAATGTTCTTGATTGTGTGGATTTTTTTGCAGATTCTGACTCAGTTAGAGCGCGTCATCAAGCGAGATTACTTGTCCGCCAACTATGAGACTGCAGAAGAATTGATGGGTCTATGTGCTTTATCAAGAAATGCTTCTTCTGGATCTACTTGCCCTGAATCCGTACAACTCCCGTGGATACCTCAGACCACCGCAGCAGTGGCTCTCAGACTTTTGGAGCTTGATGCCTCCATATCCTATGATCCTCAGCAGAAAATTGAGGCTGAGTTAAGAAATAAAGTAGATTCCCTTCCAGTTGAGTTGTCTTCCCTTCTAATTCAAGTATGTTATTAATTATGTTGAGTTTTACTGTTTATCCGTGTTTGTTTGTACTGCATGATACTGTCTTTGTGGATTTATTTGGTGAAAGAAAGTTTGTCGACTTGTATCTTGTCTGACATTTGATCGTCCACTGGCTAATCGTCTCTAGGCCTGCAGATAATACCAGTCACTATAAAATAGATGCCATTATTTGGCTAATGATGGTTTCCCGAATTATCTTGATGACTTACTTTTTCTTGCATACAGAAGCCATCTTTGGGGTATGCTTCTTTGAAAGAGCTGCAAAAGGTAGAACCAACAGATATGGATCATGATGGACTGTTGAGAGAGGAGAACTGGGATTATGTCAGCAATTTGCCTAGCAGCTCAAGAAGTAGGCAGGTTGTTCGTGGGCGAGGAGGCGGTCGTCCGCGTGGAAGGCTGCAGAAAGGAACTGCTAGCAAACCACCAGAATCTGGCAGGGCTGTTGTAAGGCCTAGTGAGACGTTAACTCAAGTTCTTATTAAGCAGGGAGAAAAGCATGGGCAGAGACATGTACGAGGTCGCCGAACTGTCAGGAAGAGGAGAATAGAGAAGAAAATTGTTGAAGAGATTCAACCAACAGATTATTTGGGTGACAGAGGTAGCCGACTGACTCTTGTAGTATCACCTAGAAAGCACGAGAGGGAAAAGTTTGACATTAACATGGAAGGAATAGAAGCCACAAACGATAATAGTAGTAATAGTGTGGAAGCTGCTGAATCTGATGACAGTGCTCCCGAAAATACGTACGAGTTTAACAGGAGTGATTTAATGGAAATGTCAGATGAGGATCAGGTTGTTTCTGCTGGTGATGGCATTGAAGATGACAATGACGATGATGATGACCCTGATAATGACAACGATGATAGATACAGAAGCCAGGGCCGAAATCTGGATGATAGATACAGAAGCCAGGGCCAAAATCTGGATGATAGATACAGAAGCCAGGGCCAAAATATGGAAAGATACGATAATATGGACGATGACGACTCAGATAGGGATGGGGGTGTCAATGAGGATCAAGAGTCGGACTCTTCAGAGTCTGAAGATTATAGTGATTGAGGTTGCCAAGATTTTCAGGGAAGCTTGACAATCGCAATATAGCTCTGATGGTTGATCGCTGGGAGCACCAAGGTCTGGCGTGATCACATTCTTTTTTGTTTTTGTTTTTGTTTTTGTTTTTGGGAGAAGCTTTGGTATTCTTTTAAGATGAAGCCCGAGAGTTGGCTTGTCTTTGTGTATAGTCTTAAAGGAGCCGATTTTGGTAACATTTTATCATCATAGCATAAGTTAGAATAGTATAAAATTGGTTTGTCCGAGTTCCAATACGGTCGTACAATTGTGATATGGGGTTGTTGGTGATCAAAAACAGCTATGTCAAATTCACAGTTGCACGTTTCTGACAAGTCTAGTTTTATGTTAATGATTAGTGGCTCATCTTATACTCCAATGTCCGAAGATCATGTATGAACATGGACCACCACTTAGCTGTAATTGACAACTTGTTAGCCAGTATCTTTTGCTTCGTTGTGATTTATTAGGGTCAGAAGTGCTCCAACTTGTACCAATTTGTTCTTCTCTGCTACTTTGTTGTCACTTAATTTTAAAGAATAGATGCCTTTGTTAATGTTAGAATTCCTTTTGTCATGCAGAATTTAGAATAAAGGCGTTTGTAATATAGCAAAAGAGGACAGAGTAATGACCTAGCATTAAAACTTATATTCTCACTTATCACATCTTACCATTCTTTATCACCTTTTTGCAATCAACCACGAGGTTCTTTCTCCAAGTTTTAAATAGAGAATTGTAGATCACTTACTCGTGGACACTTTTCCCCCCTCCTTTTTGAAGTGTTAAATCCTGTTGATAGAGAATTGCAAAGATGCCTATGCTTGTTCATCGTGCTCTTGAACCAGACAAGTTAGGACTCTAAAGATATAAACTTCTACTGTGTTCAGTTATGATTTCCCTATTACAGTATTGAGCTGCTATGGCTTAACTAATTAATGTAGCGGGTAAGTGTCAAATGTTGAAAAATACGTTTATGCATTGAAGAAAATTTTATAAATAAACAGTCATGTTTGGATAAAAGTTTTGATATGAAATAAATGGAATGCCTTAAAGCTTGAACTATCTACCGAAGATATAAATTTATATCTTTGCATGAAGAAGACGTTAATGGTTTTTAGAGTTACAAAGACAACAAAGCAAAATAATAATAGAAGTTTGGTTAAACTAAGAGCAATTATAAGCTTAAAAACCATAAGCTTAATGAACTTATAACTTTTAACTGATTTACAGGCGGGAGAGAAACGGTACCCGAATTTGTCTTGTTTACGTTTTCTCTTAGCACCTGCTATAGTTAACGTCTCTACAAACCTACAAGAACAGTTATCAAAATACAAGGTTGTGCTCCAGACAAATAATCCAACTAGCTCTGCAAAGTACATGATGAGTCTAAAAAGATATTCTTGAGAAGTTTAAAATGGCAGTCCTAGACTATATTCACATTATTCATTTTGTCTCACACTCGCAATATATGTAGCTAAATACAGAAAGACTACAAGAGAACCAATTACCCCAAACATAGAAAGAAAAGGAGAGAGAAGAAAAAGGGACAAAATCAGAACAGTCTATGAATCAAACTATGGGTGTATGTAAAACAATTAGGCTTAGGAAGCAAGCAACTTCTTAATTCCAGTTTTCTGATCTGCTGTTAACCTTGTAGGGAACTTGATATTGAACTTGATCCTCAAATTCCCTCTCTTTGAAGGTTCTTTTGGTATTGGCATTCCTTCCCTTGGCACAACCTCTTCATAGTTTGGATGTATTACATTGTTGATAGGAATAGTCAGTTTTCTTCCATCAAGCGTCGTTAGATGGACCGTGTAGCCTGTTAATGCTTCAGCAAGTGAGATTTTCTGATTGATCACGAGGTCATTTCCATCCCTCGTAAACACACTGTGTGGCTTCTCATCAATGATGAACACGAGATCTGCAGGAACAACATTTGGCTCTTCGTTTCCTTTTTCTGGGAATGTAATCTTAGTTCCCTTTTTCCAGCCAGGTTTGATGTCAATGGTTAAAATTTCTTCTACCGGTAAAGTCTTCCTGCATAAGGAAACCAGTTATCAGAATATCAATATACGACTTTTAACTTCCATATGCTGATTTTACACTGTCAGGTCACCTTTAAGGGTAATTCATAAACATGAGTGGATAACAATACAAGCCAAATGATTAATCAGGGACAAGTATATCATATGTGAAAATCTGATTAGTTTACTTACCCACTTGCATCAGCTATCTCCCTAGAGATTTTCATCTTTTTGGTTGTTCCCTTATAAAGTTCTTCTAGACTACAAGGCAATCTTCGTTCGATCAGTGGCGCCTTCCGGGGGCCTGAGCTCATTGGTCTGCCTTCACCAAATGAACTAAAGATATCATCCCCAAACATTGAACTAGAAAACCTTGTACCTCTCATCCCACTACCACCACCTCCCATGCCCCCACCTCCTATACCCCCACCACCAAATGGGCTCGAAAACCCGAAAAATTCTGCAAAGATATCATTGGCATTTCTAGGGTTGAATCTAAACACATTTGGTCCTTCTCCTGTCTGAAAAAATGTAGCCCCACCAAGTCCACCAGCACCAGCATCAGGAGGTGGCACTTGACCTTTAAGGCCTTCTTCCCCATACTGATCATAAATTGCCCTTTTCTGTGAATCACTTAAAACCTGCATCACAATTTCAAGTTAACACCCTATTCAACACACATAATCACAATTCTAAATTAAAAATACAATCTTGAATAAGCCTTATAAACATACAATCTTGAAAAGGTAGTTGGGACCTAATTCTAGTTCTAATTTAACAAAAACAAATTCAAGAAGCAAAGTATTGGAACATAACAAATGAAAAGTAGCAGTACTTAACAGAATTACCATAAAGTTAGCAGCTTTACGCAATAATCAAAATGAAGAAAAAGAAACAAGAATTATATATTACACACCACATTAAAAAAAATATCCAAAGTGATCCACCAAGTTGAGAACAATCTTCAATAAGTCTCATAAAAATACAATCTTGAATAGGTAATTGAGACCCAATTCTAGTTTTACCAGATGAACATCTCCTATTTAAAATATACTAACCCCCTGTTTGGATGGTTGTTTACCGTGGTTCATTATTGTATTGTTTTCATTGATACCATGTTTGTTTGTTTCCATTAACCTGTTGTAATTCCATAGTTATATAACTATGAAAAAACCCATTTTTGTAAACACGGATTTGGTGATTTTTGCGTAGTTACTTATTTTATTTATCCATTATACGTCAAACCAAACAATAAAAATGTTATTAAACACCATCCAGAGGGTAAAAAAGATAGTACCAAATAAGATAAACAAATTTCAAGAAGCAAAGTATTTGAAAACAAAAAAGAGCATAACAAATGAATATTAACCATAAAGTTGGTAGCTTTATTGAATAATAAGAATAAAGAAAAAGAAACAAGAATTATGTATTAAAGTACCTCATAGGCTTCAGAGATCTGTTTGAATTTAGCCTCAGCTTCTTTCTTGTTATTGGGGTTCTTATCAGGGTGCCATTTCATAGCCAATTTCCTATAAGCTTTCTTCAAATCATCATCTTTAGCATTCTTATCAACCTGCAATATGTTATAGTAATCTACACCCATCTCCCCTAACTCCTTTATCAGTTGTTAAATTTGAAAAGATAGAAAGGCTAATATTGTGTTGTGTAGATAGAATGATTCATGTTTGTGTTTGAAAGGGGTAGTGTTATTTTAATTTATTAAGAAAAGGAGAGAGATGAGTCTAGAAAATAGAGCTAGTAGAATGGGGAACAATGTAGAACTTTCCAGATTTCAGTTGAGCAATACTTTCCATCTAATGTCGTTTTTTTTTAAAATACTTTCCACGTCTTTAGACATTACATGAATTAAAGCATTGAAATTTTTTTGTGATAAGTATCCATGTAAAATAAATTACAAACATAATCCTCGTATTTCAATAAATCTCTTTATACATTAGAGCTTCGGTAAATTTTCCTTGAAAATAGAAAGCGTTAAACTATTTGAATCAATTATGGAATGTTAAGGATATATGTGAATTAATCTTTTAACGAATGACATATCTACTCAACTTCGAATACTTTAAGGGTATACTTGGACTTTTTTGTACTAATGAGCTGTTTGGACATGATTTGAAGTTGAAGTTTTGTTTGGATATGCAATTTGAATTTCTTAAGTTATATTTTTTCTTATAGACATAAATGTAAGATGATATTAATCTCTCTTGAGGAGTCTTTCATTAATATCAAGGTATATATAGAGTACAATATTCATCCCTTATACAATAGGAATCCTAAGCCTATACAAAAGAGAAACCCTAGTCTTACCATAATTATATTTACACAATATATGGAAATATTCTAATTATGGGTAGGGAATATATTTACACGTTTACACACTGCCTCAGTCGGAGAGGGAGGAGGCCGGACGCTGAGACTGGCTCTGAAGTCAAGAAATAACTGTCTGGGAAGTCCTTTGGTAAATATGTCTGCATACTGATAGGATGATGGAACATGTAACACTCTGACATGGCCTAACACAACTTTCTCACGAACGGCTGTATGTCTATCTCAATATGCTTGGTTCATTGATGTTGAACCGATTATGAGAAAGATAGATGGCGTAGATGTTATCACAATACACAATAGATGCCTGACGCAAGGACACCAAGTTCTAACAAAGAATTCGAGCCAACAAATCTCGGCTACTACATTTGCAATGCCTCTGTACTTTCGGCCTCGATCTTTGGGCGAGATAGGGTAGCCTGTCGCTGGGCGTACCAAGAAATCGATTATGCCCTAAGAAAACACAAAGCCGGAGGTGGAGCGTCGCGTGTCCGGACACCCCGCCTAATCTGCATCCGTATATGAAAGCAACCTGCCTGGTGCGTAGGGGTATAGGTGCAAACCATAATCAATAGCGCCTTAATGTATCGAATAATACGCTAAGAGCGGTGAAATGAGACTCTCTGGGGCATGTATGAATAAGCACACCGCCGAACAACATAAGCTATGTCCGGCCTGGTGAATGTGAGATCTTGAAGTGCACTGCAAGGCTCCTATACTGAGTAGGATCGAGACCGGAGCACCATCCATAACACCGAGCTTAGATTTGGAATCAAGCTGAGTAGGCACCTCTTTGCGATTCGCCATCTTAGCCTCAGACACGATCTCTTCTGCATACTTACGCTGACACAAGAACATATGATTGGCAGACCTGGTCACTGATATCCCCAAAAAGTAACTCAGCTTCCCCAAATCAGTCATTGCAAATTCGGACTTGAGCAAGGTAATAATCTCATTTTTCAATCCGTCGGAGGAGGCAGTAAGAACAATATCATCCACGTAAAGTAATAAGTAAGCAGTGCTACTACCTCGATGAAAAATGAAAAGTGGTGTATCACTCTTGCTGCATACAAACCCAATCTGCAAGATATACATGGCAAAATGATCATACCACGCACGGGGGGCCTGCTTCAGGCCATATAGTGACTTACGGAGACGACACACATAGTGAGGAACTGCTGGATGGGTGAACCCTAGTGGCTGATGCATGTAGACTATCTCTCTCAGATCCCCATGTAAGAATGCATTCTTCACATCAAGCTGATGGATCGGCCAGTGTTTGCCCATGGCTATGCTCAAAACTGTGCGGATGGTAGCCGGTTTGACAACCGGGCTGAAGGTCTCACCACAATCAATGCCCTCCTGCTGATTTATGCCATTAGCCACAAGACGGACCTTATACCTCTCAAGATCCCCATTGTCTCTGAACTTGTGACGAAATAGCCACATACAACGAATGACATTCACCCCCTCAGGTCTAGGTACTAGATCCCACGTGTGCTGTTTAGTTAAAGCATTGAATTTCTCATACATAGCCGCATTCCAATTAGGGTCTTGTTTGGCCAATTTTGGGTTCTTTGGAAGTTGAGAGATGGTTTGGGCAGACAAGTTGAAATGGACTTTGGGTTTGAAGATTCTATGCTTTGAACGAGTTTCCATTGGATGGGTAGGGACAATGGGTGACGGAGTGGTGTCTGAGACGGGGGGTAAAGTCGGATAAGGAGAGGGTGGGGGCGAAGCCGTCGGAGGTGCCGCGACTCCTGGATCGAGAGTCGCGGCGCTAGAAGGTTGACAGACTTCTCTGAAGTTTTAGTGTCGCGGTTCTGACGACGGAACAGAGGATGTGAGTTGTTCGATTATGAGGGGAGAGATGGCAGACTCGTCAAGAAATGAGTAGTCCTATTTTTGGAATTTTGGAAGATTCGAAAATGGGAATGTGGTCTCGTCGAATGTGACGTGACGAGATATGTGGATCTGACGAGTCGACAAGTCATAGCATAGATAGCCCCTATGGTTCGGCGGAAATCCTAGAAAGATACATGGAGTGGACCTAGGAGCGAACTTGTGAGGGGCGGTAGAGCTAAGGTTGGGATAGCACAGACAACCAAAAATCCGTAGATGATCATAAGAGGGGATTCTATGGTAGAGGATTTCGGTAGGGGTCATATTGTGAAGAGTGCTAGTAGGGAGAATATTTAGAGTGTATTCTGACATTTTAGCAGCATAGACCCAGAAGGGTGGATGGAGGGATACATGAATCAATAGGGTGCGAATCATATTGTTAATGGTGCGGATGATTCTTTCAGCTTTACCGTTTTGTGGTGAGGTGTGAGGGCAGGAGAAGCGAAAGACCATGCCATTATTGGTACAAAAGCGGTGAAACATAGAGTTATTGAATTCACGACCATTATCTTACTGAAATGATTTTATGCCTTTTCCAAATTGTGTTTGAATGAAATTGCGAAACTCAAGAAATTTGACAAACACTTCCGATTTGAATTTAAGAGGGTATAATCAAACGTAGTGTGAAAAATCATCAAGCAACACAAGATAGTATTTATGACCGAGAGAACTAGGGATAGGAGATGTCCATAAATCGGCATGTATGTTATCAAAAGGAGCAAATGTAACACTAGTAGATGATTTAAAGGGAAGACGAATATGTTTGCCTAAAGAGCAAGAAACACAATTTTGGGCAAGTTTCCCATTACAATCAATGAAATTGTTGCCTCTAAGAAAATTAAACACTGGGACTCATGGATGACCAAGCCTATTATGCTAGGTTGAAGAAGAAACACCCGCTAGAGTGACGGGAGAGCAAGATCTGGCAGCGGATGTGGAAGTGAATGGATAGAGATCCCCCGTGCTATTGCATTTCGTAAGAGGTGTCCCCGTATGAAGATCCTTTACAGTAAAATCAAAAGGGTCAAAATCCACAGAGACAGAATTATTACGAGTAAATTGGCGGACATATATGAGGTTCTTAATCATGTGTGGGGCATATAGGGTGTTTTTGAGGGAGAAGGGTGCATGAGGAGGTTGTGTGTATGAGGTACCATAACCCTTAACTGGAATGCGTTGTCCACTACCAACTGTAACATATTGAGAATGCTTTAAACAAAACAGTTTAGGATTAGTACCTGCAGACTGGGTGACGTGAGATGTGGCGCCTGAGTCCATGTACCAAGTATTGTCAGGCTGTTGCATAGATAGAGTCTTTGAACGCCGACCCAACTCGATGGGTGTCATGCCGGATGAGGCTGCGGGACGACCTTGCATGAAGTGGGCTCTTTGTGGGGATGGAGCGGGGCCTAACAAACCGGTAAGAATACGCATTGTATGGATCGCTGGCATCGAATGGACTTGAGTCGCCGCGGCTCAATCGGGCGCCATGATCAGACGAATCGGCCGAGGAGCCGCGTGCGCTTGTTCTGCGATCTCGTTGTTGTCGCTGTTGGTTACTGGACCGCGATCCTTGCCACGACCACGACCTCTACCGCCGCGCTCTTTTCCACTTTGCCGCCGCGCCCGCTGTTGGGAGTTGTCCGGTAGCGTCTGATCTTGGGGCTGCGTGTCGACAGCTAACACCTGCTGAGCGTGCTCATCCTGCTTAGCACGACGGGTTTCTTCGAGCAACAATTGTGAGCGAGCTTTGTTAAAATTCGGTAGCGGATCTGCTTGTTGAATAATGGTGGCCAAAGTATCATATTCGCCCTTAGTAAGGCCAGAAATCATTTGTAGCACCATTTTATCGCCGCGATGTGAGCGTCGATGTTAGAGAGTTGATCCGCTAGAACTTTAAGCTGCTTGCAGTACTCAGAGACATTGGAGAAGTTTTCAAGACGTGTTTTGTTGAACTGTTCTTCCAAATATATGGCACGAGTGTGCTTCTTGTCCTGAAAAATTTCCTCCAAACGATTCTTCAAGTCAAGGGCTGTGGAGTCAGATTTCATGATAGTAAGGTGCAAATCCTGAGAGATACTACCATATATCCATTGTTTGACGCCGGCGTCGAGACAATGCCAGATAGAATCATCAACCTCCGTAGGGCGCAGAATAGTGTCATCAATATGGTCAAGGACGTTATAGAGACATGCATGATTGCGAAAAAGTTCAACCCAAGGAGAATACTGGTTGTTTTCTTGATCAAGAATAATGGGAATACGGTTCTTGATGTTGGAAACAGTAAGGGCGGGATGAAACGGTGGTGATGACTTTGTGGAGGTAGAGGCGTCAGAAAGTGTGGAAGAATCAGGGATAGCCATTTAGAGAAGAGAAGAAAGGAAGAACAAAACCCGAAAAATAAGAAGAAAATCCGGGAGGGCCGCGGCGTAGGAGAGAAGCGTACAATGGAAGAGAAAGGTTTTTAGGGTTTTGTTTATTTGGCTCTTGATACCATGTAAGATGATATTAATCTCCCTTGAGTAGTCTTTCATTAATATCAAGGTATATATAGAGTACAATATTCATCCCTTATACAATAGGAATCCTAAGCCTATACAAAAGAGGAACCCTAGTCTTACCATAATTATATTTACACAATATATGAAAATATTCTAATTATGGGTAGGGAATATATTTACACGTTTACAATAAAAACCCACAAGCTGTGAAAAATATCAAAACTTTTCCGATTCTTATACAATCTTACCAAATGAGCAAGTCATAGTTAATAACAAAATCAATACGCTATTAGAAGACCTTTTTAAAAAATACAATATCAATTGATCAAACTTTACTTCAATGAAATGAGAAATTAAACCTGAGTTATAGTGTAGCTGCTCTTTAATATAATCATTTCACATGGTTGGTAAGAGTAAAATTGTTATAAATATACTACCAACTTGTGAATATTTTAATATTTGACATAAATGGTTAGTAAACATGATCGACAAATATATCTACCAACTTGTGAATCTATTTTTATAAAAATATAAATTTATGGATCAATTTTTACATTTAAAAAAATTAAAATCGTGATTTGGAGATGATTTGAAATTTCATCTCATAAGATAAATCGCATCTAAACTCCTACTACATATATGATTAGACTAATAACCACATAATCTTGTTATACGTTAAAATTTGTAAATAATTGCACAGTACATATCAATTTTAGCAATTTAACAAGATGTATGGACCATTTTTTAATAAGATAAATAGAATCAAATTTTTATCAAAGTTATTTCTTGCCCGATATAACTTGTGAGCAAGATATGATTTGCTAAGTCATCAAAATATGTGAATAGTTCAATAAGATATGTAGAATAAAATTGTACGAGAGTTATGTTCCGTCCGTCATTACTTCATAAAACTTTGGTCCCGTTTTGGACATTTTTTTTCTTTCTAACTACAACTTGAAGTTGCCATCACAGCCGTGAAATGCACCCATTTTCTCGTGTGTTCTTTATAGTTATACTTATTCCTTTTGGCTTCGGTGTGTGTTTGGTAGGAATAATTTTCAATTTTTTTTATATTTGGTTGGTCTTTTTCTTAGGAAAATAAATTTTTAAAAAATGAAAAAAATGACTTTGCTAATGAAAGTAAAGAAAACAAGTTCATATATGACACTTTAAGTTTATTGTCTCCTCCCAACCCACCCAACACTCCCACCCCCCTCCCCTTTCACTATCTCATACCCCACCACCCATGAACACCCACTTCCCATCATCTACCCCATAATATTTTGGTAGATTACATATAAATGCTTTTAGGATAATATTTTTTTACTTACATACCAAATACTAAAAAATAAGTAAGAAAATCATTTGTTATCCGAGAATATTTTCCTTCATACCAAACACACCCTTAATATTTTATTTATTTCTTTTAGTTTGTAACAATGATTAGCTTTCAAAAGTATGAACAAATGATGAGAATTATGAATGAAGTCCAAGTCA
>CM056499.1:43209820-43230724 GCA_029783415.1 Anisodus acutangulus | reverse complement strand
TTTCATCATCTACCCAAGCCAAACACACCCCACCAGTGATCAAAAGAGTAGAAATCGTCCATGGAGAACCCACAATCCAGTGGACATCAAAAGAGTTTGACGGGTTCTCTGTCCAGGAGGGATAGAGTAAAGAAGAGAGGCAAAACTAGGTTCTTTCTCCCCACCATAAGGCTGAGGAGAAGAGGCTGCCGCCATGACACCTCTAAATCGCCATAATCGCCAGAGAGAAGGAGAGAGGAGAGAGGCGGGTGGGTTTTAGCATAATGATTCGAATAGGGACTCATGAGGACTTTTAAAAACCTATTGGTGGATGAGCATTCACTTCCGTTGCAGTGTCTAAGATTCATACAACAACTTGAGAAATTCAACCCAGTACCATGTTTTAATGTTGACTGCCACTTGCTTAGTTCTTGTTAATCTGATGTTCAATCTAAGTTGGAAAAAGCCACGTGGATTTTATTTTTAAATTTAATAATATATATGGCCAATTATAATAAGTCACGTGGCTTTTTAAAATTTAAAAAATCATTAAGTTTAGGAGTAAAAAAAATAGGTTTGGTATAATTTTAGACCAATAAAAATATGTCCCGTATCCATTTTGAATTTGAGTCAAACAGTATATGTAGTCAAGCTCTACTTCAGTACAACTACAAAGTACAAATAATGCAGTTGAGTTCCACTAACTTTTGAGCAATGTCTTCCATTTCACTTCCTCTCCTGACCCTCCGATCATCTCCATCCATCCCATTCCCCTCAATCATCAATCTCAGCCGTCCCTTTTCTACTTCACTCTCCTCCAACACCTTCCACCATTCACAGCTACTAGTCTCAAGTAGTACTACTTCTAACCAAGCCGTAACCGAAACAACTTCCAACTCTATCATCAATGTCCAAAACGACGACGCTTTAGACACCACCCTTTTTATTATTAGGACCAAGAACCGAATTGGGCTTCTCCAAATCATTACCCGGGTGTTCAAAGTTCTTGGGTTAAGAATTGAGAAGGCTATAGTTGAATTTGAAGGAGAGTTTTTTGTTAACAAGTTTTATGTTAGTGATTCTAATGGTAAGAAGATTGAGAAAGTTGAGTATTTGGAGAAGATACAGAAGGCTTTGGTTGAAGCAATGGACGGTGATGATGGAGGTGGGGGGCCGCCGTCGGTGGCGGTTAGTGGGAGAGGTGTGGTGGTGAGGAAAGGTGGGTTGAAGGCAAAGGCAGAGAAGATGTTTGGGTTGATGGATGGGTTCTTGAAGAATGATTCAGTTAGTTTACAAAAGGATATTCTTGATCATGTTGAATTTACTGTTGCTAGATCAAGATTCAATTTTGATGATTTCGAAGCTTATCAGGTACTCTCTCCATTTCATATTACTTACAACTTATTTGGATGTAAGCTTGTTTGGATGGTTGTTACCTATTATGTTGTATTGTTAGTTAAAATATAATGCTTAAACTTTATTGTAACTTATTATTTCACAACAAAAAATCCCATTTTATGTAACAATCAATTTGATGTGATTGTATTGTTACCTTATTTATTTTTTCTCATTTTGTTTACCCTACCTTTTTATAATAATTTCACCCCATACCCTACTTTTCTTATAGGTTTATCCTTCAAATCGCTGATGTGTGTAGATTCTCCCACATCGGTTGTGGATGGGAATTTAGACTCCTTGTATAAACTTGATCAATCCTTCCCTCATGAGCTAACTTTTGTGGTTGAGTTAGGCCCAAGATCTATTCTCTACATGTTATGTGGACTCCTTATATGGACTTGGACAATACTCACCTTATAAACTAGATTTTGGGATTAAGTTAGGCCCAAAATCCATTCTTTACCTGGTATCAGAGCCAGACTCATCCTAATTAATTGTTTACCCGATGTTGGGCCCCCATCATATATTGTCCATGATCCAGATGTCCAGTTTGGGCGTGTGGACTTGGGCAATCCACGCTAATTAAATTCATCTCATTTTGACTTTGCTTATTAGTTAATAATCATTTATCCTTTACCCTACCTTTTTTTAGTAGCTCTTACTAATGAAGAGTGCACAATGCAGGCATTAGCGCATAGTGTAAGGGATCGGCTTATTGAGCGATGGCATGATACACACCAGTATTTTAAGAAGAAAGATCCTAAGCGAATTTACTTCCTCTCGCTTGAATTTCTTATGGGTACTTGACATTCACATGCTCATAAAGTCATTTTATTTTGCTGCATTTAATTAGCGCGCAGCTAGGTCTTTCCTATTCAATTATTCTGTTTTCTTTTTTGGAATTTTTTGTCTAATTAAGTTTTTTCTTTACTTGATCTATCAGGTCGTTCTCTAACTAACAGTGTCATAAACCTTGGCATTCAGGACCAATATGCTGATGCTTTAACTCAGCTTGGATTTGACTTTGAAATCTTGGCAGAGCAGGTAGGAGAAATCTTGATTTGTCTTCTCTGATTCTCTAGCAAAAAAAGTGTGCCTGTAACATGTCACAATCTAATAAGTAATGTGTATGTTTAGTGGTTACTTTGGATTGTTTGAACTTCGTTATGAATTTATGTTAATATAGAATATTTATAAATAATTTTTAAAGGACATGATAGGATAATGCTTGTATATGAAAATACAATAATTCCAAAATCATAGGACAACTTTATTGACTGGCCTTGCTTTGTAAAATTAATGAATATCAGTTGATGCTTCATCCATAGGCACTGTTAATTATTCTGGTATTCAATCTAATTTTGAACAAACTTGCATTTACAATTGATAGCAACTTCTTCTATATCTTCATCTTACTCAAATTTGGCTGTTCTGCTGCTCCCCTAAATAAATTATCTCTGATCATTTTGTTTCTAACGTTCATTCTAATTTTGAACAAACTTGCATTTACAATTGATAGCAACTTCTTCTATATCTTCATCTTACTCAAATTTGGCTATTCCGCTGCTCCCCTGAATAAGTTATCTCTGATCATTTTGTTTCAAACGTTCATTCGTTTCAAGGAAGGAGATGCTGCCCTTGGTAATGGTGGCCTAGCTCGCTTTGCAGCTTGCCAAATGGATTCCCTTGCGACTTTGGACTATCCAGCTTGGGGGTATTGTCTAGGCTGCTTTTTCTTGTTGTCTAAACATCACTTTGGGTCTGATGTTGTTCGCTTCATCATGGCCTTGGCTTTTGAATCTCCTCGCTTTTCCCAAACATACTAAATAATAGAAACAGTGAGAATAAATGGTCTCTGCCTTTTTAGAACAACATCCTGTTTGTAGCTGCATTTTCATATCCAGATAATAGCTACCCTTGTGATGATAAGATCCGAGTGTTTGTTTAGTTCTTTCGTTCTCTTTTCCTTTTATAAGCAGAGTTCTTTATTGTTTCGAAACCAAAATATCTTTTAGGGACCCTCCAGAATTTGGTTGGCTGCTTTTAATAAGAGTTACCTATCTAAAATTGAAATTCTAGGGTCTGAAACAAATGGCGTCTAGCTTTTCTTCAAGGATTTGTCCTTAATCATCTTGAAGTTTTCATTAAAAGGTCGACTGAGTTGGGATCCTCTACATCTCTTCATCTTCAGTTATGGATTACGCTATCAGTATGGATTATTTCGTCAGATCATAGTGGATGGTTTTCAACACGAACAACCTGATTTTTGGTTGAACTTTGGGAATCCCTGGGAGATAGAACGTGTTCATGTATCATATCCAGTGAAGGTTTGGAAGTATTTACTTTTCCGCTCTTTCAGTAATTTATCTAAATGAAACATTTTTTTTCTTGTTTTAGCTCTTGGCCCGGGGGTGGGGTGGGGAGTGTAATTTGATATTATCTTCCTCAATTTTGTTGATTGAAACATTTACTTGTTGCTAACTGGCAATGTGCTTTTTATGCAAGTTTTATGGGACTGTTGAAGAGGAAGTTTTAAATGGAAAGAAATGTAAAATTTGGATACCTGGAGAATCAGTAAGTGCTTCTGTATTTTGTAAGTCATTCTTTTGTTCAGAAAGTTAGACTTATTGTCATGTCATATCTGCCAAGTGAGAAATACTATTCCTTGAGCATTTTCTTTTGTCTCTTACTTGTAGGTTGAAGCAGTGGCTTATGATAATCCAATACCTGGTTATGGCACACGAAATGCCATCAACCTTCGACTGTGGGCTGCTAAACCAAGTGATCAATATGATATGGTAATTTTTTACCATGTTGTCTAGTAATTGTTTCTGACAACATCTAGTGGGGATGCTGCAGAGGAGGCATCTATATACTTTTGAGGGACTTATTTTCTGTGTTTACAGAGTGGTATTTTTTTCACGCTGTGACTTTTCCTTTTTATGTTTTTTCTGGATGTGTGTGTGTGCGGGGGGGGGGGGGTATGAGAAAAGGATAGAAGAACTTCATAATCGATTTACTCTTATTTCTTACTGGCTTGTGGGTATTATTCACTTTCTTCTTTTGTCAAATGTGAGTTTCATGCCTATCGTTGCACAAATCAGAACCCTTTTAGTTTTCTTTAGAATAAATCTTATTATGTTGTTTGACATCTCTCTACCTCTTAACTTCTACGTGGTCCCCTTTCATCACCTGCAGGAGTCTTATACCACTGGGGACTATATTAATGCTATTGTTAACAGACAGAAGGCTGAAACTATAAGTAATGTGTTGTACCCTGATGACCGTTCTTACCAGGTATCTCCATTCTGTATAATGTCTTGAGAAATTGAATAAATGTAGGGTTCCTTTAGTTCCTTGGGAGGCTGTCCTTTGTGTTATGAACCTTTCCCATGCTATGTTGGATTGAGTGGGAATTGCTTTGGTGCTTGATTTTTTTCGGATTCCTGTCATTTGAAGGGTAAAATGAAATGTGAAAATCCTGAATTAAGACTAGATTCATTTTTCCGATCTCTCCAGTAGCACCACCACGTTGTCCAATAATTCCTTCACAATGTGTCCACTCTTCATTATTATTTACTAGGTCCTGTAGCAAAAAAAAAGGCAGCCTGGTGCACAAAGAATCCGGCGTTAGCAGGAAGGGCCACACCTCAAGGGGTGTGATGTAGACAGCCTACCCTAATGCAAGCATTAGTGACAACTTTACCGTTGCTCCAAGGCTCCCCTTCTAGGTCCTACAACATATTAAATATATATTTCAGTTAGTGGATCTTTAAATTCACATGCACAAACTGACATATTTCATAAAATGTAGTCCATATTTTTGGAATATCTAAATATAATTCTTTTGGTTTATCTAGTATGCTTGACACATTGTTTTATATTCGATTTCTAGGGCATGGTAGAGAAACGACATAAATGATACCCACATTTTTATTTTCTTTAGTATCCACCTCAAATAATTCTGACAATCTTTAACTATTAAATTTGATATATGGTCCACCAATCTAATTTGAAACAATGTTGGAAAATTAGGAAAAGCTTACCTCTAATCAACAACTACACCATTAATACTAGTATTTTAAAGCAAAGTTGCATAATCTTATTTTGAAGAATATATTTATCAGCAACAACATAAATCATGTTAGCAATTTGCAAAGCCATATGTTCGTCTTTGATTGACTAGTCTGCTAAAATTCTTTTCAGTACAATCCTATTACTATCTCTCCAGTATCACACATAATTTTTTCAGTAAGAATAATATAAGAAATTAACGCTACATTATGTTTAAGAGTGTCTAGTGTTTCATACTATCTCACTTGATATTTGGTATATTGTCTAATAACATCTTACATTATTGTATGTCTAGCACTGAGGTCGAATGTTGTAAGACCATTATGAAATGACAATAAAGAAGATGCCATTGTAAATGCAACTAGCATGGAGGGAAAGAACCACATTACCGAAATTTTAACAAAATTAAGCAAGTTGAACTTGGTAATAGAAACATGAATTGCAAATTTCAAATTCCAAATCGCCATATAGGAGCTTATATTGAAATTCGAAGCTTCAGAAACTTTTTTTTTGATAATTGTGGTGTTTGAGCCAGCTTGCACGCTTGACTAGTTCCACGAGATACCTACTACCTCACACTAGCATAGGTTCCGGGTAACTGTGTCCATTAAGGCTTGAAGAAATGGGAGAAATCACCTATGGTTTTTGCCTTCGCTGAAATTTGAACCTGAGACCTCATGATTTCTCATCCCATTTCATTGACCACTAGGTCATACCCTTGGGTGCAACTTGAAGCTTGAGAATGTGTTCTTCATTTGGGTTTCTTATGTATTCTCCAACCATTTTGAGCAACATATTCCATAACTTTCTTTGATATTCTTTCTTCAGGGTAAGGAGCTGCGGTTGAAGCAACAATATTTCTTTGTTTCAGCATCACTACAAGACATAATAAGGAGGTTTAAGGATTTACATAAAAACTTTGACGAGTTTCCAGAGAAGGTATTTACTTGACATTTTGCGGCCTGTAATGTGTGGAGTTCCTTATAAGCATCTAAAGTCATGCCATCCATAAAACAATGGCTTCAAGTCAGTGGACCTTGCTACGGGATGCTCAAAAACCATGCTTCTTATATTTTGCTTTTCATAGATAAACAAATGCTCGTTTCATTGCGCTACCGGCAATTTTGGCGTGAAATCTACTATTAATCATATAGGTTTTTGGCATAGACTTAGCAAAGCTTGTCAATTGACTTGGTTATGTTGTTTAAGATAAAAAGGCATCGCATGAAGCATAAGCCTCAAGTATCACAGCATGATTCCTAAAATAGTTGCATGTTTCACATTCTAATCCAAAACAAAGTCTATATAGTGCAAAAGATAGTAACCAAGTGCCTATTGTAATCACTCTATTTAATATTAATATATTTGGTTCTATTTTTCACTGTCTCAAGTTAATTCTCCATTCAATTGAACTTAAAGGCTCTAGGCAGAAGTGATCTGGACTAGCTCGTCTTGAGGTGAGCCTCAGGGCACGCCTCGTCTTTGCGCACACTCTGAACAAATTTGTCGCACGTGTTTCAAGCTAACATTTATCTTTCTTCTTTTCCCCCCATTTACGTTTATTATTGTTACATTAACTGTTAACAAAATCTTAATTTCTATGCCTTATTAACTAGTCGCTTATTACGTTTATGTGGGGTCTGCCAGTGGCATTTGCGATGCAGATGCTTAGAAAAGTTATTTCTGTTATGCACACAGGTTTGAGCCTCTTCCTTATTATCCCTTCAGTTCCTTGTAGCACAATTTTTGGCAAGTCTAATACCTAATAATCATTTTATACACCTGCCTTTTTGGAGGTATGGGTGGTGATGTTTTTTATAATTCCATCATACTGATATTCTTACTTATGGTATGTCGTGACTTGGATCATGTGAGGTGCATCAAGGACGAGGACGGTAAAGTACTGGTAGAGGAAGCGCATATTAGACGGAGGTGACAATCTTACTTTCATAAACTCTTGAACGAAAAAAGAGATGGAGACATTGTGCTGGGAGATTTGGAGCATTCTGGTAGGTACCGAGATTTTGAGTATTGTAGAAACATTAAAGTTGAGGAAGTTAAGGGTGATGTTCGCAGGATGCGCAGGGGACGAGCGACCGGACTTGATGAGATCCCAGTTGAATTTTGGAAGAGCGCATGCAGGGCAGGTTTGGAGTGGCTGACTGAGTTGTTTAACGTCATTTTTAAGACGGCAAAAATGCCCGAAGAATGGATCCAGAGTTGCAACAACTATAGGGATATCAAGCTGCTGAGCCATACTATGAAAGTTTGAGAAAGGGTCATGGATATGAGGGTGAGGAGAGACGCGTCTATTTTCGAGAACCAGTTTGGATTCATGCCGGGGCGTTCGACTATTGAGGCCATTCATCTTATTAGGAGGTTGGTGGAGCAGTATAGGAAGAGGAAGAGAGACTTACATATGATTTTCATCGACCTCGAGAAGGCATACGACAAAATCTCTAGGGAGGTTCTATGGAGATGTTTGGAGGTTAGAGGTATAATCTGTGGCGATCAAGGATATGTATGATGGAGCCAAGACTAGGGTACAGACAGTAGGAGGAGACTCGGAGCACTTCCCAGTGATGATGAGACTGCACTAGGGAACTCTTGGCCCATTCCTATTTGCCTTGGTGATGGACGGACTGACGCGACAAATCCAAGGGGAGGTACCATGGTGTATGTTATTCGCAGACGACATAGTCCTGATTGATGAGACTCGCAACAGAGTGAATGCTAAACTGGAGGTTTGGAGACAGACTCTAGAGTCTAAAGGGTTCAGGTTGAGTAGGACCAAGACAGAATATTTGGAGTGCAAGTTCAGCAACGGGAGCGACCCTGAGACAGGCGTGGAGGTGAGGCTTGGTACTCAGGTCATTCCACAGAAAGGAAGCTTCAAGTACCTAAGGTCTATCATTCAAGGGAATGGAGAGATTGATGACAATGTCACAATCGTATTGGGGCAGGGTGGATGAAATGGAGGCTCACATCTGAAGTTTTGTGCGACAAAAAGGTGCCACCAAAATTTAAAGTCAAGTTCTATAGGGTGGTAGTTAGACCGACTATGTTGTATGGGGGGTGTTGGCCAGTCAAGACTTCACACATATAAAAGATGAAAGTTGCGGAGATGAGGATCCTGAGATGGATGTGTGGATATACAAGGAGAGATATGATTAGAAATGATGATATCTGGGACAAAGTGGAAGTGACCTCAGTGGATGATAAGATGCGGAAAACGAGGTTGAGATGGTTCAGACATGTGCAGAAGAGAGACACAGATGCCCCCGTGCGGAGGTGTGCGAGGCTGGCTATGGAGGGGTAGAGGTAGACCGAAGAAGTATTGGGGAGAGATGATTAGACGGGATATGACGCAGGTGCAACTTACTGAGGACATGACCTCAGATAGGGAGTTGTGGAGGACACTGATTAGGGTAGAAGGGTAGTAGGTAGTCGAGCGTAGTCCTACTTACGCTTACAAAATGATAGTTGTAGTGTTATTACTGTAGGCCCGATTAGTCTATCACACTTATAGGCGCAATATTGCTTTATAGTCTCCTGTAGTTTGATTTCTGCTGCTATGTGTTCTTTAGTGTACTTTGTTTTATCTTATTTAGCTACGTTAGCTACTGCTTCCTTTTGTTAGAATGCGCTACCATGGCGTATTCAATTTTGTTATCAGCATGTTCATACTACTTTAATTTCTTGTCTGAGTCTGACCGCTTCTCTTGCTTTGCTTTGCTTGTGATTATGCTTTGTCTTGAGCCGAGGGTCTCCCGAAAACCGCCGCTCTACCTACCAAGGTAGAGGTAAGGTCTGCGTACACTCTAGCCTTCCCAGACCCTACGTTGTGGGGTTTCACTGGGTATGTTGTTGTTGTTGGTATGTCGTAAAAGAATTTCTACATTGGTTCGGCCGCACTTAATCTGAGCCTTTCCTACTCTAAATGTATTTGAAAATGCCATTATTTGTCACATTCATACAGGAGATTAGAAAAAAGGAAAAGGAAAAAGTAAGCCTTTCCTTTTACAGCCAAACACACTCATGGCTGTATTCTGCTAATTTATTTTTTTGAGTTTTTCTTATCAGATTGCTCTTCAGATAAATGATACACATCCATCAATTTCCATTGCTGAGGTAATGAGAGTGCTTGTTGATGAAGAGCACTTGGATTGGAGTAAAGCATGGGGTATTGCTTGCAGAATTTTCTCTGTCACCATTCATGCAGTACAACCTGAAGGGCTTGAGAAAATCCCCGTGGATCTTTTGGGCAGTGTTCTTCCTCGGCATTTAGAGGTTTGTTTCTTACAGAAGATTTTGTATTATCTCAGAGTAGTCTTTTAGTCTGCTTGAATATGTCGTGGTTTTTCTTTCAGCCATAAAGAATGTCATCCTTTTTGCACCAAAGCTAGCTTGTTTAATGTGTTTATTTATTGGGGCGCTATTGTCTTCAAGTTATTATGTTAATAAATCTTTTCATCTGATTTAATGATTCACCTTTTGTTCCAGATTATATATGAGATAAACTTTCGTCTCATGGAAGAGTTAAAAAAGAGTTTTGATCAGGATTACGATAGACTTTCTCGAATGTCAATTATTGAGGAAGGTGCTGTGAAGGTATAGAAGACAACCTTTTTATCCCGGTTCTGTGTTAATCAACGCTTTCAGTGGTTGACCAAATTTGATATTTTCCTGCGATTTTTCAACTGGATCAATCTGTAATATGGACATGTAGATGTCCCAATAATGTACAATAATACCAACTACAACTACTCAATCAGTTGGGGTCGTCTATATGAATCCTCATCAACAATGTCGCTCCATTCCGGCCTATGGCAATACCATATACCATATTATGTACCAATAATATACTAATACTGCAAATTTCCACATCCACCAACCAGGATCAGTAGTTTTCGATTGAACTCTGTGATGCTTGTGTTACATAACTCATGTTTATATCACTTAGCAAAGAGGAGAGGGGGTGGGCAGGTGGGAGACGGGAGAGAGAGAAAGAGAGGCCAAACAGAAAAAAAGGTTATTTGATGGAAAAAAGAGAAAGGTTTATGATGTTCTTGCTTGTTACTTCTCATTTTCAGCTTGATTTTATATGGTTCACATTCATCTGACAATCCATGATGCATTTTCTTTATGCCATTTTCACTAGTCTAAAAACTGGGTCCTTGTTTTTCTGCAATAGCCAATTTTGATTTTGCTCCCCATATGGACAGAGTATTAGGATGGCAAACCTGTCACTTGCATGTTGCCACACTGTGAATGGTGTTTCCAGAGTCCATCTAGAGACACTTAAAACAAGAGTGTTTAAGGTAATTTTGAGTCTGCACTTTTCTGATTCTTCTCTTTTGCCCAATATTTCATGAGAACTTGATCTAAAGAGACTTTAAAGGTATTTTGTCGTTTTAGGTCTTTTAACCAGTTATTGCTAATACTTATATTTCATAGATTGCAACATAAGTATGCAGGATTACACAGACAGGACACAGAACTGGTGAAACGTCTGATTAATAATGTAGAGTTTATATACTATCTCATTTTAATGAAATCAAACAACTCTGGAAGACTTATTTTATAAGTCTGTTATTCATTTAGTTTTTGCTCATAACCTAAGAAATAGCTAGTGAAAAGGATGTTTCAAAAAGAGATCATTTTGCATGTTACCATTTTTTTTTTTTTAAAAAGAGATCATTTTGTAATTGCTGTGTCTTGCAGGACTTCTATGAGCTGTGGCCTCTGAAATTTCAATGCAAGACGAATGGAGTAACTCAGGTGCATAATTGACTGCTTGTTATTGAATATCAATTTCAAGATTTCTGCCTCAGGTTTTGACTTGAGAGCTATTCTTCAAAAATTTCTGTCTTTCTTTATGTTCAAAAGCTTCTGTTTTTCCATTACTGCCTTTGGTCGGCAGTGTCTACTTGCATAATAACAAGGTTCTTATCTAATCTCAAATTCTGTATCTTCCTTCTGTCATCATAAACACACTTTATTTGGGGGTTGGGGAACCTTTTATTGGAGTTCATCATGGGCATGCAAAATGATGATATGAATTAGATTTGAAGCACTCCGCTACGTTCTTCACAATTTTAATTTGTTATATGTCAGCGACGTTGGATAGTGGTGAGCAATCCTAGCTTGTGTTCAATCATTTCAAAATGGCTTGGGACAGAAGCATGGATCCGTAATGTTGACCTCATAGCAGGTTTAAGAGAATATGCAAAAGATCCTGATTTACACACCGAATGGAAGAATGTACGAGATCTTTCTTTGCAATCTCAATCTGAGATGAGTAGTTGCTTATTGCTCCGCAGTCTCTCATACATTTTGACTTCTGACTTGTAGATGAAGAAAGTTAACAAAATGAGGCTTGCTGAGTACATTGAAACACTTACCAGCGTGAAGGTTTCTGAACATATCCATTTCACTTCCTTCTTTGCAAGACAACCTATATGTCTGTTGTTGCCTGACCAAGCTATATACCTTATACTACAGGTCAGCTTGGATGCAATGTTCGATGTGCAGATAAAACGAATACATGAATACAAAAGACAACTGCTCAACATATTAGGTATCATCCACAGATATGACTGCATTAAGGTATCTTCTATTTTTCCTTTCTTCTTCTTAGAATAATATTCCTGAGCTAGACCTGACTGTCTAGTGGAGATATAACCACATACTAACATACTTTTAAACTAGCTTGTAATGCAATTATCACATTGTTCAGAAGATGTTTCAGGCAGGCCAGTTTTGGTAATATGAAGTGGCTTAAAAGGTTTCAGGAAACAAAACTTTCTACCTCGTTATGTATCACCATCATTTTGTTTTCTTTTTGGAGTTCAAAGTCTGAATCTTTGAGCCTAGAGACACTTATTTTTGCCAAAGCTGGTTCAGATGTTATATTGAATCAAGCCATGGGCATTTGTCATGGACTTATATGCTTATGTGCAAGGCCAAATTCCTTGCCACAGAAACTAAGTTTAGTTGTTGATAAACCCAAATAGAAACCAAGTTATTTTCGAAAATAGAACAGAACACACGATTTCACCACCAGCTGCAAAAAGTATCAAGACTAATAGAAACACCTGTCTTGGCTAAAAAAAACTCTTCTTCTTGCCCTTTGAATCTTTGTTTTTTTCCAATGGTCTGATATTATTTATCTTCTTCTGTTTTCCCACATTTCTTCAGTAAAATATCATGGATGCTCCAAAATCACTTTTGCTGAAACACATAAAATATCTAACTTACCTTGTTTATTCAGAATATGAATATGCCTATTTAAGTATCATCTAATTTCTAGGATAAGCTCCATTAGTTCCATATCTTCCTTCACAATTTCTCAAAAAAGTTTCTACTGAACTGTACTCGACGAATCATCTCCCTGATACATTGTGCTGTCATTATTGTTTGAAGAATATGGATGAAAGTGACAAGCGAAGAGTTGTACCTCGTGTTTGTATAATTGGTGGGAAAGCTGCCCCTGGTTATGAAGTTGCAAAGAAGATCATCAAACTTTGTCATGCGGTGGCTGATAAAGTTAACAGCGATCCTGATATTGGGGATCTCCTGAAAGTGGTAGGACAATGATTTGATTTATTTGTTTGAAATCTCAATTAAGTATGGCCTCATCATGTTTATATGAAACCATAATCCATTCTTTGCTCTTTGAAAGTTGGTGAATGTCCATTCAGAAACTTCATCTCTTTTTGAAAATACAACATGGGATGATGAAAGGAAATTATAAAATAAAACGGAAGGGAAGAGAATAGCAAGCAGGTTAAAAGCATTACTTTCTTAGGTCCTAACAATCTGTCCAACTCTTCTCCTGAAATGATGTGTTCATTCTAGAATCAGCCCTAATTGGAAATTTATTGAAAACACTTCTACCATTTGGCTGCAAAATTTTGAAACTGTTAGGTTTCACAAGATTTCTACGCCACTCTGTCATGTCATTGATTTAAAAAATTCTCAGGGTTTACTTTATAAGTCATTTTTGCTTTCTTTTCCCCATCCCCTAGTATTAACTGTTCACGTGCGCTGTTCCTGGACAGTTGGTATAAGTGTAGTAGTCAGAATTTTGTGTTGTTGTGCCTGTGTTCAAAATCAGGAAAAACAGAAACCAAACGGAAAGACAAAAACCAAGAAAAACAGAAACTGAAAAAATAATACAGAAGTAAGAAAATATCCGAGACCACAGAATTCACTGTATGTCCTTAAGGAATTTAATCCCCTCACTGTACCCGAGGTTATGGATTACTTCCTCCCAGGATAAAACGGATATACCTGTCGCAGGAGAAGGTAGCTGATCGTCCAAACGCCGACTTCGATTTAACTCAAAGTTGGCAACCAAACACGAAGACTCGATAGTTTTATTTGTGAAAAAGAATGCAGAATTTCAGGATCGATAAATTTTTGGTTTTTGGTTTCTTTAAAATGAGGCTATCGCTTAGTTTATATAGCCTTGAGGTGCCTCTTCTAATAGGTTGGTGACTGTTCGGAAAGGTTGCCTTCCATTTCTCATTCACACCAACTTGGCTAGTTTGTTTATTAACTAGCTTTAACAATCCACATGAATGGGGAATGGCTATGATGAAAAACATGCATGACAAAAATCATGTGATTAAGTAGAAGCAAGGATTAATCGTGATCTGGATAAGTAGATTTCTCTTTGAACTTTCCGTAGTGAACATATGCCTGATATACTTTCGGTCAATCGGTAGATGTGATATCCTTGAACCGTCGAGCTTTGGTGTATACCTGAACAACCACATGTCACTTGCAATTAACCCTTTAACCGCCTTTGGTTCTCATTGTTTTGTTCGTTTCACCCATGAACACCGCCTGGTTCATAAGTGCGTAGAGAATTGGCCTTACATAATTCTCTCCTTGAAACGGCTTACACTTCACACTTACATAGGTGATTCCTAAATGTGTCATCCAGTAGATACACTATTTGATATACCCTACCAAACTTAGGAACCATTAAAAACCGCGCAATGCTTTATCCTGATCAACATTGTCTCATCACGAGAATGGACCAAAGAGTTATTGTGACAATGTTGAATCGAGTCATTAATGACTTTGTTTTGATCTCTTTGAACCTAGATCTTGGGATCTCCATCTTCTAGGTAGAGTTACCGCCACGATGACTCTGTCCTCGGCCATAGTCCCATTCCTCGATGATCTTTCAACTACCTCTCTAGTTAGGCCTTTGGTTAGTGGATCCGAGCACATTATCTCTTGACTTAACATAGTCAATTGTGATAATTCCACTGGGAGAGTAGTTGTCTAGCTATTATGTCTTCACGATGACGAGACTTTCCGTTGTACATAAGGCTCCCTCTTCCTATTGCCGCTGGCTATCGCAATGTATACATATAGAGCCAACGGTTTGGGCCAAAATGGAATATCTTCTAAGAAATTCGAGCCATTCGCCTTCTTCACCGCTTTGTCTAAAGCTATGAACTCAGATTCCATTGTAAGCGGGCGATACATGTCTGCTTGGATGACTTCAGACATCGCTTCCTCCACCTATGGTAAAAACATATCCACTTTTGTGGATTTAGTTTCGATTGAAGCCTTGATCCACTTTGCGTCAACATCTTCAATAATCGCAGGATACCGTTATAATGCAAAGCAAAGTTTTGAGTATGTTTTAAATACCCCAAACTTCGTTTCATTTGCCTCAATGTTTTTTGGTCGGGATTACTAGTGTAGCGACTTAGTTTACTTTATAGCACATGCAATATCGGTCGCGTCTGCTCATGATATACATCAAACTTCCCAACACTCACGGCATAATCAATTGAGAATGACTTTCACCTTTATTCTTTGCAAGAGCAAGGTTATATCAATTGGCGTCTTTTGCAACTTTAAAGTCCAAATACTTGAACTTTTCAAATCTTGTTTCAATATAATGAGATTGAGACAATGCTAGACCTTGAGGAGTCTTATGGATTTTAATTCCTGCACTAAATCGCAAGAACTCCTAAGTCTTTCATATCAAACTTACTAGCAAGCATGCGCTTAGTAGCATTTATGTTAGCAATGTCGTTACTCATTATCAACATATCATCCACGTACATAAACAAACAATGACTACATTGGTTTGGAGTGTTCTTAATGTGACACATTTATCACACTCATTTATCTTGAATCCATTTGTGACAAAGATTTGTATGGTCAAATTTTGCATGCCACTATTTGGGTGCTTGTTTTAGTCCTCAGACTTAACAAGAAGTCGACACACCTTCTTTCTCTTTCCTGGAACTACAAACCCTCAAAGTTGTTCCATGTAAATTTCTTCCTTAACTCTCCATTTAAGAATTTGTTTTCACATCCATTTGATGGATTTCAAGACCAGTACAGGCTAACGCCTACTAACACCCGAATAGATGTAATCCTCGTTGCACGGCGAGTATGTATCAAAGTAATCAAGACCTTCGTTGTCTAAACCCTTTAACAACTAGTCTTGCCTTATATTTATCAATAGTACCATCGACTTTCATTTTTCCGCGAAAATCCATTTGGAACCTAAAGGTTTATTTCCCTGGAGGAAAGGTCAACCAATTTCCAAGTATGGTTGTTTAAGATGGATTCTATCTCACTATTGATTGCCTCTTTCCAAAATTGAGCTTCCGATGAAGACATATAGCGTTGAAGGTTAGAGGCTCATTCTCCAACAAAATGTTAGAAATTCCGGTCCAAATGAAGTAGGCGCCCTTTGGCGCTTTGCTGCGTCTCAGATTTTCCTCATCAGAATATTTTCCTTTGTTTCTTCCCGAGGTCGTTTAGATTCTTTTGCTAGACGACCACATTCCTTTTATACGGATATATGGTTTCAAAGAAGTCGCGATTATCCGATTCAATTACGTATTTACACGAATGTCGGATTTTCTGATTTAGAACTGTAAATCGATATGCCTTACTATTTGTGGCATATCCTGTGAAAACACAATCAATGGTTTTAGGTCCTATTTTACCTCTTTGGGTTTAGGAATTTGCACCTTGGCCAAACACCCCACACTTTGAAGTATCCCAAATCGGGCTTCCTTCCTTTCCACTTTTCGTATGGAATAGATTTTGTTTTGCTATGGGCATTCGATTGAGTATTGGCTAGTCGTTAGAATGGTTTCACAAGTTACAGGGTAAACCAGTAACTTATTAATGTGGCATTCATCATTTCTTTCAGGTTCTATTTTCCTTTCCGCAATTCCGCTTTGATTGTGGCGAGGTAAGGCGATTGTTTGATGAATAATGCCATATTCCAAAACATATTTGTTCAAAAGGAGATTCATATTCACCGCTCTATCACTCCTTATCATTTTAATCTTTTTGTTAAGTTGAGTCTCAACTTGATTTTGTATTACTGAATGCTTCAATTGCTTATCTTTACTATTAAGTAAATAAACGTAGCAATACGCTGCACTATAAATCGCCAAAAGTTATGAAATACTTCTTTCTACCGCGAGATGGGATTGACTTCATGTCACAAATATACATGGATTAAGTCTAAAGGACTTGAATTCCTTTCAACCGACTTATAAGGATGTTTAACATACTTAGACTCAACACAGTTGACATTTTGATTGATCGTGCATTCAAACTTAGGCAATACTTCCAAACCAATCATTTTTAGCAGGTTCTCGTAATTGACATGTCCTAAACGTGAATGCCATAAATTATTTGACTCAAGTAAGCAAGACGGCGAAACTTTATTATTATTGGCAACGACCATTACATTCGCTTGAGTGCCCTCGTGAGGTAACCTTTTCCTAATGTACATCTCGTTCTTACTTATTACAACCTTGTCGAAACAAAACACACTTAAACCGTTTTTACTAAGTCCGGTAGATACTAGATTTTCCTAATTTAGGAACATGACAGACGCGTTGTTAAGAGTCACCACCTTGCCGGATGTCATCTTCGGTATCTTTCCATAACCTTCAATTTTGGCGTTCACAATTTCCATATATATGGTATCGTCAGACGTGAGCATATGAAGCAAAGGCTTCTCTAAAGACAAATGTGGCGAGTGGCGCGAGTCAATCCACCACTCTTTCGATTTCCCACTAAGTTGCACTCGACAACATAGCGCACAAGTCATCAACTTCCTCGTTTGTTTGTCAACCATATTAGCACTGACTGCCTTCTTTTACCTTTTTCTGAGCACGACCAGTGCAACTTTGTGTCCGATTTTTCCACAATTGTGGCGCTCTTTGAATTTCTTCTTGTTGGGATAGCCCTCGGGTCCCGATGCATTTTCCTCTTTTCAGTTAGTTGGGCGACTTGGCAATATGTGCTCCCCTATGGTTGATCTCACATTTGCCTTCTTCTCCGCCGCTGTTATCTTCCTCGATTCTCAAAGCGGACGATGAGATCCTCCGATGTCATCTCCTTTCGCTTGTTTTTCAAGTAATTTTGAAGTCCTTCCATGAAGGAGGCGACTTCTCTATTCGCCGACTTGAAACGCCCCACTAATCACCAAACCTTCAGTAGATGCGTGGATGATAACCTGCGACTCTTGAACTTGAGTAACAACGGACTTGCCATCTACCATTTTGTAGTCCGTAAACTTGGCAATGATAAATTTCTTTAATCCAAAGATCTTCTGCTTTATATTTCTTTTCCAACGCATCCCATAGATCTTTTGATGTTTCCACATTACTATAGGACGTTGTAAAGATCATCCTCCAAACCGCTAAGAATATAATTCTTGCACAAAAAATCAGTGCTTCCATGCCTCGATTACAACAAAACGTTCATTCTCGGTGTTGATTCCAAAAATCGAACGACCTCCTTAATAAACTTTTGGAGGTTTAAAGTAGTTAAATAGAAGAACATCTTTTGTTGCCATCGCTTGAAATCAATTCCTGAATTTTCCAGGCTTCTGCCACGAGTCTGGTCAGTGCAAGACGATCGAGGACGCAAAGATTGCTCGTAGAACCAACCATGGGGGCTAGTGTGGCGATAGCGATAGCATTCAAATTTGGAGTCATGTCTCCCATTTCGTATAAGCAAACAGAAAAAGTTTAATAAACGGTGAAGACTTCAAACCGAATCAGTTTGACAGATGTAATACACAATGGTGAAGATTTTATTTCTTCAAACCGAATCAAGGTTACACAAATGATTTAAAATCCTTGAACGAAATGCAAGAATTGTATGTTGTATACTTGATGAAGTTTTTATATCTTCAAATCAAGTACCCAAATGAGTAGAGAGTTATGAAAACTTTAATCTCAACCGGAGTAGAAAATCCGAAGATTTTAGTCTCCAAACAACATATAAGTTCGTTACACCGAAACAACAAACACCTTTTTTTTCTTTTTTTTTCTTGTAAATTGTATGTTGTATACTTGATGAAGTTTTTATATCTTCAAATCAAGTACCCAAAGGAGTAGAAAGTTATGGAAACTTTAATCTCAACCGGAGTAGAAAATCCGAAGATTTTAGTCTCCAAACAACATACAAGTTCGTTACACCGAAACAACAAACACCTTTTTTTTTTTTCCAGTAAATTGTATGTTGTATACTTGATGAAGTTTTTATATCTTCAAATCAAGTACCCAAAGGAGTAGAAAGTTATGGAAACTTTAATCTCAACCGGAGTAGAAAATCCGAAGATTTTAGTCTCCAAACAACATACAAGTTCGTTACATCGAAATAACAAACATACACTTTTTTTTTTTCCCAGTAAATTGTATGTTGTATACTTGATGAAGTTTTTATATCTTCAAATCAAGAGTAGAAAGTTATGAAAACTTTAATCTCAACCGGAGTAGAAAATCCGAAGATTTTAGTCTCCAAACAACATACACTTTTTTTTTTTCCGACAACGTTCTGTAATTGTTAAACAAGAACAAATGAACACAGAAATAATGATTAAATTCCTTAAGCTTGTTGTTGTGCCTGTGTTCAAAATCAGGAAAAACAGAAACCAAACGGAAAGACAAAAACCAAGAAAAAACAGAACTGAAAAATAATACAGTAAGAAAATATCCGAGACCACGAATTCAGTATGTCCTTAAGGAATTTAATCCCCTCACTGAGGTTATGGATTACTTCCTCCCAGGATAAAACGGATATACCTCGCAGAGTAAGCGGTCGTCAAACGCCTTCGACTTCGACGAACTCAAAGTTGGCAACGAAACACAGTAAGACTCGATAGTTTTATTTGTGAAAAAGAATGCAGAATTTCAGATGCAGAAATTTTTGGTTTTTGGTTTCTTTAAAATGAGGCATTGCCTTAGTTTATATAGCCTTGAAGGTGCCTCTTCGGAATAGGTTGGTGACTGTTCGGAAAGGTTGCCTTCCATTTCTCATTCACACCAACTTGGCTAGTTTTATTCATTAACTAGCTTTAACATTTTGTACTTCCATTTTTCTGCTGTCATTATAGATAGCTAAGACAGCAGAAATGAACTCATTTTCTGTCCTTTCAGGTTTTCATCCCTGATTATAATGTCTCTGTTGCCGAACTAGTAATTCCAGGGAGTGATCTTTCACAGCACCTAAGGTCAGTGTATACCCTGTGCATTCTCTTCCATTTTCATCTTTTAACAGGTGCAATTTGCAATTTAACAGACTGTCTTACCTGATAAAATCTACTCGTATTGTTTTTTTCCTAAGTAGTCAAATTTCGCATTGACTGCATCTTTATTTCATTACGCAAGTCATTGCTTGCTTTAACTGGTATCTATTACTCCAGTATTTACAGCTTGATGTGTCAGGAAGTTTTCATGTAGAAATGTGTGCTAACAACGCATAGAAATCATGTATATATGATGCAGTACTGCTGGACATGAGGCATCTGGAACTGGATGTATGAAATTCTTGATGAATGGTTGTCTATTATTAGCAACTGCAGATGGCTCAGCAGTTGAAATTGCTGAAGAAATAGGGGAGCCAAACATGGTAAGTAGTGTTAGGATGCTTCTACAGACTCCATTTCACCTGTTGATGAAACCTGCAACTGTTCACAGTTTGGTTAGAAGGAAAAAATCTACACCAAGCAGTCACACTACATGTATAGAGATCATGTGTTAGATAAATATTCTTTGGCTTTGATCTATGCCCTGGGTTGTTGTGTTGTTTATTCATTTTTTTTTGTTAGTCCATTTGAAATTGGCTCAGGCTTCTTTTCCAGGTTTCTACTTTTTGAATACTTTCAAATGATCGAGCGATTGGTTGAGTAGTGACAGTAGACACTTGTAAATGCTGATAAAAAATAGAAGAAAAGAGAGCACAAGTGTCGCCGGATATGATTCTCTCTATTGGCTCCATTTTCTTGTTTGATATCTTTATTTTGTTCTTTTCTTTTGCTTTTTCTTCTCCAGTTTCTTTTTGGTGCAAAGGTGGATGAGGTTCCAGCATTGCGAGAAAAAGGAACTACCCTCAAAGGTTCACTTCAATTTGCACGAGTTGTAAGGTATGGAGTGT